>MU853403.1:1746355-1787580 GCA_033297235.1 Trichocladium antarcticum
GCCCGTTTACCTTTTTCGCTAGTTGTAGCCTCTTTGTAAGCTTATTTGGAATAACTACCGCTCTCGATCCTAGCAGGGATAAGGTCTACCGCGGTCCGTTCTCGAGCGCTCTCTAATAGCGTTATAATAGGGATAACCTTCTCTTCCTCTTCTTCTATAGGTTCTCCAGACCCTAGTTATACTCCCTATCCCCTAGTTCCCCTTTATCTAGGACTTCCTTAACCGATGCTTAGTATTTCATAGTGTTTTTTATAGTTGTAGGTTCCGCGGTTATAGGTTCTATAGTTATAGGCTTCGCTTATAGTACCGTTAGCTTAGTTATATGTCCTAGTAAGTAACGTTACTCTTAGTAACGCTCCCTAAACGTAAGCTTTAGGTCCGCCTAGTTAATTGTTAGGTTATATCTTCTTAGCTATAGGAGGCCTAGAATAATCGGATTATCTTTCGCTAGTATAGTAATAAAGAACCGAAGCTTCTCCCTATACTAGCCGATCCTTAGTTCTAGCACTATGCTCCATTCGATCTATAACTTCAGTATACTATTAGCTAAGTAGAGTAGCTTCCTCGTTTCTAGTCTGCTTAACGGTATATCGTTATATACCGCGAAACTAAAGTCTATAAAGGCGAGACCTATATAGCCTAAATCCACAAGCGCTATATACGCTATCTTACGCTTGCTTATTATAATATAGGAGGATAATAGGATTAAATTAGCTATCTGACCGATAGCGCTAATAACTAAATCGCTACTACCTCCCCTATAATAGCCTTTATACCCCTACGCGCGTCTTCGCATAGAGGCTAGGTATTTCCCTAGTACTATTGTTACTATTCTAGGTCTTCTATACTCTATTCGGGTTCGTAGCGCTTAGTATCGTCGTAATCGACTTCTCCTAGAACGTAGCCTTAGTCTATAAATCGCACGTAGTACGCGCTATAGCCTCCGCTATTATTGCCGAAGTTCTAGTTATTATTGTTCTATCGATATAGGTATCCGCCGCCGCTATAGCCTCCGCCGCCTCCGAATCCACCGTTGTTACCGAATCCACCGTTGTTATTGTTAAATCCGCCGTTATAGTTATTCTAGTTCGGGCTGCTATTATTGTTCTAGTTTAGGCCGCTACTGTTATTGCCGAATCCGCTATTATTGCCGAATCTGCCGTTGTTACTAAATCCGCCGTTATTGCTAAACCTACCGTAGTTGCCGTAGCCGCCTTACTACCCTCTACCTCTAGCGCCTAGGTTGTTCTAGGCTTACTTACCTTTCTCTGTACATTTCGCCGCGATATAGCCCCTTGTGCTATAGAGGAAGTAGAGACCTATAGCTATATACTACTCCCTCTCTAAGTTAGAGAGTTGTAAGATAGTCGCCTTGTCCTTAGTAGTAGTTACCTAGTTAACGTCTATAGCGTTCGGGTCCTTGCCTTCTTTCTTAGTATTATAGCTATTATAGTAGTTCGGCTCGTTAGCCTTCTTTAAGTGTTCCTCTATTTCGAGGTTATTAGCCTAGGCTTAGGCTATAGTAACCTATCCTTAGAAGTTATCCTAGGCCGGGAGGTTCGTCTATAGTAGGATCAGGTCCTATATTAGCTTCGAAAGCTTCTCTCTTAGCGCGTATATATAGGTAGCGTTATCCTAGTTACTTAGGTTATATAGGTTTAAGAACTCCGTAATAAAGTCTGTAAACTTTATATACTTGTCCTTCTACGCTATTTTACGTAGCTTGTTCTTTACGTTAGCTACTAGATCTATCGTTACGTACTTCTTAGAAAGGAACTTAATAAACTCGTCGGTAGTTATCTATACCTAGGCTTGCTTATCGCCTAGATTTGTAACAATAGTATCGATATAGTTGCTAATTCCTATAGCTACAATTCCCTCTAGTAGCGAAGCTACATAGAGGATCTTCGCTTTCTTAATTATATATTCTAGCGGCCTTATAGCCTATCGCGCCGTAATTAGCGTCTTCTATATTCTAAATTGTATAGTTCGCTTCGCTAAGTCCCGCTTAGAGCCTGAGAACGTAGATACGTATAGTATACTACCCTCTCTAGTACCGCTGCCGCCGCCGCCTAGCTTCCTAGACTCGATTAGCCTTATTAAAACGTTATTCTCTGCTTATAGTACTATAGCCTTCTCGTTCGCCTTATTCGCCCTAACTATCTATCTCTAGATTTCCTTGGTCGCGCCCCTAAGGATATATTTAGCAAGGTTCGCTATTATCCTCTCTATTGTATTATCCTTCCTAGCTCTTTTAAGCGCTTTAAGTAGGAGGTTGTTACCTATGAACGGCCTATAGTATCCTTCGAAATAACCCTTTAGCTTCAGGTATATCTCTTCCTTTAGGGCTATAGCGGCCTCGCTATATATATCCTTAATAGGAATAGGCACTTAGGCTACGGAGCTTGCGTTAACGTCTATAGTACTTGTTATCTTCTTTGTTTAGGTTTCTTAGGTTTAGGGGTTCTTAGGTTCGGGGGTTTGGTTTCTTAGGTTCGGGTTCTTAGGACTGTCTTGTCGTTTCGGGACCGACTATCTTGTTAGTTTCTTAGGTTCAGGGCGGTTAAATTGTGATTTCGGTTAGTTCGTACAACGCAAATTCGTCGTAATCAATCGACGAGGGTCTACGTACACGAACAGAAGGTACAACTAACTATCACAGGTAGTAAATGCCTAATGTTAGGGTACGTATATATTCGACGTGGTTGTACGAGGAACTTAAGATCGTGGGTGTAGCCCGGCGGGGATATGCCCTGCGGCGGGCTCTACATGCTACAGGCTCTATAGGCCCCACATCGCACAACCGCTCCACAATGGCCATACGGCCCGCAATGGCCATACGGCCATATGTCACGGCTAGACCCGTGACAATAAGGGTTTTAGGGTAATTACAAAGCGCGCCGATAGCGCCCTCTAGAACCCTAAAACGAACTACGTACCTTTGTCCGATACGATCGTCTCTAGTACGCTATAGAGCAAGTATACGCGCTTAATAAACCGGTTAGCTAGCTCGTTAGCCTCTAGTGTCGCCGTTACAATAAAGTAGCGTATCTTTGTAAGCCGGTTAACTACTACTACTACGTACCTAAACTCCTACCTCCTCCGTTTATATAGTAGGAGCGGTGTAATATAGTCTACCGATATATCTTACTATAGCGCTAACGGTAGCGGGAGTAGCTTAAGGAACCCTCTTGCGTAGGCTTACAGTGGCACTAGAAGAGCATGTAGGAGAGATGCGTTGCATTGATTGTTATATATCGAAGGAAGAGACAGAGGAAAGAGAGTATGTAAGAATATAGCTATATATATAACAGGAAATAAGAAACGGGGCGCTAAGTAGGTACGAAGCAGCCAATCAGAGCGGACTATAGAGATAGGGCTAGCTAGGTTGTAATATACCCCCTAGCTACACAGTAGCTAAAAGAGAACACCTAGCTAGCTAGCGGCAGCGAGATGCTGAAAATAGGAGGTCGAAGGCTCAAATTGCTAGAGTAGGGTTAATGATATATAACCTAGCGTCGCGTTATATAAAATCGAAGATATACTAATGTAGATCCTAGCTAATTAGAACGTGGTTATATCGGTTAGTTATATACGATCTTTAGTTACCTATTTTACAAAGTTAAATCCGAACTGTCCTACAATAACAAAAAACAAACAATCCGCTACTAACCTCTCTAACTACAACTATAACAATAACAAAAACAACAATAGCTCTAAATACTTAGGGTATAGCTGCCTCTATCGCCTGCGTAGCGTTATTGGAGAAAGCCTGCGTGGCTAGACGTGCGAATCTACGCGCGGCGCGCGAAGAAGAAGAGGAAGAAGAAGAGGTCGTCGCTATTAGCGCCGACGATACCGCTCCCGTTAAAGAGAGCGAGGCTAGGGCTTAAACTAGCGATAGTTTAAAGACCTTGAACAACAAAAGGAAGAGGGATATAGTTCCTGCTACACCTAGGTATATTAATCGCGTTGCTATTAATTAAAGCGTTTTTATTAATTAACGCGCTAACTTTTAGATACCTAGTTATAATAGCAACAAGGATGTTACTACCTTTATATCCTACGCTATAGTTTACCGCCGCTACCTACGTTCGGCCCTATATAGGTTGTTAAGTAGCGCTTGCTTAGCTTGCCTAGATACTAAGGACAAGGACAAAGCCTACGTTTGGTGCTTACGTACCGGACATCTGTATAAGAAGTTACTAGAACTTATAGTTAAGATAGCTATAAAGTTCCTCTCTACGAAGTAGGGTAGCGAGGCTATAGCTAGTGTAAGTTCCTTCTCTGTTCCTATTGATCGCTATATACTAATAATAGTATAGTAATTGCAACAGGTTCGCCTTGCGGCGAAGCACTTGATAGAATAGGAGGAGAAGAAGGAGAAGGTAGCGGCGGATATAGCTACTAAGGTCCGGGCCGAGGCGATTACTAAGTCTTAGGCTAAGGTAGCTACTAAGGCGGTTGCTATATTAAGGGCTAAGGCTAAGGAGAGGCGTGCCGCTGCTATAGCTACTGCCGATACGGCTACCTTAGATAATAGGTTAATAGTAGTTAGCTCCTACGAGGTTACTAACTAGGGAGAGGCTCCCGCTCTAGTTAGGCTAGTTGCTAGTAGCGTTTCGGCCGTTCTGGCTACCGAGTTAGCTAGATTAGCGAAGGAGGCTCGGGAGTCGGATAACGTAGGGGCGTCGTTAGCTTTAAGGTTATTAATAGCTATAATTGGTGGTTTATACTACGTATTAGCCGCGATAGATGCCTATTATATAGAGTTAAAGAGGAGGAAGTCAGGCTAGTAAGCCTAGGAGTATATATATATATATAGCCGCGTTGTTTTTACATTTAGTGATTTTCTTATATACTGTTTTGCTCTTTTAGGCCAGATACCTAGTATCAGATACCCTCTTAATTATAAAGATCCGTTTTGCTCTATTCAATAATATATTATTTATTCGTACTCCGATATACCTTACAGCGCGCCGGTCCTGCTACTGGTTTATATATAAAGGAAACCGTACCCCCTGAACAGGGGGCCGGGTGAAAACCCCTACCTACGCTTCTGCTTTAGCGCTTTGAATCTATCGAACTACGGGTAAAAGGTAGCCCCTATCTCCCTTAGCAGCTCGATTCGGCACTTCCTACACCCTCTCCGCTACTTTTAGCCGCTTTTACAGCTATTGTAGCTTCTAGTTGCAGCCTACAAGCTACGCTATACTCCGTTAGGCGCCCCGAATCTATTAACTAGCTAATAACTACCTTTACTAAGCTCTTATATAGCTATATAGCTTATTGTAAGACAAGCTATAGATCCTGTTATAACTATATTTGTAACTCTTCCTAGGTTCTATACTTCGGTAGATCTTTATACTATACTACCTAGTATTCGATCGTTTCTTTGCCCTCGCTATACTTGTAGTATAGCGTAGTAATCTCTAGGACGTTCACTCTATTTAGGTACTCCCGGAGGCTAATGTCCCCGCTACGCGCCTAGGCGAGCAGGGAGCTCTAAGCCTTGCTTAGACCCTCGTGTCTCTTAAGGGCAAGGTCTATAAATAGTTGTATCGGGGGGTCCTTGTCTGCCGAGCAGTATATAGGTCTTCTTGCTCTCGTTACAAGCGCGGCGCGCCTCTCCCAGGCCGCTATCTCGCGCTCCTGCTAGGCGAGTTCCACTACTCTATCCGTGTCAAGGGTCTTGTTCTTTAGCTTCCCTACCTTCTATTCAATAATATAGCGAGCGTCTTAGAGGTTTAATATAGCGTAGAAGTGCTCGAACTTCTAGCGTAGCAGCCGTTTTATAAGACCGTCTGCTAGTATATTGGCCGTAGGTAGGTACTTAACCTTAAATAACCTGTTAGTATACTCCTAACGTACCTATATGTTATAGATGTCTATATAGCGAAGCTTAGTAACTACGCGCTAGTTATCTCTAGTAACAAGGCGGATAGTTTGCTAATTGTTATAGAAGATACGGTATAGTTCGCTAAGATCGAACTAAATGTTAGCGAAGAAGCGTTTTAACGCTATAGTTTTACGCGTAGTAAGAGAAACAGTAAGTAAATTAGCTTCTATCGAAGAAGTCGTAACAGTCTTTTAGCAGCAGGCTTTCTAATTAATAACCCTACTATATAGCATTATAATATACCCCTAGGATAAGCGGCGCGTTTTCTCGATATCTACAAACGAGGCGTCGCTAGTAATAAGTAGGATATATATCCTAAAGGCAATACCGTACTAAATAGCTAAAAACCAGGTACCGAAGAGGTAAACGATAACGTATTCCGTAGCCTCGATATAAGTAGGGCTAGGATTCTTTAAGAACTAAGAGAGCTATAATCCGGCGAAGGCTATATCGGGGCGGATTATAATAGCTATATATAGAATAGAGCTAACAAGTTCCTAGAACCGCTTAATATCTTTAAACGGAGCAAGACCCTCGAATAGGTAAAGGTTATATTCTAGGGGGATATATAGGAAGCGAGTCTCCTTATTAAGATTAAAGCGCTTAGCGATCCGCTCGATATACTAATCGTAGACTAGATAGACTATACGATCCTTGCGGTTTCTTAAGACGCGGATACTAAGGAACTACAAGACGTCGCTTTAACTATATACTTTGTACTTTATAGCTAGCGTATCTATAATCCGGTTTGCCTTATTAGCGTAGTCCTTATAGTAGAATATAAGGTAGTTGTCTATGTAAAACAGAACTACTATATAGCGGTATTAGTTGTAAAACAAGCATAGTTCCTTACCTAATACTATTAGACTAAGTTCGCGGAGCAAAGAGGAGAACTCTTTGTACTATAGAAGGGGGGATTTACATAAGCTATATAACGCTCGTTTAAGTTTAACGAAGGTATCGCCTTGCTTAAAGCTAGCCAGGAGGTAATAATCCTCCCTAAACCCCTAAGGGAGCTTATAGACGATTCCTTTATCTATCTTAGCGTTTAGGAATACCTAGGCGACGTCAAACTGCTTAACTTCTATATCCGCGTTAGCAGCGATAGCTATTATAGCCTAGAAGGAACGGGATATAAGTATTATAGCGTATATATTTTATAACGAATTAGTACTCTAAAGATTACCTCTTATGTAGATACGTACCTTATATTTCTCTAAGAATCTATCCTTATTCTATTTATAGGCGAACACCTACTTTAGAGGCAGGGGCTTCTCCTTAGAGAGTTTAGATATAGAGGACTAAGTAATATATCTCTAGGTTGTATAATTTATAAGATTCCGAATCTCTAATTTAGTAGCTCTAACGAACTCTTTGCCTATTAGATGCTTAGTAAGTTACTTCTAAGACTTTAGAGCTTTAAGAAGGGTATCTTGGTGAACGTAGGGAGGGGCTAGGGTAGCGTTAAGTCTAGCCGCGTACTAGGGTATAATCGCAGCGGCAATAACTATATATAGAGTATAGTATACCTAATCTCCCTTATTAAGTACCTCCTTATAGTATAGTATATACGTTTCGTAAAACGCTTGCTACATTCTAAGTTTAAGGATGTAGATATAGTCTAGAGTATATATTTCCAAAGTAAATCTAACAATCCTAGTAGTAGATATAGAAGGACCGTCGTTAGTAGGGTCTTCTAGGTATATTCCCCTAAGCTGCTAGCTTATATAAGATACTAGGGCGAATACCCGCTTAGTATACTTACGTTTTATACATTCGTAGGCAGGGGACTTAGGTTTGTTAGTATCGTCTAAGTTATCCAAGCTAGAGGTATAGTAGCTAGGGTTTGAAGATTCTAGGCTATAATTCTTAGGAAGTAGGTTGTCCAAGTAGATAGAGTACTTAGGATAGTAATCGACTAAGTCCTCGAAAACAGTACTTATATTAGAGGCAATGCTTTATATACTTCTAAGGCCGTCTCTAGAAGTGTATATATAATCCCTATTATCATCTAGGCTTATAGGCCTAGTAGGGGTAGAGGCTGAACTTTGAAATAACTAATCTAGTATCGAGAGTCCTCTATATGCGTAGTCTCTAGAAACTAAAGGTAGCTTGCTTATATTACGCTAGGCTACCGTTCTAGATGTAGTTACCCCTAAGTCCTAACTAGGATTTAGAGTTTCTATACCCCCGAGCTTGTCTTTAGAATACTTAGGGGATATAGACGTAGGAGTTGTCGCTTCTAGATTGTCTATCTCGCCGTCCTTAACGCCGCTTAGTACTACGCCTATAGCGGGCAAGTATAGCTAAAGCTCTAGGGAGTCTACTAGATTCCGCTTCTTAGCGATAGTCTATAGATCGAACCTCCCCTTGCCCTTCTTAAAGAACTAGTTCTTATTGAAGGTAACGTTACAAGTTATAACGACTTTATAGAGTACTAGAACCTAGATTTAGTAGATGTTTAATACCTTAAAACTAACAAAGTAACTAATATATACTTTAGGCTTCGACTTATATACGCGTTTCTACTTATCCCTCTCTCTTTCTTTATATAGAGGATATACGTAGTAACTATATATGTAGATACCGCTCTAGTTAGGCCGTAGATCCGCTATAAAGGAGACAATCGCGTCTAGCTAAAAGAACTAGAAGTAGGTTTAGAACTAAGTAAGGAGGACGTTATTTAGTAACTTTATCGAAGGATACGTTTAACTCGGGCTTATACTAATAAGCTACGTAGATACCTCCTCTCCTTCTAGCTAGAGGTTACCTAGGAGACTAGCTCTAGCTATTATCTTAATAGAGCGGGTAATAACTTCTTAACTAGCGCATTCGATAGCGCTAGTTAGTTCGTATATATTAGACGGAGGGAGTTTAAGCTCGATACCTAGTTCTATATACTATTTCTAGTACCGGGTATAGCTACAATCCCTAGTTTTAATAAGGGAGCCTTTATTGTTATACTTAAACTTGTAGATCGCTACGCTAAATTAGCGTCGTACCTAGGCCTCGAAGTATTAAAGAATCGGGAGAAGGAGGTCCTAGGTCTTATCTTTAAGGCGGAAGACAAAGGGTTTGCTAGAGAGCTTGTCTTTAAGAATTAGAGAGTAAATGGATCTATTATACCTATATATATAATAGAAAAGGTCCTAAAATACTCGCTAGAACGGCCGTACTAACTTGGTTATAGGAGGCCTATAGGAGATGACTTTTCCCTAGTATATAATAGAGTAAGCCTTATAGTTAATGCGTTTGGTTCTGTTAATTCGAACGTTCTAGCCTCTTTAGACAAGAGCCTTAAGCGTATCCTAGCTAAGATAACTAGCGCGGATATACTAAAGGTATTTAGAATCCTTGTAGGGTAGGAGAGGGTACCTTAATCCTAGTCCTTAACGAACTTGTTTTATAGTATCGCTTATTGTAGCTAACATTATAAGCGTAGCGGAACTAATAGCGAAGTTATCTAGATAGCTAGGTTAGATATTGTAGATTATAGCAAGGGACTGCTCCGAAGGTATAGTAGGAGGATCCTTGTAGATCTTAGCGAGAGCTCGTTCTTCATTGTAAGAAACGGCAAGGGAAGAGTTATAATTATAAGGATATAGTAGGTAGGTAGAGAGAGGCTTATATTCTAAAAACACTAGCTTGTACCTACAAAGGAGAGACGCGATAACAATATTACTCTCTATTAAACCAAAACGTAGTATATAGTCTAAACTATAGTACTAGATATTAGCCTTATAGAGGGCCACCTCTAAGATAATGTTAGAGTAGAATCCCTTAATAACTATAACGTTATTAAGAACTAGATCCTTAGATTATAGGCTATTAACGCTATTAAGTGCTCCCTTAATACGCTATTTACCCCTTCTAGAGATAGGGAAACAGGTAGTGCTAGCCTTAATATAGTTATCCTTCCTTGCCTTAATAAGGGACCCTTCTTCTAAGAGTATAGGGTCGTTAATAAGGTAGGTTGCTTTATAGTTATTAACTAGGATACTGTCCGATAGGATGTATTTGCTAGAATCGATAGTTATAAAGATACTAAAGCTATTACTAAGGCCGGTTTCTTTGCTAAGGGCTGAGAGTTCCGTAGGATCAATGATTACAGCTATTACTACGCTAGGAAAGCCCGGTTTAGTAGACGAAGTGGAGCTAGACAGGGATATAGGCTAGGGTTTGATTGCCTAACCTTCCTTTTTAAGCTAGGTATAGAGGTTATCCTACTTTTTCTTAGCGAACTGTTTGTAGATCTATAAAACGAACTTAGGACTAACTAGGCCTTTCGGATATTTAAACCTAGTTAATGTAGATTTAAGCGTATTATAGTCAATCGGCTTCTAGACGTAATTGGAAATTATATATAGGTAGGGGTACTTAGGCTTAGTAGACGAAGGTTTTTCACCTCCCTTACCCTAATTCTAGCGTTTGCTAGAACTAGTAGATTTAGTAGTAGCGAAGCTACTATTAAAGTCTAGCTTACTATAGCTAACAACGGTCTCGGCGGCTTAGATAAGGTCCTTAAGGCTCTTAAGGGGTTTGCTAACGTAGTTATTAATAATTATCGCGTTATATTTATAGCGGCCCTATTCTAGGATAAGACGATCCTTAATTACGCGAAGGAAGTCTAGAACGGGTAGAGTACTACGAATATACTCGAGACCGGCTACCTTAGCGCGTTAGTAAGCCTAGCGGTAGTTAGTGATCTAGGTCCGCGGGTCTATATTAGATTGCTTAGCCTCTTTAAGATAAGCGAGATACCGTTAGCGGGTTATATTTGCAATTATATTATCCGAGATTCTAACTTAGCGTTCTAGAGTATAAAGGAGCGCGCGTACGCTAAGTTACTACGCTATAAGGTTAGTCTCGTTAGTAGCGTTATAACGCTCGCGATCGACAGTAGCGATAATAACCTTACGTAGCGTATCTAGGTTCTTCTTATTAACGCTTATACCTAGAGTAAGTTACTAAGTAACGTACCTAGTCTAGTTGGCTTAGTACTAGATAAGGATCCTCTCTAGACTTAGGCGTTAAGGAGGGACAGGCTCTAGACTATAGGTAGTAACTAGCTTCTCGTTCTAGGCGGTTACCTCGGCGAGCTATTCCGCTTAGTCTTATACTATTAGCGTAGTAATAGCCTCTATAGTAGAAGGTAGCTAAAAACTACTAAGCATTGCCTCCTTAGTGATATCGTTCTGATCGAAACGAACGATATTATAAACGTAGAGGGTAATAGCGGCGCTTTCGATATAACGCTTCTAGATCGGCCAATCTATAGGACCTTTAAGTAGGATATCCGTTAGGATAGTAATGTTCCCGATTGTGTCTATAGTAGTAGAAGTCTCTATTATAGAAGAACAATAGAGGCAGACGGAGATCCAGAAGGTACGGCGGAATAGGCAGAGAGAGTAGCGCTAAAGAGCGGCTTAACTTATACGTAGGCAGGGCGACTTTAAAGGACTTTGTAGAACGGCTATATAAGAGCGGTTCAAGCGGAAAACAAAGGAAGCTATATAAGGGCTTTAGCAATAGCGATTATAAAGAACAAGGCGGCGGGACTTATAAGAATAGTAAAACGAGTTATAAGGATTATAGAATAACAATACTTCTAAGCTATAATAGGTTTAGCTACTATACAAAGGGAAACGAGCACCGGGCTTATAACTCTTACGTAGGCTTATAGTAGTACTAGAAGAGCATATAGGAGAGATACGTTGCATTGATTGTTATATATCGAAGGAAGAGATAGAGGAAAGAGAGTGTATAAGAACATAGCTATATATATAACAGGAAATAAGAAACGGGGCGCTAAGTGGGTGCGAAGCAGCCAATCAGAGCGGACTGCAGAGACAGGGCTGGCTAGGTCGTGACAAACCCTATAGGCTTCGAGCGAAGGTTCTTTGTCTTAAAGTATAGTATATAGGCTCCTACGAACGTCCTTACTAATACGCTTATCCCTAGCTACTAGTAGACCCTGTTTATTAGGTTAAGCGTCTTTGTCCTCCCTAGATACCCGCTAGGCCCTAACGTATATATCCAGTAGATAAGCTGTAAATAGAGCTCTATATCGCCCGGGTCGATTATTAGCCTACCGCGGTAGAACGCCCTGCCCGAGACTAACTTGTACTTAGCGAACGGCACTCTTAGCTCCTACTTGATCTTACTTAGCTAGGCGCGTACCTCCTGGTCGCTAAGCGCCTCTACTACGTCTACTATAAACGGCAAGGTCGTATAGCTCTCTATAATAAGGTCGTTAATATAGCGCGAAACGTTAAGGCTAAAGAGCTCTAGTGTCTTGCCTAATAGCTTAGCGGTATATTTACTACTAAAGGTCTCTAGGTCGAACTTACTTAGGTCGATCAGGGGGCGCCGCCTGTTCTATAGCCTATTATCTTTAACGTCTTTTAGTATAAACTCTAGCTTCCTGCTAAGCGCGTTAGGGCGGCCGTTTACCGTACCTAGGCGGTAGATAATCTAGAAGTTAAAGCGCGACAAGAACTCTAACTAGCGTATATAGTATAGTAATAGCTACTTCGTTATACCGAAGGTCTATAGGTTCTTATAATCTATAATAATATCGAACCTTTTAGCTATACCTTTGAGCTTAGGGCGCTATTCCTTAAGCGCTTTAACGATTATAAGGAGCTCCTTGTTATAGATATTATAGTTATACTCGGCCGTAGTGTACTTCGCTAAGAAGTAAGTAACTAGATGTAACTTGCTGTTATCCCCCTCCTATAGTAGCGCTCTACCTACTGACTAGTCTGACGTATTAACTTCTACTACCGCTCGCTTCTCCTAGTTATATATCCGTAGTGCCGGTACTATAATAAAGCATACCTTTAGGCGCTAGAAAGCCGCCTTATACTACTCGGACTACTCCTAGTCTACTATCTTCTTCGTAAGCTTCTATAGTAGCTATATATAGCTCGAAAAGCCTTATATAAATTAGTAGTAGAAGTTCGCGAACCCTAAGAACTACTAGAGGTACCTCCTTGTCTCTAGAGCCTCCTAATTACATACCGCTTCGACCTTATCTAGGTCTATCTTAATGCCCCTAGGCGTAATAATAAGCCCTAGGTACTTCGTCCACTTCGTGTAGAATTCGCACTTATTAATATCTACCTATAGGCCTATGTTAATTATACGCTTTAGTACCTCCCTAACTTGCTTAATATACTCCTCGAGCGTACTAGAGTAGACTAGGATATCGTCTAGGTACGCTATTACGTAGTTATCTAGAGCGTTATAGAGGATATTGTTCACGTAATGCTAGAAGGTAGTAGGCGTACCCTATAGGCTAAACGGCGTAACTAGCGTCTTATATAAGCCGAATCTTATAATAAACGCTATAAGCTACTTATAGCCTGGCGCTACGCGTACTTAGTTAAACGCTACGATTACGTCGAGCTTCGTGAAGATCTTCGCCTTATAGATAGAGTCTAGGGTCTTCTAGATTAGCAGGATAGGGTACTAGCTCTTTAGCGTCGCGTTATTAATGCTATAGTAGTTAACGTAGATCCTAATACCTCCGCCTAGCTTCTAGGCTATAAGGATAGGTAACAAGGTGCTTAAGCGTAAGGGCTAGATAAACCCCTTCGTAAGGTTGTTATCAAGCTAGTGCTTTAGTATATATAGCTCTATCGGTAACATCGGGCGATTCCTCGAGTATAGGACTACGCTCCCTAGGAGCAGCTTAATCCTATAGTAATATATTATTTATTCGTACTCCGATATACCTTACGGCGCGCCGGTCCTGCTACTGGTTTATATACAAAGGAAACCGTACCCCCTGAACAGGGGGCCGGGTAAAAACCCCTGCCTACGCTTCTGCTTTAGCGCTTTGAATCCATTAAACTACATGTAAAAGGTAGCCCCTATCTCCCTTAGCAGCTCGATTCGGCACTTCCCGCACCCTCTCCGCTATTCTTTGCTGCTTTCGCGGCTATCGTAGCTTCTAGTTACAGCCTACGAGCTACGCTATACTCCGTTAGACGCCCCGAATCTATTAACTAGCTAATAACTACCTTTACTAAGCTCTTATATAGCTATATAGCTCGTTATAAGATAAGCTACAGATCCTGTTATAACTATATTTGTAACTCCTCCTAGGTTCTATACTTTGGTAAATCTTTGTACTATACTACTAGGTGTTCGATCGTTTCTTTACCCTCGCTATACTTGTAGTATAGCGTAGTAATCTCTAGGACGTTTACTCTATTTAGGTACTCCCGGAGGCCGATGTCCCCGCTACGCGCCTAGGTAAGCAGGGAGCTCTAAGCCTTGCTTAGACCCTTATATCTCTTAAGGGTAAGGTCTGTAAATAGTTATATCGGGGGGTCCTTATCTACCAAGCGGTATATAGGTCTTCTTGCTCTTGTTACAAGCGCGGCGCGCCTCTCCTAGGCCGCTATCTCGCGCTCCTACTAGGCGAGTTCTACTACTCTATCTATATTAAGGGTCTTGTTCTTTAGCTTCCCTATCTTCTACTTTTACTTAGCCTACTTGTTTGCTATAGCTACTACTCTCTTAACTGCTATTAGCCCCTATAGGCCTAGCCTAGGCTTCCTCCCTTACGTCCTCCCGCTCCTCTTCTAGAACCTCCTAAATAGCTTAGTATATACCTTCTAGATTAAGCTCGCTACTATAACTAGGGGGCGCCCTAGTCCCTCCCCTAACTAGAAGAGTAGTTCGTATATCCTAGCTTCGAAGTTAGCTAGCCGCTTGTTTAGGTAGAGGTCTACTAGTAGGACCTAGGCCTCCATCTCTAGGTACCTAATTAGCATAGTTCTATAGCCTCCTACTACTACACGGAGGCCCCTACTCTAGTCCTTCGCTAGCTTCTTAGCTATCCCCTTTAGCTTGCTCCCCTTACCGACTATAGTTAGGACGTAGTAGCTCGCTACTCCGTATACTACTACGCTCCTTATACACTTTGTATATACCTCCTAGGCCTTCGTAAGGCTCGGGCCCTACGTCTTCGCCGCAATCCTCGTTAGCGCGAACTCCTAGGTAGCGAGCTTCTTCTTAACTACGCCGCGGTACGCTTGCTATAAGAGCTTCTAGTCTAGCTAGACCCTAAGGAACCTAGCGGACTTGACTAGTTTAATATCTATATACCTACCTCTATCTAGGAAGGCGAGCTTAGCTAGGTCTAGCTACTACCTTTAGTTCTTGTTAAAGTGGATTAGTTTGTACTTCTACGCTACGAACGCTATTCCCTACGTTCCCGCCTACTTTAGGCAGGTTCCCTACGCTCGCTCGAGCTAGTGGATGTTCACCTTAGCCGACTTTCCGAACACTAGCAGGTTCGTGTCATCGGCGAAGCCCGCTATACTAAGGTGTAGGTGCTCTCTCCTTAGGTCCTTGTATAGTAATGCGATGTATAAGATGAACAGGACGGGCGATAGGGGGGACCCCTAGGGCACCCCCCCTATAGTAATATATATAGTAGGGGGGTAAGATATTAGCGTCCTATAGGATAAAGGTAGCTACTAGGTCTTAGTATTCCTTCAGTAGGCGCGCCTTAATCTTATCTAGAGTAGGCGCTAGTCTATCTACCTTATTAAAGAACTTCTTAGAATCCTCCTCTATAATCTTATTAAGCTTCTTATCCCCTTTGGCGAGCGCGTCGATAAAGCTATAGAACCTCGCCAGGAGCATTAACTTTATATACTCTAGTATACTCTCTTGACTTAGTAGGTTCTTAAAAAACTACTTAGGTAGAACTAGTATATAGTCTCTCTTCTTAGCCTCTACTACTCTCCCTAGCTCGCCTATTATAGTCTATATAACTACTATACCCTTCTATCGGTATACTACTAGGAAGCTTACTCCGTTTAGGATCTTCGCGTTATCCTAGCGGATCTTCCCCTATACTTAACTAAGTAGAGGTAGCATATAGGGGGGGGAATAGGGTCTAGGGAGTAGTCTCCTAGCGCTAGCTACTACCTTTACTAGCCTTAGTGATATAGGGGGCGGCGCTTTAACCGGCACGCCTATCGCTCCTAGCGGTACGAGCGTCCCCTATAGGTCGGCCTATATACCTCCCTAGGACGCGGATCTCTACCGTCTATAGGCCCGTCTCCGCCTATCGGACCGCCTAGCTCTCTTGTAGTTAGAGAGCTTGCTTATAGCGATAGCGACCTTGTCGTCGTTACTAGAGGTACTATAGTCGTTGTCTTCGGGTACGTCCTCTACTATTATATAGTACCGCTCGCTGTTCCTAGGGGGTAGGGGTACCTCTAGCTAGCCTACCTACTAAGTAACCTAGCTCCCGATATACTCTAGTAGGTACCTCCTATAGTAGTACTCTATAAATTCGAGCTATAGGGTCTCCTAGTCGATCCGTAGGTTATACTTCTATAGCTATAGGAGGCCTAAGATTACTAGGGTCTCCTTTGTAAGCGTTGTAACGAAGTATACTAGGGTCTCCTAGTAGTCGCTAACGACTAGCGTAAGCGCCGCTAAGTGCTCGATCTAGCGCGAGAACCCTCTATTAGCTAGAAATAGCAGCTGCTATACCGCTAGCCTCTCTAGTAGTAGCCTATTCGTAACTATAAAGCTAAAATCTACAAACGCTAGACCTATATAACCTAAGTCTATAAGTGCTACGTACTCTACATTGCGCCTACTAACCGCTAGGTACGATAATAAGAGAATAGATTTAGCGCTATTACCTACAGTACTAATAACTAAACTATCTCCCTATCCCTCCTACGGCTAGCGGTACCCTTCCTATAAGCGATAGTTTATAGGAGCTCCTTGTTTCTCTAGTTGTTATATAAGAAGCCGAAACTAGGGGGTTACTCTATACTCTAGTAAGCGCTATAGTCCTCCTGCTTATCTACCTCCCTAACGATAAAACCGCTCTAGTTAGGGGCGTCTACAAAACGTATAGCGAGCCCGCCTCGACCCCTCTAATAGGCCCTAGCGCAGCCGCTTACGCCGCCGCGAGCCGGGAGGCCCCTAGAGGGGGCTTGACTAAAGCTTTGCTAAGTAGGCTGCTACTATCCCTGAGGCTACTGCTATCTCTGCGCGCCGCCGTAGCCCTGCGCTCCGCTATAGCCCTACGCTCCGCTATAGCCCTGCGCCCCGCTATAGCCTTACGCGCCGCCGTAGCCCTATGCCTCGCTATAGCCCTACGCGCTGCCGTAGCCCTACGCGCCTCCGCGCTACAGCTGGCCGCTATAGCTACTACGGCCTCCTTGGCCGGCCTAGTAATACCTTAAGATATAGTCGCTAGCGCCGTACTTAAAGCATAGGCCGCTAGCCCTACAGCGCTCCTTTTCTTACGGTATAAGCGCGGCTAGGGTAACGGCGTCGATCTCTATAGCGTTAGGATCCTAGGCTCTCCCGGTACCCCCGCTACCGCTGCTATAATATATAGCGAGCGCGCCGTTGCCGCTACGGATCTTCTTCCTAAAGTCCTTTATATCTAAGTTCGTAGATAGGGTCTAGGCTATCTTAGCCTATACGTCGAAGTCGTCCGACGCTAGTAGCCTAACCTATAACGTAAACGTAGCCGAAAGGCGAGCTAAGATCCGTTCTCTAAATATACGGACCTACGTTGCGCTTTCGATATTAGCGGTGTCGGCTAGGTTCGAGAACTCCGTTAGGAAGTTGTTAAAGTTCGCGAACTTATTCTCCTAGACAAGTATATAGAGCTAGTTCGTAGCTATTATAGTAACGTCGTAGGTTATATACCGCTTCTTAAGGTCGTTTAGGAACTTAGTCCTAGTCTTCTAGTACTAGCACCTATCATCGTCCAGGTAGTTCTCGATCATCTAGAGCTTCGACTTAACCACGCAGCTCACGTTACTACTAAGTATCGCCTTAGCGTATAGGATCTTCGTACGCTCGGTCGAGAACTTACAAGGGTATATTCTCTAGCGCCCCTAGACCTTATCTAACTAGTTGTTAAATAGGGTAGTCCGCTTAATAGTATCCTTCTCCTCCCCTATAAACGGTATCGGGTAGGGGAGGGACATTGTAGCTAGGTCGTCCTTGTTACGGTACTAGTATAACGGCTAGCTACTATCTCTACTGCCTCTAGCTAGCGCGGCGCTTGTCGCCTCGAGCGCCTATAGGGTTATTAGTCTCTGCTCCTTAAGTATCTTCGAGATTACTACGTTGGTATACTTCTACGCCTTAAGCTGTTCGTAGAGCGCCTTGCCTTCGGTAACCGCGTTATTAGCTATCGCCTAGGTATTAGCGAGCGTAGCGAGTCTTACCTTCTGCTCTACTAGCGCGGCTCTTAGCTACTTGCGTATAATAGCGGTACGCAACGAGCTAGCTTACTCTAGCGCCTACATCGGCATATTATTACTATCTTCTACCCTATCTATTATCCTAGTTCGTTAGGGTAGTTCTATAGAGGGTAGTCCTATACGTTAGATGTCCTATATATTAGACTGTAAATAGGGGTAGGGTGCTCGTTTTAACTTATACTATATAGTTAAGGTTAAACAAAGTCTAGTACGTCGGAAAAAAGAAGCGTTCTAGCTAGTCTAAGGTGTTCGATCTGCCTCTAACGGTCTAACTAGCTACGCGCGCGAGTTAAAGGTACAACCTACTATAACGGTCGTATATAACAAGGTTGTATAATAGTGCAACCTTCGTAGGAGCTTGCGAGGGCTGAAGGCTCTACACGGCGAGCTCCACCTAGTATGGAGCTACGCTCCTCTAGCTATAGGGTGCTTAGCCAACCACATAGCATGGCACATAACATGGCACATGACACAGGCTGTGCCTGTGACAGTATATAAATAGAAGGTACAACTAACTATCACGGGTGACACTAGCCTAATGTTAGGGTATGTATATATTCGACGTAGTTGTACAAGGAACCTAAGATCGTAGGTATAGCCCGCTAGGGATATGCCCTGCGGCGGGCTCCACATGCGCCTGCAGGCTCTGCAGGCCCTACATCGCACAACCGCTCCATAATGGCTATACGGCTATATGTCACGGCTAGACCCGTAACAGATATAGTTTATAGTACTAGAATTAAGAATAACCGAGTTATACAATGGGTAACGGGTAGTTAAAAGAGCTCCTTAAGTATATACAAAAACGGCCTCGATACTAGTGATCCTCCTTAGTTATTATTATACCGGCGACTATCCCTCTGTATTACAAGCCTTCTTCTTCTTCTTTTTCTCTACCTCCTTACGGAGGTTCTTATCGTTCTTTAGCGCCTCCTTTACCTTCTCCTATATTTCCTCGATCGGCTCCTACTTCGGGTAGGCGAGCTCGGGGAAGATATAGAAGCATTTGTCAAGGAAGTAGAACAGTCTATACGCTTAGCATCCTGATAATTCTCCTCCTATAAATCCGCGTTTACGTCCCTATCCCTACGCCTTCGCCTTTAGCGATAGTTGCTTCTTTACCTTCTTTGGCTTTACTTTAGCTATAGATAGTAACTTAGGCGGTTCTAGTTCTTCAGCGTCTGATTCGATAATGCTACTAAACAAAGCGGTAGCGTAGGCGCCTTTCTAGATTATACGTCTTGTTTTCAGCTCGTCTAGCTAGGTGATTTCTAAGGATAGGTTATTAAAGACCTCTTAGGGAGAGATCTAGTCATTATTAATCTCCTTACGGTACTAGATAGAGTATGTCTAGGCCTAGGCTAAATAAAGGCTCCCTAGAAGGGCCTTCTTAAGGTCTAGCTACTAATCTTAGGAGTTTATTGTCTCGCTTACTCCCGCCGCTTACGCGTTATCGATACTTCGCGACCAGTTAGTCATCTAGGAGGCCTAACTATATAGCGGTCTAACGGAGTACAGCGTGGCTCGCAGGCTGCAACTAGAAGCTGCGATGGCCGCGAAAGCGGCCAAGAGCAGCGGAGAGGGTGCGGGAAGTGCCGAATCGAACCGCTGAGGGAGACAGGGGCTACCTTTTACACGTAGTTCGATGGACTCAAAGCGCTGAAGCAGAAGCGTAGGCAGGGGTTTTTACCCGGCCCCCTGCTCAGGGGGTACGGTTTCCTTTGTATATAAACCAGTAGCAGGACCGGCGCGCCGTAAGGCATATCGGAGTACGAATAAATAATATATAGCGGTCTTACAGGGGGCGATACCTTCGTATAGTATACGTTCCTTGTATTGTTATACTTATCTTAGGTCTTAGAGCCTAAGAGATTCTTCAGAGTAGCGTAGCTCTTACATATATCTATCTTAGCTTTATATACAATATAGCGAAAGTACAGGTCGACTAGATTAATAACCTAGTTGTTAATATCTCTAAGCTTCTTAACTTCTTAGTCGAACTCCCGCTTCTTAGTATTATAGATACTCTAGTTGTATATATAGTCTACGTAGGCTTCGACAGTAAGTTCAGCAGGCTTCTGCGCCTTGTTCTAACGGTCGACTTACTACTGTCCGCTAGCCGCTACTATAGCTAGTGCTCCGCTTGCGCTTGCACTTCTAGTATTACGTGCTAGTTCTACTATAACTAAGGGGTCGGCTCGTTTATTATAGTCGCCGACGTTAATTCGAGATAGTAGCGTCAGGAATAGCTCTAGATCTTCTATATCTAGATCTATCTTATACTAGATCCATTCGATATAAGTCTTGCTAATAAACTACTAGTTCTAGTCATCCTAGTCCTGTTGTCCGTTAAGGTTAACGATGTTCTTACGTTTAGCCGTTATCTTAATGGATTCAGGGGTTCGGAGGTTCTTCGAAAATAGGTCTTTAATTATGTTTTCTAGCGTAGAGACTACTATCTTAGAAGCTTGAAAATACGTACCGGGGTCGTAACTATTAGATATACCACAAAATAGACAGTCTTACGTATAAGTGTATAAAATAGGTTATTGTTAGCCAAAGTGGTAATCCTTCCACTTGGCTAGTCAGATTGATTAAACTCTATAGAACTCGAAGCAGGATCCTATCGGGGGATGCCCAAGACCCCCATTAAACCGCCTAGGCCACCCACAGCCAACAATGGCTTAGCGTGGCCTGAGCCACGCAATTGTATACCCGAGCCACACCTGCCCATTTCCCAGGCATATTCCAACAGAATGTGCCTATGTAAATAAGAGGGGCTTTTCGCACTATTGTTGGATATACCACAAATGGTATGCAGTCGCACGCAATAAGTGTGAAAAATAGGTGGGTTGCCACAGCGGTCAATCTCACAACTGGGCTAGCAGAGTGATTTTCGATGCTGATGATCTCTTGTGTGTTCTGTCCTGAAGATTACAGGCGAAAGTCAGGGGGGATGCCCAAGACCCCTATGAATGCCCAGGCCCGCTGCACCTAATCTTAGGTAGATACGGCCTGAGCTACCCGCAGTTGCATACCGAGCCACCTTGCCCAATCCCAGATTCGGCTATTTCTAACATACCCCCTCAGATCTGCCGCCGAGGCTAAGCTAAAGAAGTAGTAATTGAATCCGTAGTGTTGTCCTTCCTTTCTATACCTTCTAACCTAGGCTATCTAACCTATAGGCTTATATAACTTCCTACTAACAATAGTATCTAGGTATATAACTACGTAGCTTTCTAAGGTCTTTAGAACTATCTTCTATCTTCCTACTTGCTTCTTCTTCTATATCTACTTTTATTTAGTAACTGCTATTCCTAATTGTTATAACCTAGCTAGCCCTGTCTCTACAGTCCGCTCTAATTAGCTGCTTCGCACCTACTTAGCGCACCGTTTCTCATTTCCTATTATATATATAGCTATATTCTCACACACTCTCTTTCCTCTGTCTCTTCCTTCGATATATAATAATTAATGTAACGTATCTCTCCTATATACTCTTCTAGTTCTACTATAAGCCTACGTAAGAGTTATAAGCCTAGTGCTGGTTTCCCTTCGTATAGTAGCTAAACCTATTATAGCTTAGGAGTATTGTTATTCTACAATCCTTATAACTCGGTTTACTATTCTTATAAGTCTTACCGCCTTGTTCTTCGCTATCGCTAAAGCCCTTATATAGCTTTCTTTATTTTCCGCTTGCACCGCTCTTATATAGCCGTTCCGTAAAGTCCTTCAAAGTCGCCCTACCTATATACAAGTTAAGCTGCTCTTTAGCACTACTCTCTTTACCTATTCTACTATACTGCTATACCTTCTAGATCCCTATCTACCTCTATCTATCGTTCTTCTATAATAGAGTCTTCTACTACTATAGATCCTATTAGCAATATTACTATCCTAATAGACATCTAACTTAAAGGTCCTATAGATTAGCTAATCTAGAAGCGTTATATTAAAAGCGCTACTATTACCCTCTACATTTATAATATCGTTTGTTTCGATTGAAACAATGTCACTAAGAAGGTAATACTTAGTGGTTTTTAGCTACCCTCTACTATAGAGGCTATTACTACGCTAATAGTATAAGACTAAGCGGAATAGCTTACTAAGTTAACTACCTAGAACGAGAAGCTAGTTACTACTTATAGTCTAGAGCCTGTCCCTCCCTAACGCCTAAGTCTAGAGAGGATCCTTATCTAGTACTAAGCTAACTAGACTAGGTACGCTACTTAGTAGCTTACTCTAGGAATAAGCGTTAATAAGAAGAACCTAGATATACTATAGAAAGTTATTATCTGTCATAGGCACAGCCTATGTCATGTGCCATGTCATGTGCTATACTATGTGGTTGGCTAAGCACCCTATAGCTAGAGGAGCGTAGCTCTACACTAGGTAGAGCTCGCCGCGTAGAGCCTTTAGCCCTCGCGAGCTCCTACGAAGGTTACACTATTATATAACCTTATTATATACGACTGTTATAGTAGGTTGTACCTTCAACTCGCGTACGTAGCTAAGTCGTCTACTCTAGAATAGAGAGCGTACTAGACCGACTAGAACGCTTCTTTTCCTAACGTACTAGGCTTTGTTTTTATTTCTTAACTATCTACGTAGTACAAGTTAACTACTAGGACGAGCATCCTACGTACAATAGTAGTCCGCCGAACAGGACTATAAGACTCTGACGAATAGGACTATAGTATTCCGACGAACTAGACAACGCTCCTACGAAGATAAGCGCGAAGATAATAAGCGGCGCCGACCTTGCGGTATCGCTGCCGCCAAGACTTGTAGCGCTATATATAGCGCTAAGAGAACAATAGTAGAACAAGGTCTCTAATACTATACCTGCTTTTATAGTATCGATCGACAACGATAGAGGGTATAACCTCTTAGGGTTCGCTATAGCTATAAATACGATAGTTAGCGAGCTAAAGAGAAAGCTCGATAAGTCTGTTAGGAGGTTCGAGGCGTCTATCGTAGCTAGTGCGGCGCTCGAGAAGGAGCTCGAGGAGCATAAGTTACTACTTACGAACTAGAGGACGCTAATAGCGATAGCCCTAGACTAGGCTTGCGGTAGTAGCGCTAGTAGCGGCTATAGCGTATCGATCTCCCTCCCCTACCCCGATCCGTTTACTAGAGAAGAGAAGGATACCGTTAAGTATACCCTACTTTTTAAAGACTAGGAGGACAAGGTACGTAGCCGCTAGCAAATACGCCTATAGGAGTTCCCGGACAAGTATACTAAGATCCTATATATAAAGGCTATACTAGGCGGCAGCGCGCGCTAGGTAGTCGCGGCGAAGCTCGAGTAGGTTAAGAAGAACCTATATAGCGCGGTAGTATAGCTATAGAAGACTGGGTCTAACCTCCTAAAGACCCTCCGTACCTAGTATATAACGTATAACGTAGTTACTATAGCGAGTAATAAGCTAGAACTACTAGCGTAGAAGAACAAGTTCGTAGCGTTTAATAACTTCCTTACTAAATTTACTACCCTAGCTGATACCGCTAGCGTTAATAACGTAATAAGGGTCCGGATACTCCGGCTCAAGATCTCCCCCTACCTTTCAAGCGCTATAGTTACGTAGGTAGTACTCCCGCTAGCTAATAACTTTAAGCTCTAGGCTATACTAGCCGGCTAGCTTACGACTAACCTAGAGGGAGAGGACTTTAGGCGGAAGCTACGCGGTAGAACTAGGAGCGGCGGAACTAGGGGTAGTGGCAATAACAATAGCGGAGGTAGATACCCCGACGTAATAGAGATTAACGCAGTAACGCTTGCGGCGCTTACCCCCTAGGAGAAGGAACGGCGTAGAGCAAGTAGCTTATACTATAAGTATAGCAGGGCCGACTATATCGTAAGGGCGTGCCGAGTAGGCTATAGAGGCTAAAGGGACTGTAGTAACGCCTGTAGCGCCGGGTAGTTATAGCGTAGGGGCGCCTAAGGCGGTAGAGGATCTGGTTTCGGTAGAGGACCTAGTTTTAGTAGCAACGCGTAAGGATAGTAGTAGCCTACCTAGGGATAGTAGCAGCCCGTGTAACAAGGCTATAGCTAAGGCGGGTTCCTAGACTTTGGGTAAGCTCCCTCTAAGGGCCTTCTAGCTCGCGGCGGCGTAAGCGGCCGCGCTAGGGCCTACTAGAGGGGTCGAGGCGGGCTCGCTATACGCTTTGCGGATACCTCTAACTAGAGCGGTTTTATCGTTAGAGAGGTAGACAAGTAGGAGGAGTACGGCGCTTACTAGTCTATAGTAGAGTAACCCCCTAGCTTCAGCTTCTTATATAACAACTAGGGAAACAAGAAGCTCCTATAAACTATCGCTTATAGGAGAGGTACCACTAGCTATAGGAGGGATAGGGAGATAGTTTAGTTATTAGTATAGTAGGTAGTAGCGCTAAATCTATTCTCTTATTATTGTACCTAGTAGTTAGTAGGCGTAATGTAGAGTACGTAGTACTTGTAGACTTAGGTTATATAGGTTTAGCCTTTATGGATTTTAGCTTTATAGTTATAAATAGACTGCTACTAGAGAGGCTAGCGGTATAGCGGCCGCTATTTCTAGCCGATAGAGGGTTCTTACGCTAGATCGAGCACTTAGCGGCGCTTACGCTAGTCGTTAGCGACTACTAGGAGACCTTAGCGTGCTTCGTTACAACGCTTGTAAAAGAGACCCTAGTGATCTTAGGCCTCCTATAGCTACGGAAGTATAACCTACAGATTGACTAGGAGACCCTATAGCTTGAATTTATAGAGTACTACCGCGGGAGGTGCCTTCTAGAGTATATTAGAAGCTAGGTCGCTCGGTAGGTAGGCTAGCTAGAGGCGGTACCCCTACCCCTAGAGAGTAGCAGGCGGTACTATATAACAGTAGAGGATGTACCTAAAGACAACGACTATAGTACCTCTAGTAACGACGACGAGGTTGCTATCGCTACGAGCAAGCTCTTTAACTATAAGAGAGCTAGGCGGTCCAATAGGTAGAGACGGGCCTGTAGACGGTAGAGATCCGCGTCCTAGGGAGGCGCGTAGGCCGACCTATAGGGGACGCTCGTACTACTAGGAGCGATGGGCGTACCGGTCGAAGCGCCGCCCCCTACATTACCGAGGCTAGTAGAGGCAGTGGCTAGCGCTAGAAGACTACTCCCTAGACCCTATCCCCCCCCCTACGCCCTACCCCCGCTTAGTTAAATATAGGGGAAGATCCGCTAGGATAACGCAAAGATCCTAAACGGAGCGAGCTTCCTAGTAGTATACTAATAGAAGGGTATAGTAGTTATATAGACTATAATAGGTAAGCTAGAGAGAGCGGTAAAGGCTAAGAAGAGAGACTATATACTAGTTCTACCTAAGTAGTTTTTTAAGGACCTACTAAGTCAAGAGAGTATACTAGAGTATACAAAGTCAATACTCCTAGCAAGGTTCTATAGCTTTATCGACGCGCTTACTAAAGAGGACAAGAAGCTTAATAAGATTATAGAGGAGGATTCTAAGAAGTTCTTTAATAAGGCGGATAGACTAGCGCCTACTCTAGACGAGATTAAGGCGCGCCTACTAAAGGAATACTAAGACCTAGTAGCTACCCTCGTCCTATAGGACGCTAATATCTTACCCCCCTACTATATATATAACTATAGGATCAAGCTACTCCTAGGGAGTGTAGTCCCGTACTCGAGGAATCGCCTAATATCGCCAATAGAGCTATATATACTAAAGCGCTAGCTCGATAACAACCTTACAAAGGGGTTTATCTAGCCCTTACGCTTAAGCGCTTCGTTGCCTATCCTTATAGCCTAGAAGCTAGGCGGAGGCATTAGGATCTACGTTAACTACTATAGTATTAATAACGCGACGCTAAGGAGCTGGTACCCTATCCCGCTAATCTAGGAGACCCTAGACTCTATCTACAAGGCGAAGGTCTTTACGAAGCTTAATGTAATTGTAGCGTTTAACTAAGTGCGCGTAGCGCCGGGCTACAAGTAGCTTATAGCGTTCATTATAAGATTTAGCCTATATAAGACGCTATTTACGCTGTTTGGCCTATAGGGCGCGCCCCCTACCTTCTAGCATTATATAAACAACATCCTCTATAACGCTCTAGATAACTATATAACGGTATACCTAGACAATATCCTAGTCTACTCTAGCACGCTCGAGGAGTATATTAAGCAAGTTAGGAAGGTACTAAAGCGTATAATCGATATAGGCCTATAGGTAGATATCGACAAGTACGAATTCTATACGAAGCGGACGAAGTACCTAGGGCTTATTATTACGCCTAGAGGCATTAAGATAGACCTAGACAAGGTCGAAGCGGTACGTAATTAGGAGGCTCTAGAGACAAGGAGGCACCTCTAGCGGTTCTTAGGGTTCGTAAACTTCTACCGCCGATTTATACAAGGGTTTTTAAGCTACATACAGCCGCTATACGAGCTTATAAAGAAGACGGTAGACTAGGAGTAGTCCGAGTAGTATAAGGCGGCTTTCTAGCGCCTAAAAGTGTGCTTTATTATAGTACCGGCACTGCGGATATATAACTAGGAGAAGCGAGCGGTAGTAGAAGTTAATACATTAGACTAGTTAGCGGGTAGAGCGTTACTATAGGAGGGGGATAATAGCAAGTTATATCTAGTTACTTACTTCTTAGCGAAGTATACTGTAGCTAAGTATAACTATAATATCTATAATAAGGAGCTCCTTATAATTGTTAAAGCGCTCGAGGAATAGCGCCCTAAGCTCGAAGGTATAGCTAAGAGGTTCGATATTATTATAGATTATAAGAACCTATAGACCTTCGGTATAACAAAGTAGCTGTCGCTACGCTATATACGCTAGTTAGAGTTCTTGTTACGCTTTAACTTCTAGATTATCTACCGCCTAGGTATAGCAAACGGCCGCCCTAACGCGCTTAGTAGGAAGCTAGAGTTTATACTAAAAGACGTTAAAGATAATAGGCTATAGAATAGGCAGCGCCCCCTGATCGACCCGAGCAAGTTTAACCTAGAGACCTTTAGTAGCAAAAACAACGCTAAGCTACTAGGCGAGATACTAGAGCTCTTTAGCCTTAACGTTTCGCGCTACGCTAACGACCTTATTGTAAAAAGCTATATAACCTCGCCGTTTATAGTAGATATAGTAGAGGCGCTTAGCGACTAGGAGGTACGCGCCTAGCTAAGTAAGATCAAGTAGGAGCTAAGAGTGCCGTTCGCTAAGTATAAGTTAGTCTCGGGTAGGGCGTTCTACTATAGTAGGCTAATGATCGACCTAGGCGATATAGAGCTCTATTTGTAGCTTATCTACTAAATATACGTATTAGGGCCTAGCGGGTACCTAGGGAGGACGAAGACGCTCGACCTAATAAATAGGGTCTACTAGTAGCTAGGGATAAGCGTATTAGTAAGGACGTTCGTAGGAGCCTATACGCTATACTTTAAGACGAAGAACCCCTACTTAAAGCCTATAGGGTTCTTTAAGCCGCTCCTACTACCGTTAGCGCTATAGCAAGATATATCGATAGACTATATTACGCTGCTCCTACTATATAAACGGAGGGGGTAGGAGTTTAGGTATATAGTAGTAGTAGTTAACTAGCTTATAAAGATACGCTACTTTATTATAACGGCGACACTAGAGGCTAACGAGCTAGCTAACTAGTTTATTAAGTGTATATACTCGCTCTATAGCGTACTAGAGACGATTGTATTAGATAAAGGCACGTAGTTCGTTTTAGGGTTCTAGAGGGCGCTATCGGCGCGCCTTACGATTACCCTAAAACCCTTATTAGCGTTCTACCCCTAGACAAACGGCTAGATAGAGCGGATTAACGTAGAACTAGAGTAGTACCTATAGCTATATATTAACTAGGCGTAGAATAACTAGGTTAACTAGCTCCCCCTAGCGGAGTTTATAGGGAACAATATAGTCTCTAAGACGATAGGCGTATTACCGTTCTTCGCGAATTATAGCTTTAACCCTAGGATAGGTATAGAGCCGTCGAAGCTATACCTACCGAATATCTTAAAGTAGTAGAAGCAGGAGTTTTCCTAGGTATCTAAGCTCGCGGACTACTTTAGGGCGATCCTTAGGAAGGTTACGGCGCTAGTAAAGCAGTTACAGGACCGCTATAAATAGAACGTAAACCGCTATAGGGAGGATACGCTATAGTACCGTATTAGCAATAGGGCGATGCTCGATATATAGAACTATAAGACTAGTAGGCCGACCGTAAAGCTCGCGCTACGGTAGGAGGGCCCGTTCGAGGTTATAAAGGCCTCGTTATATATAGTAACTCTAAAGCTCCTAGCGAATATAACGATCTTCCTTATATTCTATATCTCGAGAGTAAGGCGCTACCTAGGGTAGGGGCTAGCTAGCTAAAAGAGGGTTAACGACGATATAAGCGCTAACTGTAGGCGCGTAGTTACACGGACTAACGAAGGCGAAGACGTAGTAGAGTAGAGGTTCGAGAGGATTATAGGGTTTAGTAAGGTAGCGAATAGTCGCTAGTAGTACTAAGTTAAGTAGGAAGGTTATAATAACCCGACTTAGTAACCTACAACGGATCTACGCGGCTATAATGACGCTATCTAGGAGTTCTACAATACGTACCCCGAGCTTCTGGGCCTGCTATTGTAGACGCGGAGAAGGAAGGCGTAGCGCTAGGGTAGGCGCTAAGATAGCTCTAACTCCAGATACGAGCACCTAGGATAGGGGGCTATTTTTATATAGGGGGCTTGTTTAGAGAGGGAGGGTAGTGTTATAGGTATAGCCTATATTATATACTATGTTATATGCTATATTATATGGTTGGCTGAGCACCTTGTAGCTAGAGGAGCGTGGCTCTACACTAGGTGGAGCTCGCCGCGTAGAGCCTTTAGCCCTTGCGAGCTCCTACGAAGGTTGCACTGTTATGCAACCTTGTTATATACGACCGTTACATTATCGCTATAGTCAATCGCGAACGCTATAACACTATAAACAAGACTAACCTTATAGCGTAGTAACTTAGTATATATACCCTCCTTTATAACCTAGAACGCTAAGTTGGAATCTCTAGTTATATAATTATAAATATACCCTATTAATAGTATCTCGCTTGTCTTAAAGAGGCTAAGTAATTAAATCTAGACTCGTGGACCTAGATCGCTAACTACTATTAGGCTTACTAACGCGCTAAGGTAGCTAGTCTCGAGTATATTTATAGTACTCTACCTATTCTAGACTTCCTTTATATAATTAAGGATTGTCTTATCCTAGAATAGAGCCCCTATAAATACAACGCTATAATTATTAATAACTATATTAGCAAACCTCTTAAAGGCCTTAAGGACCTTATCTAAGCTACTAAGACCGTTATTAGCTATAGTAAGCTAGACTTTAATAGTAGCTTCGTAACTACCGAATCTACTAGCTCTAGTAAACGCTGTAATTAGGGTAAAGGAGGTGAAAAATCTTCGTCTACTAAGCCTAAGTACCCCTACCTATATATAATTTCAAATTACGTTTAGAAGCTAGTTAACTATAATATACTTAAATCTATACTAACTAGGTTTAAATATCTAAAAGGCCTAGTTAGTTCTAAGTTCGTTTTGTAGATCTATAAGCGGTTCGCTAAGAAAAAGTAGAACAACCTCTACACTATACTTAAAAAGGAAGGTTAGGTTATTAAACCCTAGCCTATATCCCTATCTAGCTCAACTTCGTCTATTGAACTAGGCTTTCCTAGCGTAGTAATAACTGTGATTATTGATCCTACGGAACTCTTAGCCTTTAGTAAAGAAACTAGCCTTAGTAATAGCTTTAGTATCTTCGTAACTATCGATTCTAGTAAATATATCCTATCGGATAGTATCCTAGTTAATAACTATAGGGTAACGTACCTTATTAATAACCCTATACTCTTAGAAGAAAGGTCCTTTATTAAAGCAAGGAAGGATAACTATATTGAGGCTAGTACTACCTGTTTCCCTATCTCTAGAAAGGGCAAATAGCGTATTAAGGGAGTACTTAATAGCGTTAATAGCCTATAATCCAAGGATCTAATTCTTAATAACGTTATAGTTATTAAGGGATTCTACTCTAATATTATCTTAGAGGTAGCCCTCTATAAGGCTAACATCTAGTACTATAGTCTTAACTATACGCTACGTTTTGGTTTAATAGAGAGTAATATTATTATCGCGTCTCTCTTTTATAGGTATAAGCTAGTGTTTTTAAAATACAAGCCTCTCTCTACCTACCTACTATATCCTTATAATTATAACTCTTCCTTTACTGTTTCTTATAATAAAGAACAAGCTCTTGCTAAGATCTACAAGGATCCTCCTACTATACCTTCGGAGCAGTCCCTTGCTATAATCTATAAAATCTAACCTAGCTATCTAGACGACTTCGCTATTAGTTCCACTACGCTTATAATATTAGCTACAAAAAGCGATACTATAAAATAAGTTCGCTAAGGTCCAGGATTAAGGCACCCTTTCCTACCTTACAAGGATTCTAAATACCTTTACTATATCCGCGCTAGTTATCTTAGCTAGGATATACTTAAAGCTCTTATCTAGAGAGGCTAGAACGTTCGAATTAATAGAACCAAACGTATTAACTATAAGGCTTGCTCTATTATATACTAAGGAAAAGTTATCTCCTATAAGCTTCCTATAGCTAAGTTAGTACAGCTGTTCTAGCGAGTATTTTAGGACCTTTTCTATTATATACGTAGGTATAATAGATCCATTTACTCTCTAATTCGTAAAGACAAGTTCTCTAGCAAACCCTTTATCTTCCGCCTTAAAGATAAGACCTAGGACCTCCTTCTCCTGATTCTTCAATACTTTAAGGCCTAGGTGCGACGCTAATTTAGCATAGCGATCTACAAGTTTAAGTACAACAATAAAGGCTCCCTTGTTACGTCGAGCAAAAGACATCCTTGCCCTACGAAGGCTAGGGGCAACCTATATAAGCGAGACAGCGTAACATACCCCTTAGATCGCGAAGAGAGATTAATCGATAGGGGGCGAGCTATCCCTATAATAGGTATGCCCTGAATGATCTATGTTTTCCCGGTCTTTTCTTAAGTATACCGTAACCTATAAGTGTATAGGTCCTATAAGGTAGGGCAGCTAGAAAAGAACTTAGTCTAGATACGATTTGAACTCTAGACCTTCGCGCAACGTAACTGTAAATCGTAGGGAATTGTAGTATGCGAGTGCAAACCACTGCGCTACTAGGCTTATAACTGTTACGTCGAGCAAAAGACATCCTTGCCCTACGAAGGCTAGGGGCAACCTATATAGGCAGGACAGCGTAACACACCCCCAAGATCGCGAAGAGAGATTGATCGATAGGGAGCGGGCTATCCCTATAATAGGTGTGCCCTAAATGATCTATGTTTTCCCGGTCTTTTTCTTTAAGTATACCGTAACCTATAAGTGTATAGGTCCTATAAGGCAGGGGCGGCGAGCGTAGAAAAGAACTCGGTCTAGATACAATTCGAACTCTAGACCTTCGTGCAACGTGACTGTAAATTGCAGGGAATTGTAGTATACAAGTGCAAACCACTGCGCTACTAGGCTTATAACTATTACGTCGAGCAAAAGACATCCTTACCCTACGAAGTCTAGGGGCAACCTATATAAGCGGGACAGCGCGACATACCCCCTAGATCGCGAAGAGACATTGATCGATAGGGAGCGGGCTATCCCTATAATAGGTATACCCTAAATGATCTATATTTTCCTAGTCTTTTCTTAAGTATACCGTAACCTATAAGTATATAGGTCCTATAAGGTAGAGCAGCTAGAAAAGAACTCGGTCTAGATACAATTCGAACTCTAGACCTTCGCGTAACGTGACTGTAAATTGTAGGGCATTGTAGTATACGAGTGCAAACCACTGCGCTACTAGGCTCATAACTGTTACGTCGAGCAAAAGACATCCTTGCCCTGCGAAGGCTAGGGGCAACCTATATAAGCGGGATAGCGCAACATCCCTTGTTAAAACTAGGGATCATAGCCTTACCTAGTACTAGAAATAGTACGTAGAACTAGGTATTCAGCTTAAACTCCCTCCGTCTAATATATACGAACCGACTAGCGCTATCGAACGCGCTAGTTAAGAAGTTATTACCTACTTTATTAAGATAATAGCTAGAGCTAGTCTCCTAGGTAACCTCTAGCTAGAAGGAGAGGAGGTATCTATATAGCTTATTAGTATAAGCCTAAGTTAAACGTATCCTTCGATGAAGTTACTAAACGACATCCTCCTTACTTAGTTCTAAACCTACTTCTAGTTCTTTTAGCTAGACGTAATTGTCTCCCTTATAGCGGATCTACAACCTAACTAGAGCAGCATCTACATATATATTATTATATATTTGTACTCTAATATGCCTTACGGCGCGCCGGTCCTGCTACTAGTTTATATATAAAGGAAACCGTACCCTCTGAACAGGGGGCCGGGTCAAAACCCTTGCCTACGCTTCTGCTTCAGCGCTTTGAATCCATTATACTACGTGTGAAATATAGCCCCTGTCTCCCTTAGCGGCTCGGTTCGGCACTTCCTATACCCTCTCCGCTACTCTTAGCCGCTTTTACAGCCTTCGTAGCTTCTAGTTATAGCCTACGAGCAACGCTATACTCCGTTAGGCGCCTCGAATCTATTAACTAGCTAATAACTACCTTTACTAAGCTCTTATATAGCTATATAGCTCGCTGTAAGACGAGCTGTAGTGTAACGGTCGTACACAACAAGGTTGCACAACAGTGCAACCTTCGTGGGAGCTCGCGAGGGCTGAAGGCTCTGCGCGGCGAGCTCCACCTAGTGTGGAGCCACGCTCCTCTAGCTACAGGGTGCTTAGCCAACTATATAGCATAGCATATAACATGGCATATAACATAGGCTGTGCCTGTGACACTACCCTCCCTCTCTAAACAAGCCCCCCTATATAAAAATAGCCCCTATTTTAGATGCTCGTATCTAGAGCTATCCTAACCGCTCACTTAATCTTAGATGCTTGTATCTAGAGCTATCCTAACCGTTCAATTCTAGATACTCGCCTCTAGAGCTATCTCAAACGCTCCTAAAACACCCGATTTTAGATGCTTATATCTAGAGCCTATCCTATTCTATACGCTCGATTTTAGATGCTTGTATCTATAGCCCGTTCCTTTTGCTTAGCGCCTTACCTCCTGCCGCTACGCCCTCCTTCTTCGTATCTACGATAGCGGCCCCAGGAGCTTAGGGTATACGTTGTAGAACTCCTAGATAGCGTTATTATAGCCCTGTAGATCCGTTGTAGGTTGCTAAGTCGGGTTGTTGTAACCTTTCTACTTAACTTGGTACTACTAGCGGCCGTTCGCCGCCTTGCTAAACCCTACGATCTTCTCGAACCTCTACTTTACTATGTCTTCGCCCTCGTTAGTCTATATAACTACGCGCCTACGGTTAGCGCTTACGTTGTTGTCGACCCTCTCTTAGCTAGCTAGCCCCTGCCCTAGGTAGCGCCTTACTCTCGAGACGTAGAACGTAAGGAAGATCGTTATATTCGCTAGGAGCTTTAGAGTTACTACGTATAACGAGGCCTTTGTAACCTTAAACGGGCCCTCCTACTATAGCGCGAGCTTCGTAGTTAGCCTGCTAGTCTTATAGTGAACTGGAGCAAACCACAAACCAACCTACTCTATAGTGGTGGGCAAGACCACAGTGGGGATGGACAAGTCGGCAAGCGTCCAAGGTTGCCGACGTATCTTCGGACTTTAATTGTGACCGATCGGATCAAGATATCGCCCTCCGGACATATGTCTCCCCCTGTTCAGAGGAAGGTGAACAAGATCACTATAAAAACATGTGCCCAGAGGCAGCGGGAAGGCTTGGAGCCAAAAGTGTTAAATTTAGGGGGGGGAGTTTTATATCCTAAGAGTGTTGTCGTCTGCCCAAGTAGGCGGACTGACTGGCTATATATATGACTATAAAACAATGTATGGCGCTGTAAGCAGTTAAAAAACGAAAAATCTACTACGAATGCCCCCCTGTTCTAGCCAAGAGCTGTCTGCCCTAGTTCACACTTCCCTTTCGAGTTTGCTAGGGCTCCTGCCCAAGAACTCGCAAAACAAAACAAAGCTCCATCCATCTCCGTCAACGTCCATTAACGTCCCTACTCCCGGCGACGAGCCCTCTCGGCGCGACTTAGCCGCTGATCCTGTGCTTGCGCACCCTGCTGACGGCGCTTAAGCTCTTCCGCTTGCTTGTCGATATCGTCCCACCCAGCGAACCACGGCACATGCAGCGGTAGCATGCGGAACCCGTGAGGGAACGCATCTTGAAAGGTTAGCGGGCGGACAACCATTCTAGAGGCAGGTTCTTCCCGGATAGGAGGCAACGGCGGTACCAGAAGATCGACAGTCTTAGGGGGGATGCCGGCCAAACGATGAGAGCGTCTTGAGGGGGTCGGCTGCGGCTGTGACTGTGACCGTAGCGTCTTGGTCCTTAGTATCGCCGTAGACTTACCGGTAGTCGGCGGCGGTGCCGGGGTATTATCCTACTCTCCTTGAACAGACGGAGACGGGATCCTAATGATAGCTGGCGATGATGCAGAAGGTAGTAGGCCAGGCCGAAGGAGGTTTGTTATCTGCTGGGTGATGAAGCCGATGGTAGAACCACCGGAGGTCGAGCGTGTTAGCCCGAGACTTAGCAACTACAACAAAGATTGACGGTCCTCTGACAGAGCTGTCCCTGAACAGGTAGCCGGTGTTGTTTGCCGAGAGACTATTCGGGGCCCGGAGGTAAAACTAAGTTGGTCGTTATCTCGGAGCAACTCCAAGAACTTATCGATCGCGTTACGGAGTTCGTCGTCTCTCATTATAGCCCCCGGTTCTAAGGAAGGGGCCCTTAGCGCCGGGGTGCTAGAGGCGGAAGGACTGAACCCGGCTTTCTGCTCGTCGTAGGCTACTATGTCTATATCGTATAGGCGGACAGGCGTATGTCCTTCGAAGCCTAGCGCGTGACGGATATAAGCTAGCCAGGCGACGATCATATACTCGATCCTCGTCCTAGTGTTCATCTAGGCGCCGTTAAAGATCCGACTCTATGTCTACGGCAGAGCGTCGTAGATGCCCCCGGCTTGTAGTCCTTCTTAGAAGAACAGGCGGGTATACTCCAGAACCCACACGCCACACTCCCAGTCTTCTGACTATACTAGACCGCGCTTGTATACCTCTGGTTTCGTATAACCGGGGTAGAGGCTAGAATCCCGGATCCAGCTTATAACCTTCAGCTAGTAGAGGTAGGTCTCCTTCTCGCGGTGCCTCAGGGAGTCGAAGTATATCGTGCTGCGACTAGCTTGGTCGTAGATTGTTAGAACCCAATGGCTCAGGTTCTTCGTGCCCAAGATGACCCAGAATCGCTTTGACGCTATCTATGCCCGTGTGTTCAGGTCAGTCTCCGGGGGGTAGACTAAGTCACTGTTGCTAATCCAGGTGTTGTAGATGTAGACCTGGTCCTCGAGGCCGCTTAGGAAATAGCATAGGGCGACAATAAGATCGTAGCCTTGGAGCCACTCCCTGTTCTCGATCATACCCTCCAAATCGTAGAACGAGCACACTATAGTCGGCCAGGCGACTCCATAAAAGGTCTCCCCGTCTGTTCTAGGGGTCGTAAGGCCGGGGAAGAGGCTTGCCATAATTCGGTCTTCCTTGTACGACCCAGCGGCTTACAGCTAGTACGGCCATCGGCTTCTAACGTGCGCTAGGAAGTTGACTCTCCTGTCGACTGGACGCCAGAGCTCGCTTCCCGAGGCTCCGGGCGCGTTCCAGCCATTGCCGACGCCTGTCCTTTAGGACTCGAGCCACTGTTGCTAGTCGGCGGCGCTGCCTACGTTGGTCGATATATCGAGAGAAAAGAAGGGGGGGGAATCTAATTAATAAAAAGGGAGGAGGGCCGAGAGGTTAATGGCTATATGTATCTTGGGGAGAATAGAGGGAGGGGCGGCGAGCGAAGATCGAAGTTGTTCGAGGGAGAGAGGAAAATAAGAAAAAATAAGGGCTGGCGAGGAAGACTTTATAGGCGTAAAGGCAGCCGAAAAGTTGAAAGATTCCTGTGTAGCTCCTTCCTTCGTGCTGGCCGGATAACTTAGGATGGCTTGGCCCTCTGTTCCGGGGCGGCTGTATCGGAAGGGGGGGTCAGCAGCTTGACTTAGGATAAACTGGCAGGGCGGTAGGAAGGGGGTCGGCTTGTTCGAATAGGGGTCGGCCTGTTCGCTTGCTTACAGTTTCTCTTCCCTTTCGAATTCGACCACGCTCCCGCGTCAGAATTTGTAATTCCGTAACTTCCGCTCCTTCTATTGCGCTTCCGTGTAACCTGAGAAAAAGGGGCCGTATGATCAAAGTAAGATTGGCCGTTTGACCAAAGTGAGAGGAGCCCCTGTAGCTCTTTCCGTTGCGCTGGTAGCTCGACTTGGGATGAACTAGCCCTCTGTTCTAGGGGAGCAGTATAAGAAGGGGGGTTTAGCTTGTTCGTATGCTTATAGTTTCTCTTCCTTTTCGAATTCGACTACGCTCCTACGCTTAGAATTCGCGATATAGAGCTACATAACACTATGGCTCCTCTATAGCAAGACCTCGAGCTCTCCTGGATGGATATCCGGGTCGATACTAGTCTGCGCCCTCTGCTCCTACGGATTACAAGCCGGCCGGTAGATTTGACGCTATCCTAGGACCGGAAATTCGTCGTTCCCTGTTAATTTGTCTAGGTGGTCCGGCCGACTTATAATAACGACAAGGCTTGGCCGTCAGACGCGTAGTAACCCTTCGTGCTCCTGGTGTTCTAGTTCCTAGTGGCTTAGCTGCTCTAGATCTCGAAGGTGCTAGACTCGAACCAAGGGGAGATGCCGTTCCTTCGGTGGCGGCTGCCGTACAACCAGCGGGCGTTGTCGAAGCTCTAGGGCCAGGTCCAGCTTAACGACGGCTACTAGGCTCTTTTTAAGCGGCGGGGGTTCTTTGGGCGGCTCCGGCCGGTATTTGTCGAATGGTATAACGGTCTGTATCTTGGGCGGTAGCTGTATGACTTCTGTAGTCGGCCGAATCGTCGCGAGGGGTTCTTCGTCTAGTTCTTCAGGTACAAGTGAGTGACTCTCCCTCTGTTCTAGTGAAGCCGGTGCTGATCCTAATATAGCAATTCGATTCCGTGTCGCTGCTATTAAGAAGCGTACTAGCGTACCGTAACTACTAGTCCGTACCCTGGGACTGGCGATCAGGTCCGGTTCCAGACGATGTGGCCCTTCTATAGCTGCGTCTCGGTGCCTGAGGTCCTTAACGGCAAGTGTGGTAACTGCCTGTGGTCTGGGAAGGAGTGTAGCTAGGAGACCGTTAACGAGGGACATCCGGCTCACTCTCTTAAGGCCGGTATTACGACCCTAACCGCCTGTCCTTTGTCGTCTTGCCTATCTGGGGAGGTTCTGTATCTTGACCTCGAGGTAGTGATCCGCTAATAACAACAGGCGTATAGAGAGGGGGTTCGGCTTATAGCGACGTGATAGATGAGGACGAAACGGTCCTAAGGGAGGGTCGGGCGCCAAAAAAAAAGAATAAACGACTCGAGGGGGGTCCGTTAGAACATAGGGAGAAGCGAAGAATTTGCAAGAAAAACGAGGATATAAGGGGGGTATGTAAGAAAGGAAGGGTAGAAAGGAAATAGGGGTAAAAATGCAAGAACTTTTAACAGAAGGGAATAACACGCCAACCCCTTAAAACTCTGGTGGCTTCCTGTGCCTCTACTCTACAACGAGCTTGCTGTCGTCTCTCTTCCCTTTCGACTACGACTTAGCCTCCTGGCCGAGCGGTCGTCCCTTTGTTCTGACAGCGGGCTATCTTCTTACCTACGAATTGTCTAGTTGCTAAGCCAGTTCGTAGGGGTAGGGGGGGTGTCGTGGCAGTCAGGGGGGGCTATGCCGGTCAGGGCCGGAGGCGCCGTGCCCGTCAGGGGGCGGGGGTCCTGGCGGCTAAGGATAGCCGGCGACGGAGGGGGCCGGGGGGTGCTGGGGAGACTGCAAATCGTCCCTGGGCGGCGGTTCGGCAGTAGTGGCCGGGTGTTCTAACGGCGGCGTAAGACTAGCCTACTTCTCCGAAGAGTCGGGGCGCGGGGGGAGTGGGGAAAAAAAAGAGTTTGGTGACAGAAGGGGCCGAGTTTAGCGTCAGGGGTTCTTTAAGGCTTTGTCGATTCTCTGATTGTGTAGGGGGGTGAGCAGATATGTTTGGGGCAACGAACTGATATCGTCCCCCTGTTCTGATAGAGGGCTTAGCGTATATCTAAGATACTAATGTTTCCGATAAGGCTGGCGTATTTCTAGAGGTCCAAATCCAAGATGCTAATGTTCTGATAAAGCTGGCGTATTTCCAAGACTCTGATCTGATTCCTTTTTCCAAATGTACCTACCCTGATAATAGCTACGGTAGTAAAGGCGAATGTCCTTGTTAAATCCAATATGTATAACCCCCTGTTCCTACGAAGCCTAGGCGCTTGTAGTAAACAGGGGGAGTCTGGCGTCCCTAGGGGCCGAGATCTTATTTTCTAATAGTGTCGTATATCCCTAGTATCGTGTTCTAATAAAGCCCTAGCGTATTTCTAGAGACTTAACCCCTTCCGAGTATGCTTCTCGAACGATATAGGATCCTAATAGAGTAAGTAAATGTGTCTGGGGCAACGAACTATGTATCGTCCCCCTCTGTTCTGATAGAGGGCTTGGTGTATATCTAAGAATCGAATCCTTCTGAGTGTGCTTTTCGAATAATGTGGTTAGTAGACCGGAGCAGGCCGGCCACCTATGTCTACGTCTGGACTAGTATAAATACGTCTGATAATGATGGCTGTAGCGGCAAAACGAATGCTTCTAATTAACTATGTCAAATCCGATGTATATGACCCCCTGTTCTTACGAAGCCTAGGCGCTTGTAACAAACAGGGGGAGCCTCGCGCCTTTAGAGGCCAAGGTCTTATTTCCGATAATGTCGTATACCCCTGGCATAGGTAACCGAGCAGGTCGCCAAAGATCCATAGCTGAACGGGGGAACCCTCCGATTCGATAACGAGGTCGCCGAAATCGTCGCTGGCTAAACAGGCGGTAAGGGTATGTTAGTTGCTTAGCGCGTGTATGGATCTCCTACGCCCCTGATTTTGTCGAATGTCTTAGCGGCAGATTCTATGTTCCGATATAAGAGCAGTGCCCGGATCTTTAAGTCCAGTTTAGACACGAAGTAGAGCTTCTCCCCGATTGAGCCCCCATTTAAACTGGAGCAAACCATAAACCAACCTACTCTATAGTAGTAGGTAAGACTATAGTAGGGATGGACAAGTCGGCAAGCGTCTAAGGTTGCCGACGTATCTTCGGACTTCAATTGTGACCGATCGGATCAAGATATCGCCCTCCGGACACATGTCTCCCCCTGTTCAGAGGAAGGCGAACAAGATCACCATAAAAACATGTGCCCAGAGGCAGCGGGAAGGCTTGGAGCCAAAAGTGTCAAATTTAGGGGGGGGAGTTTTATGTCCCAAGAGTGTTGTCGTCTGCCCAAGTGGGCGGACTGACTGGCTATATATATGACTACAAAACAACGCATGGCGCTGCAAGCAGTTAAAAAACGAAAAATCCACCACGAATGCCCCCCTGTTCTGGCCAAGAGCTGTCTGCCCCAGTTCAATAGTTCTATATGTCAAGCATTGCTATATCGCTAACGCGGTACTACGGCGCGTCCTCCCTATAGCGGTTCGCGTTCTGCTTATAGCGGTCCTGTAACTACTTTACTAGCGCTATAACCTTCCCGAGGATCGCCCCGAAGCGGTCTGCGAGCTCCAATACCTAGAAAAACTCCCGCTTCTACTACTCTAAGATATTCGGTAGGTACAGCTTCGACAGCTCTATACCTATCCTTAGGTTAAAGCTATAATTCGCGAAGAACGGTAATACGCCCGTCGTCTTAGAGACTATATTGTTCCCTATAAACTCCGCTAGGGGGAGCTAGTTAACCTAGTTATCCTACGCCTAGTCGATATATAGCTGTAGGTACTGCTCTAGTTCCGTATTAATCCGCTCTATCTAGCCGTTTATCTAGGGGTAGAACGCCGACGAAGGTCTTAGCGTAATCGCAAGGCGCGCTAATAGCGCCCTCTAGAACCCTAAAACGAACTACGTGCCTCTGTCCGACACGATCGTCTCTAGTACGCCGTAGAGCAAGTATACGCGCTTAATAAACCGGTTAGCTAGCTTGTTAGCCTCTAGTGTCGCCGTTATAATAAAGTGGCGTATCTTTGTAAGCCGGTTAACTACTACTGCTATATACCTGAACTCCTGCCCCCTTTGGTTATATAGCGGGAGCGGCGTAATATAGTCTACTAATATATCTTGCTACGGCGCTAACGGTAGTAGGAGCGGCTTAAGGAACCCTATAGGCTTCGAGCAGGGGTTCTTCGTCTTAAAGTATAGAATATAGGCTTTAACGAACGTCCTTACTAATACGCTTATCCCTAGCTACTAGTAGACCCTATTTATTAGGTTGAGTGTCTTTGTCCTCCCTAGGTACCTGCTAGGCCCTAATGTATATATCTAGTAGATAAGCTACAAATAGAGCTCTATATTGCCCGGGTTAATTATTAGCCTGCTATAGTAGAACGCCCTACCTAAGACTAACTTATACTTGGCGAACGGTACTTTTAGCTCCTGCTTGATCTTACTTAGCTAGGCGCGTACCTCCTAGTTGCTAAGCGCCTCTACTACGTCTACTATAAATAGCGAGCTCGTATAGCTCTTTGCGATAAGGTCGTTAGCGTAGCGCGAAACGTCAAGGCTAAAGAGCTCTAGTATCTTACCTAGTAGCTTAGAGTTGTACTTGCTACTAAAGGTCTCTAGGTCGAACTTGCTCGGGTCGATTAGGGGGCGCCGCCTATTCTATAGCCTATTATCTTTAACGTCCTTTAGTATAAACTCTAGCTTCCTACTTAGCATATTAGGGTAGCTGTTTGCTATACCTAGGCGGTAGATAATCTAGAAGTAGAAACGTAACAAGAACTCCGACTA
>MU853403.1:1793654-1807064 GCA_033297235.1 Trichocladium antarcticum
TATCTACTTAGTAGGGAGTAGCCTATAGACCTTTACCGCCGCTATAATCCTTCTCGCTACTACTGCCTCGATTACCTTCCCTATAGTTAGGAGCAGCGCAATAGGGTAGTAACCTCCTAGGGTATAGTATATATTAGGTGTCTTTCCTAGCTTCCGTAGGACTACTGTCTTAGCTCTCTTAAACGTAGCTAGGAACTACGCTAGCTACAGGTACCTTATAGTTAGGGCCGTAAGGATCTAGCTTAGTAGTTAGCTACACGCCTTCAGGAATCCTATCGGGAGTATATCCTCCCCTAGGGCCTTCTATAGGCTCGCTTTATCCTATACTGCTTCTATCGCTAGGAAGCTTATAAGCTCCTAGACCTTAAACCTTTATTCCTACTCCTCTTTAAGGTCTAGGTCCTAGATATTACTAAGGTCCGCCCCTAGGCTTAGGAAGAACTTCTTTACAAGCGCTTCTGCCTTATTCTAGTATGTTGTTAGATCTAGGCCGCTATCTAGGCCCTTTAGGGCTAGGAGTTTCAGTAGCTTAGGGAGAAGGAAGCTCCTAAGCCTTACCTATTACTTAAGCTACTATAGGGTCTCCTCCCTAGCTTCCTCGATCGTCTTCCTCTAGGAGCGCCTCTTTTCTTCCGCTATTTCCGTTACTAGCTCTATTTGCTTCTCGTTAAGCTTCTCCTTATAGAACTATATAAGGGTCCTTTAGAGCTCCCTCTCTGCCTTCTTCGCCGCCTTCAACGCCTCCTCTACCTTACCTATCTACTATAGGGAGCTCCTCCCCCTTAACTCCTTCCTCCTAGGGGCTATCGTATAGGCGATAGCTATTAGTTCCGTAGCTAGCTCTTCGAATACCTCCTCTAGCCCCTTTCTTATTTTAATCCTTACCTTTAGCCCCTCTAGTCCTCCGTTATTAAGCTATATCCTTAGCGGCAAGTATACTGTGTCTACCTTTATTAGCTTCTCTAAGACCTTCTTCTAGTTCTACCCTTCTAGCGCCTTCCCCTTTAGGAATAGGCCGTCGAGCTTTACTTCGAGTACCTATAGGTAATAGTCCGACCCTCCTCTAATCTTCTTCCCTAAGTACATTATCGTTAGGTCTATTAAGGCCTAGATATAGTCGATCGTTAACGTCTTGCCCCTTTGCTCTCCTATAGGGGTTCTTGTAACTATACCCTATAGGGTTTATAGGCTTAGGTCCTACTTATAAGCTAACTTAAGGAGCTCCTTAGACTTCCTCTTGTATCGCCTGAACTTGTCCTAGACTAGGTTCTAGAGGTTAAAGTCTCCCGCTAGGATTATAGCGTAGGCTAGGCCCTAATAGGCTAGGAGGCTCTTTAAGATAGTCTTATTTACTATATAGTTATTATATACTAACCAGAGCTCCAGACCCCTTCTTCCTAGCTCCAGGAACTATACCCTATACTACTACATACTTACCTTATATTCCTACTATCTAATATTAAACTTCTTATATATATATATCGCCGCTTTTCCCTATTATATATGAACTAGGTAGTACCGTAAGCTCTAGGGGCAGTAGGCTACCCCCTACTTACTAAGCTATAGTTCCTAGACTACGATTATATCGAACTCCGCCTCCTCTAGTAGAATCTCTATATTCTACTTTACGCCTCTAGTATTCTAGAGTATAGTTTTAAAGATCATCATCTCTGCTAGCTATACCTTCGTCCTCTAGCTTGTTTTAGGTTAGGGGGATAGTTGCAGCTACTAGTAGACCCTAGGGCTAGGTGTTCTATATACTTAGGATACTAGTAGCCTATATATCAGGTACTATCTTATATATCGCATCACTATACAAGGACCTAAGGAGAGAGCACCTACACCTTAGTATAGCGGGCTTCGCCAACGACACAAACCTGCTAGTGTTCGGAAAGTCGGCCAAGGTGAACATCCGCTAGCTCGAGCGAGCGTAGGGAACCTGCTTAAAGTAGGCGGGAACGTAGGGAATAGCGTTTATAGCGTAGAAGTATAAACTAATCTACTTTAATAAGAACCGAAGGTAGTAGCTAGACCTAGCTAAGCTCGCCCTCCTAGATAGAGGTAGGTATATAGATATTAAACCAGTTAAGTCCGCTAGGTTCCTTAGGGTCTAGCTAGACTAGAAGCTCTTATAGTAAGCGTACCACGGCGCAGTTAAGAAGAAGCTCGCTACCTAGGAGTTCGCGCTAACGAGGATCGCAGCGAAGACGTAGGGCCCAAGCCTTACGAAGGCCTAGGAGGTATATACAAAGTGTATAAGGAGCGTAGTAGGATACGGAGCAGCGAGCTACTACGTCCTAACTACAGTTAGTAAAAGGAGCGAGCTAAAGGGGATAGCTAAGAAGCTAGCGAAGGACTAGAGCAAGGGCCTCTATATAGTAGTAGGAGGCTATAGAACTATACTAATTAGGTACCTAGAGACGGAGGCCTAGGTCCTACTAGTAGACCTCTACCTAAACAAGCAGCTAGCTAACTTCGAAGCTAGGATATACGAACTACTCCTCTAGTTAGGGGAGGGACTAGGGCGCCCCCTAGTTATAGTAGCGAGCTTAATCTAGGAGGTATATACTAAGCTATTTAGGAGGTTCTAGAAGAGGAGCGGGAGGACGTAAGGGAGGAAGCCTAGGCTAGGCCTATAGGGGCTAATAGCAGTTAAGAAAGTAGTAGCTATAGCAAACGAGTAGGCTAAGCAAAAGTAGAAGATAGAGAAGCTAAAGAACAAGACCCTCGACACAGATAAAGTAGTAGAACTCGCCTAGTAGGAGCGCGAGATAGCGGCCTAGGAGAGGCGCGCTACGCTCGTAACGAGAGTAAGAAGACCTATAAGACCGTGCACCCATCAATCGGTCAGCCCAGCAATCGATCAATTTGCCCCACACCAACACTCTATATAAGTCAACCTTCCAAACCCCCATCATCAACCACTGGGTCAAAAATAGACTATTCTACTAGCATGTCGTCAAAATTGAGGGTATTCGCAACCTGTGGGGCCATCATTATCTTCCCAACTGCTTCCTTCGTCTTGATAACCTGCTCAATGCTTGCAAAACGGTCGTTGGGATCTATCTGGACCTTCCTCCTTCTAACAGGCCGCAACCTTTCAACCTCGGCTTCTAGCGCTTGGATCTTTTGCTTATATTGAACGATTTCGAGTGTTTTGACATCCAAGCTCTTCGTAATCTTCGAAAAGGTCACCCGGGCAATAGGGTCAGCGCGGTAAAGTTGCTGCAAATCCCTGACTTGCCCCCCTAGAAGTCTGTGGACCTCCTGGCTTCGTTGGGGGGTCTGGATGTTCCGAAAATCAGTCCTGGATAACAGAGGTTGTTGAATCGTGGGATCTGGCTGCGTGGGTTGGCTTGCAAGCCGTTTTTCAGCCTCCTGGTCGGCCTTTAAAACCAAGCTGTTGCTCAGGGGCTTGGCTATATTGATTGGCCATAGACCAGTGGTCAACCAGCCCGCCTGTATAACCCGACTAGTTCCAGCGATAGTCCTAGCTTGGTTGTATACTATCAAGAAGTCCCGCTTGGTAAATGGAACTGGGCTACGGAGCAGAACAAGGTCCGCTAAGGCCTTCCGGTAGGCCGTTTTTAGGGGGCTGAAAAAGGAAAGATCTAATGGTTGGAGGACGTAGGAGGCGTGGGGAGGTAAATAGACGATGTGGATATTGTTGACGAAGCAATGCCACATGAACTCGTCAGTGGTATGGCTGCCGTGGCTGTCGACGATTAACAACCGCTTCTTGCTACGGGGGGGGAAAGGAATATAGATCTTGAGCAACTAGTGTAGGGCAAGGTCGTTGCTGGTCTATCCGTTCTCGCTTGTTGCAAACTTCCAATCGCCTAGAGACTCTAAGAACGTTCGATTCTCTAGGAACCACTGTTGTTGAAGGTCGTTCCCCTTGAAAATAACATATAGTGGTAGAAGTCTTCCTGTGGCTGTGACCGCTTTAATGATAGTAGTCTAGATGCGTGATTCCGGGTGTTTTGCGAGGGCAAACTTGGTATTAGAACTCCTAAGGTATAGCCTATTGATGCCTGCACCTTCTATGATCCCATTCTTATCTATATTAACACGGTCGTTAGGTAGGATATCCTTGATCGCTGGGTTGAGCAGCCGGTGCTACTATCGTGTAATATTCTTGGTAGAAGCTCCCTTAAGTCGTTTAACGTCGATTCGCTTGGCCCTCTTGGTCTTGATAGCTGGGTGTCGACGTAGGAACTTCGAAAGCTAGTGTTTCCCTACCCGGCTGGGCGATCCGGATGTAAGAAGTAGTCGATCTGCAAAGAGCCGCATTTGCGTATGGGAGACAGGGACTCCCAAGACCTCTTGCGCAACAACCTAGTTAGCCAACTGTTGTTCTTGACTAGGGCTCAACTTCTGGAGGGCAAGAGCTTCGAATTCGCCTTTGGGCCGGTGCCCTGACTTGATGCGGCCTTGTAAAGTGGAAAAAGGGATAGAGAACTGTATAGCTGCCCGGCGGATGGCCAGCCCAGCTTCCACTGTAGATATTGCAGCCTGCAGATCATCCTCAGTATATCTGGGCATTGTGGTAAAAAGAGCTGTATCTGAGCATTGCAGAGAGATCAGAATAGTTGCATTTGGGCCAGTATTGGTAAAGAAGTGATATTTTGTTAGGTGGGGTTGGGTATGCAGGCAGAGGCGGGGTGACTGACCGATTGGTGGGCTGACCGATTGATGGGTGCACGGTCTTATACTACTTGGTAGATAAGGACCCCCTAATATAACTATTTACAGACCTTGCCCTTAAGAGACACAAGGGTCTAAGCAAGGCTTAGAGCTCCCTACTTGCCTAGGCGCGTAGCGGGGACATTAGCCTCTAGGAGTACCTAAACAGGGTAAACGTCCTAGAGATTACTACGCTATACTACAAGTGTAGCGAGGGCAAAGAAACGATCGAACACCTAGTAGTATAGTACAAAGATCTACCGAAGTATAGAACCTAGGAGGAGTTACAAATACGGTTATAACAGGATCTGTAGCTCGTCTTACAACGAGCTATATAGCCGTATAAGAGCTTAGTAAAGGTGGTTATTAGCTAGTTGATAGATTCGGGGCGCCTAACGGAGTATAGCGTAGCTTGTAGGCTATAACTAGAAGCTACAATAGCCGCGAAAGCAGCTAAGAGTAGCGGAGAGGGTGCGGGAAGTGCCGAATCGAGCCGCTAAGGGAGATAGGGGCTACCTTTAACACGTAGTATAATGGATTCAAAGCGCTGAAGTAGAAGCGTAGGTAGGGGTTTTTACCCGGCCCCCTGTTCAGGGGGTACGGTTTCCTTTGTATATAAACTAGTAGCAGGACGGGCGCGCCGTAAGGCATATTGGAGTACGAATAAATAATAATATATATTAGGTACTTCCTAGGCGCTTAGGGGTTCCGCCTAGGATCCTTAGGATCCCCGGCGCTATTGCTATAGTAGCAGCGGTCCTAACGTAAATAGGGCTATAGCTAGGCCGAACTATAGTTAGCTCTACTATATATCCTTGCTTACTATAGTAGGGCGGCCTTTTAGTATTAGGAACCTAGGTCTCTTCGCTCCGACCCTCTAGTACCCCTCCCTATCCTCTTCCTCTACGCTTTAGCGTATAAACGCGAACAGTAGCTTTACAGGCTCTGGTCTAGCGGGTTCGAATGTTCTAGGCCTATACTAGTACGCTTCCTTAGCCCCCTCCCGCGCTCTTACCCTCTCCCTATACTCCTTCGACCACCCTATATACTTTCCGCTATACGCTAGGCACCTTAGCGGGAGGTAGCCCTTGTAGGTAGGGCACTAGGCCTCCCCTTCCTTTCCTCCTACTCTATAGGCCCTTGCCCTATATCTTCCGTATAGGGGTTCCTTCGGGCAGTACCTCTAGATATATCCCTACTTCTAGCACTTAAAGCATTACTTCGGCTCGAGCGCTACCTAGTACGGTTTATAGTCTAGTACTTAGGCGTCCTAGATAACTCCGAAGTCGTACGCCGCTCTTGCCTTGTCTTAGCTCTCGAAGGTTACTAGTACCGTCGCTCTCGTAAGCTCTAGCTTGCTAGGGATCCTAAACTTGACTATGTTCACCGTGCGGAAATCTAGTCCCTAGGCGAACTCCGCTTCGGTGACTCCCTGGATCTCTGACCTTGTCAGACCCTTTAGGAGCACTACGAAGGTTCTGCAGGCTTCCTTCGCTTGCTCCCCGAACGCTTGGTGGATCCACTAGGTCCTTATATAGTAAAATAATATATAAGATAAATAGGATAGGTAATAGGGGGGACCCCTAGGGTACCCTCGCTATAACTAGGATATTATCTATTGCTTTCTTGTTAAAGTAGAGGATTACAACCCTATCTATTAGCTATTCCTATACCTAAAGTACTATCTACTTTAGGTAACTAAGCTCCTAGAGCGTAGCTAGTAGCCTAATATAGTTAACTATATCAAAGGCTCTAGTAATATCTAGTTATAGGAGAGATACTAAGGCGCCTTAGCGCTATACCTCCTAGACCTAGGCTATAACTAGTCGGACCGCTAGCTTAGTCGATCTACTTGCCTAGTTACCTATCTACTCGGTAGGGAGTAGCCTATAAACCTCCGCTGCCGCTATAATCCTTCTTGCTACTACTACCTCGATTACCTTTTCTATAGTTAGGAGTAGCGTAATAGGGTAGTAACCTCCTAGGGTATAGTATATATCAGGTATCTTTCCTAGCTTCTATAGGACTACCGTTTTAGCTCCCTTAAACGTAGCTAGGAACTACGCTAGCTATAGGTACCTTGTAGTTAGGGCCGCGAGGGTCTAGCTTAGCGGTTAGCTATACGCCTTTAGGAATCCCTATTAGGAGTATATCCTCCCCTAGGGCCTTCTATAGGCTCGCTTTATCCTATACCGCTTCTATTACTAGGAAGCTTATAGGCTCCTAGACCTTAAACCCCTGTTCCTACTTCTCCTTAAGGTCTAGGTCCTAGATATTACTAAGGTCTGCCCCTAGGCTTAGGAAGAACTTCTTCGTAAGCGCTTCCGCCTTATTCTAGTATAGTATTAGATCTAGGCTACTATCTAGGCCCTTTAGGGCCGGGAGTTTCGGCGGCTCGGGAGGGAGGAAGCTCCTAAGCCTTGCCTATCGCTCGAACTACTATAGGGTCTTATCCCTAGCTTCCTCGATTATCTTCCTCTAGAAGCGCCTCTTTTCCTCCTCTATTTCTATTACTAGCTCTTTTTACTTCTTATTAAGCTTCTCCTTATAGAACTACGTAGGGGTCCTCTAATACTCCCTCTCCGCCTCCTTCGCTACCTTCAACGCCTCCTTTACCTTGCCCGTCTACTATAGGGAGCTCCTCCCCCTTAACTCCTTCCTCCTAGAGGCTATCGCGTAGGCGATAGCTATTAGCTCTATAGCTAGCTCTTCGAATACCTCCTCTAGCCCCTTTCTTATCTTAATCCTTGCCTTTAGTCCCTCTAGTCCTTTATTAGCAAGCTATATCCTTAGCGGTAAGTACGCTACCTCCGCCTTTATTAGCTTCTCTAAGTGTAACGGTCGTATACAACAAGGTTGCACAACAGTGCAACCTTCGTAGGAGCTTGCGAGGGCTGAAGGCTCTGCGCAGCGAGCTCCACCTAGTGTAGAGCTACGCTCCTCTAGCTACAGGGTACTTAGCCAACTATATAGCATAGCATATAATATAGTATATAATATAGGCTATACCTATAACACTACCCTCCCTCTCTAAACAAGCCCCCTATATAAAATTAGCCCCCTATCCTAGGTGCTCGTATCCGGAGTTAGAGTTATCTTAGCGCCTACCCTAGCGCTACGCCTTCCTTCTCCGCGTCTACGATAGCAGGCCCGGAAGCTTGGGGTACGTATTGTAGAACTCCTAGATAGCGTTATTACAGCTGCGTAGATCCGTTATAGGTTGCTAAGTTAGGTTATTGTAACCTTCCTACTTAACTTAGTACTACTAGCAACTGTTCGCCGCCTTGCTAAACCCTACGATCCTCTCGAACCTCTACTTTACTACGTCTTCGCCTTCGTTAGTCTATATAACTACACACCTATAGTTAGCGCTTATATTATCGTTAACCCTCTCTTAGCTAGCTAGCCCCTACCCTAGGTAGCGCCTTACTCTCGAGACGTAGAACGTAAGGAAGATCGTTATATTCGCTAGGAGCTTTAGAGTTACTATATATAACGAGGCCTTTGTAACCTCGAACGGGCCCTCCTACTATAGTACGAGCTTTACGGTTAGCCTACTAGTCTTATAGTTCTATATATCAAGTATTGCCCTATCGCTAACGCGGTACTATAGCGTATCCTCCCTATAGTAGTTCGCGTTCTATTTGTAGCGGTCCTATAACTACTTTGCTAGCGCTATAACCTTCCCGAGGATCGCCCTAAAGCAGTCCGCGAGCTTAGATACCTAGAAGAACTCCTGCTTCTACTGCTCCGAGATATTCGGTAGGTATAGCTTCGACGGCTCTACGCCTATCCTAGGGTTAAAGCTATAATTCGCGAAGAATAGTAATACGCCCGTTATCTTAGAGACTATATTATTCCCTATAAACTTTACTAGGGGGAGCTAGTTAACCTAGTTATCCTATACCTAGTCGATATATAGCTATAGGTACTACTTTAGTTCCGCGTTAATCCGCTCTATCTAGCCGTTTATCTAGGGGTAGAACGCTAATAAGGGTTTTAGGGTAATCGTAAGGCACGCTAATAGCGCCCTCTAGAACCCTAAAACGAACTATATACCTTTATCCGATACAATCGTCTCTAGTATACTATAGAGTAAGTATACGCGCTTAATAAACTAGTTAGCTAGCTCGTTAGCCTTTAGTATCGCTATTATAATAAAGTAGCGTATCTTTATAAGCTAGTTAACTACTACTACTACGTGCCTAAACTCCTACCCCCTCCGTTTATATAGCGGGAGCAGCGTAATATAGTCTACCGATATATCTCGCTATAGCGCTAACGGTAGTAGGAGCGGCTTAAAGAACCCTATAGGCTTCGAGCGGGGGTTCTTTATCTTAAAGTATAGCGTATAGGCCCCTACAAACGTCCTTACTAATACGCTTATCCCTAGCTACTAGTAGACCCTATTCATTAGGTTAAGCGTCTTTGTCCTCCCTAGGTACCTGCTAGGCCCTAACGTATATATCTAGTAGATAAGCTACAAATAGAGCTCTATATCGCCTAGGTCGATTATTAGCCTACTATAGTAGAACGCCCTACCTAAGACTAAGTTATACTTAGCGAATAGCACTCTTAGCTCCCGCTTGATCTTGCTTAGCTAGGCGCGTACCTCCTGGTCGCTAAGCGCCTCTACTACGTCTACTATAAACGGCAAGGTCGCGTAGCTCTCTATAATAAGGTCGTTAGTATAGCGCGAAACGTCGAGGCTAAAGAGCTCTAGTATCTCGCCTAGTAGCTTAACGTTGTATTTGCTACTAAAGGTCTCTAGGTCGAACTTGCTTAGGTCGATCAGAAGGCGCTGCCTGTTCTATAGCCTATTATCTTTAATGTCTTTTAGTATAAACTCTAGCTTCCTACTAAGCGCGTCGGGGTAGCCGTTTACTGTACCTAGGCGGTAGATAATCTAGAAGTTAAAGCGTAATAAGAACTCTAACTAGCGTATATAGCGTAGCGATAGCTACTTCGTTATACCGAAGGTCTATAGGTTCTTATAATCTATAATAATATCGAACCTCTTAGCTATACCTTTAAGCTCGGGGCACTATTCCTTAAGCGCTTTAACGATTATAAGGAGCTCCTTATTATAGATATTATAGTTACACTTGGCTATAGTATACTTCGCTAAGAAGTAAGTAACTAGATATAACTCGCCGTTATCCCCCTCCTATAGTAGCGCTCTACCTACTAACTAGTCTAACGTATCGACTTCTACTACCGCTTGCTTCTCCTAGTTATTTATTTATTTATTCGTACTCCGATATGCCTTACGGCACGCCGGTCCTGCTACTGGTTTATATACAAAGGAAACCGTACCCCCTGAACAGGGGGCCGGGTAAAAACCCCTGCCTACGCCTCTGCTTCAGCGCTTTGAATCCATCGCACTACGTGTAAAAGGTAGCCCCTGTCTTCCTTAGCGGCTCGATTCGGCACTTCCCGCACCCTCTCCGCTGCTCTTAGCCGCTTTTACGGCTATCGCAGCTTCTAGTTGCAGCCTGCGAGCTACGCTGTACTCCGTCAGGCGCCCCGAATCCATCAACCAGCTGATGACCACCTTTGCCAAGCTCTTGTACGGCTATACAGCTCGTCGCAAGACGAGCTGCAGATCCCGTCGTGACCGTATTTGTGACTCCTCCTAGGTTCTGTACTTCGGTGGATCTTTGCACCACACCCTATAGTTATATATATAGTAGGGGGGCAAGATATTAGCGTCCTATAGGATAAAGGTAGCTACTAGGTCTTAGTATTCCTTTAGTAGGCGCGCCTTAATCTTGTCTAGAGTAGGCGCTAGTCTATCTACCTTATTAAAGAACTTCTTAGAATCCTCCTCTATAATCTTATTAAGCTTCTTATCCCCTTTAGTAAGCGCGTCGATAAAGCTATAGAACCTTACTAGGAGCATCGACTTCACATACTCTAGTATACTCTCTCAACTTAGTAGGTCCTTAAAAAACTACTTAGGTAGCACTAGTATATAGTCTCTCTTCTTAGCCTCTACTACTCTCTCTAGCTTATCTATTGTAGTTTATATAACTACTATACCTTTCTATTAGTATACTACTAGGAAGCTCGCTCCGTTTAGGATCTTCGCGTTATCCTAGTGGATCTTCCCCTATACTTAACTAAGTAGGGGTAGGGCGTAGGGGGGGGAACAGGGTCTAGGGGGTAGTCTCCTAGCGCTAGCTACTACCTCTACTAGCCTCGGTAATATAGGGGGTAGCGCTTCGACCGGTACGCCTATCGCTCCTAGCGGTACAAGCGTCCCCTGCGGGTTAGCCTACGCGCCTCCCTAGGACGCGGATCTCTGCCGTCTATAGGCCTGTCTCTGCCTGTTAGACTACCTAGCTCTTTCGTAGTTAGAGAGCTTGCTTATTGTCACGACCCAGCCAGCCCTGTCTCTGCAGTCCGCTCTGATTGGCTGCTTCGCACCCACTCAGCGCCCCGTTTCTCATTTCCTGTCATATATATAGCTATGTTCTTATATACTCTCTTTCCTCTGTCTCTTCCTTCGATATATAACAATCAATACAACGTATCTCTCCTATATACTCTTCTAGTGCTACTATAAGCCTACGTAAGAGTTATAAGCCCGGTACTTGTTTCCCTTTATATAGTAGCTAAACCCGTTATAGCTTAGAAGCATTGTTATTCTACAATCCTTATAACTCGTTTTACTATTCTTATAAGTCCTGCCGCCTCGTTCTTTATAATCGCTATCGCCAAAGCCCTTATATAGCTTCCTTTATTTTCCGCTTGAACCGCTCTTATATAGCTGTTCCGCAAAGTCCTTTAAAGTCGCCCCGCCCGCGTATAAGTCAAGCCGCTCTTTAGCGCTACTCTCTCTACCTATTCCGCCGTGCCTTCTAGATCTCCGTCTACCTCTATCGTTCTTCTATAATAGAGACTTCTACTACTATAGACACTATCGGGAACATTACTATCCTAACGGACATCCTGCTTAAGGGTCCTACGGATTAGCCGATCTAGAAGCGTTATATCGAAAGCGCCGCTATTACCCTCTATGTTTATAATATCGTTCGTTTTGATCAGAACGATGTTACTAAGGAGGCGATACTTAGTGGTTTTTAGCTACCCTCTACTATAGAGGCTATTACTATACTAATAGCACAAGACTAAGCGGAATAGCTCGCCGAGGTAACCGCCTAGAACAAGAAGCTAGTTACTACTTACAGTCTAGAGCCTGTCCCTCCTTAACGCCTAAGTCTAGAGAGGATCCTTATCTAGCACTAAGCTAACTAGACTAGGTACGCTGCTTAGTAACTTACTCTAGGTATAAGCGTTAACAAGAAGAACCTAGATACGCTACGTAAAGTCATTATCGCTACTATCGATTGCGAGCGTTATAACGCTACTAACGAGACTAACCTTACGGCGTAGTAACTCGGCGTACGCGCGCTCCTCCGTACTCTAGAACGCTAAGTTAGAATCTTGGATAATATAATTGCTAATATAACCTGCTAACGGTATCTTGCTTGTCTCGAAGAGGCTAAGCAATCTAATATAGACCTACGGACCTAGATCGCTAACTACCGCTAGGCTTACTAACGCGCTAAGGTAGCCGGTCTCGAGTGTATTTATAGCACTCTACCTGTTCTGGACTTCCTTCGTATAATTAAGGATCGTCTTATCCTGGAATAGGGCCGCTGCGAATACAACGTAGTAATTATCGATAACTACGTTAGAAAACCCCTTAAGAGCCTCGAGGACCTAATCTAAGCCGCCAAGACCGTCGTTAGCTATAGTAAGCTAGACTTTAATAGTAGCTTCGCTACTACTGAATCTACTAGTTCTAGCAAACGCTACAATCAGGGTAAGGGAGGTGAAAAATCTTCGTCTACTAAGCCTAAGTACCCCTGCCTATATATAATCTCTAATTACGTTTAGAAGCTAATCGACTACAATACGCTTAAATCTACATTAACTAGGTTTAAACATCTAAAAGGCCTAGTTAGTCCTAAGTTCGTTTCGCAGATCTACGAACGGTTCGCTAAGAAAAATTAGGATAACCTCCGCGCCTAGCTTAAAAAGGAAGGTTAGGCTATTAAACCCTAGCCTATATCCCTATCTAGCTCTACTTTGTCTACTAAACTAGGCTTTCCTAGCGCGGTAATAGCTGTAATTATTAATCCTACGGAACTCTTAGCCCTTAGTAAAGAAACTAGCCTTAGTAATAGCTTTAGTATCTTTATAACCGTCGATTCTAGTAAATATATCCTATCGGATAGTATCCTAGTTAATAACTATAGAGCAACCTACCTTATTAACGACCCTATACTTTTAGAAGAAGGGTCCCTTGTTAAGGCGAGGAAGGATAACTATATTAAGGCTAGTACTACCTATTTCCCTATCTCTAGAAGGGGCAAATAGCGCATTAAAGGAGCACTTAACAGCATTAACAGCCTACAATCTAAGGATCTAGTTCTTAATAACGTTATAGTTATTAAGGGATTCTACTCTAACATTATCTTAGAGGTAGCCCTCTATAAGGCTAATATCTAGTACTATAGTTTAGACTATATACTACGTTTTGGTTTAATAGAGAGTAATATTGTTATCGCGTCTCTCCTTTGTAGGTACAAGCTAGTGTTTTTAGAATATAAGCCTCTCTCTACCTACCTACTATATCCTTATAATTATAACTCTTCCCTTGCCGTTTCTTATAATAAAGAACAAGCTCTCGCTAAGATCTACAAGGATCCTCCT
>MU853403.1:1807894-1821087 GCA_033297235.1 Trichocladium antarcticum
GCGATCGTCTCCCTTATAGCGGATCTATAGCCTAACTAGAGCGGTATCTACGTATATAGTTACTACGTATATCCTCTATATAAAGAGAGAGAGAGGGATAAGTAGAAACGTATATATAAGTCGAAGCCTAGAGCGTATATTAGTTACCTTGTTAGTTTCAAGGTATTAAATATCTACCGAATCTAGATTCTAGTACTCTATAAAGTCATTATAACTTATAACGTTACCTTTAACAAGAACTAGTTCTTCGAGAAGGGTAAGGGGAGGTTCGATCTATAGACTATCGCTAAGAAGCGGAATCTAGTAGACTCCCTAGAGCTTTAGCTGTACTTACCTGCTATAGGTATAGTGCTAAACGGCGTTAAGGATAGCAAGATTAACAATCTAGAAGCGACGACTCCCGCGTCTATGTCCCCTAAGTATTCTAAAGACGAGCTCGGGGGTATAGAAACTCCAAATCCTAGTTAGGACTTAGGGATAACTATATCTAGAACGGTAGCCTAGTGTAATACAAGTAAGCTACCTTTAGTTTCTAAAGACTATGTATATAGAGGACTCCCGATACCGGATTAGTTATTTTAAAGTTCAGCCTCTACCCCTACTAGGCCTATAAGCCTAGATAACGATAGGGATTATATATACACTTCTAGAGACGGCCTTAGAAGTATATAAAGCATTGCCTCTAATATAAGTACTATTTTCGAGGACTTAGTCGATTACTATCCTAAGTACTCTATATACTCGGATAACCTACTTCCTAAGAATTATAGCCTAGAATCTTCAAACCCCAGCTACTACTCCTTTAGCTCGGATAACTTAAACAATACTAATAAACCCAAGTCCCCTGCCTACGAACGTACAAAACGTAAGTATACTAAGCGGGTGTTCGCCCTAGTATCTTGTATAAGCTAGCGGCTTAGGGGAATAGACCTAGAAGACCCTACTAACGATAGTCCTTCTATATCTGCCGCTAGGATTGTTAGATTTACTTTAGAAATATACACTCTAGACTATATCTACGTCCTTGAACTTAGAATATAGCAAGCGTTTTACAAAACGTATATACTATACTATAAGGAGGTACTTAATAAGGGAGATTAGGTATACTATACTTTGTATATAGTTATCGCCGCTACAATTATACCCTAGCATGTAGCTAGACTTAACGCTATCCTAGCCCCTCCCTACATTCACTAAGATACCCTTCTTAAAGCTCTAAAGTCTTAGAAGCAACTTACTAAGTATCCAATAGGCAAAGAGTTCGTTAGAGCTGCCGAATTAGAGATTCGGAATCTCGTGAATCGCAAAACCTAGAGATATATCACTTAGTCCTTTATATCCAAACTCTCTAAGGAGAAGCCCCTGCCCCTAAAGTAGGTGTTCGCCTATAAATAGGATAAGGACGGATTCTTAGAGAAATATAAGGCGCGTATCTACGTAAGAGGTAATCTTTAGAGCGCTAATTCGTTATAAAACATATATACTATAATACTTATATCCTGTTCCTTCTAGGCTATAATAGCTATTACCGCTAACGTAGATATAGAAGTTAAGCAGTTTAACGTCGCCTAGGTATTTCTAAACGCCAAAATAGATAAAGGAATCGTCTATAAGCTCCCTTAGGGGTTTAGGGAGGATCATTACCTCCTAGCCGGCTTTAAGCAAGGCGATACCTTCGTTGAACTTAAACGAGCGTTATATAGCTTGCGCGAATCCCCCCTTCTATAGTACGAAGAGTTCTCCTTTTCGCTCTACAAACTTAGTCTAATAGCATTAGGTAAGGAACTATGCTTGTTTTACAACTAATATCGCCGTATAGTAGTTCTATTTTATATAGACAACTACCTTATATTCTACTATAAGGACTACGCTAATAAGGTAAACTAGATTATAGATACGCTAGCTGTAAAGTACAAAGTATATAGTTAAGGCGACGTCTTATAGTTCCTTAGTATCCGCGTCTTGAGAAACTGTAAGGATCGTATAGTCTATCTAGTCTATAATTAGTATATCGAGCGGATCGCTAAGCGCTTTAATCTTAATAAAGAGACTCGCTTCCTATATATCCCCCTAGAACACAACCTTTACCTATTCGAGGGTCTTACTCTATTCAAGGACATTAAGCGGTTCTAGGAACTTGTCGGCTCTATTCTATATATAGCTATTATAATCCGCCCCGATATAGCCTTCGCTATATTGTAGCTCTCTTAGTTCTTGAAGAATCCTAGCCCTATATATATCGAGGCTACGGAACACGTTATCGTTTACCTCTTCGGTACCTGGTTTTTAGCTATTTAGTACGGCATTGCCTTTAGGATATATATCCTGCTTATTGCTAGCGACGCCTCGTTTGTAGATATCGAGAAGACGCGCCGCTTATCCTAAGGGTATATTATAATACTATATAGTAGGGTTATCAATTAGAAAGCCTACTACTAAAAGACCGTTACAACTTCTTCGATAGAAGCTAAGTTACTTACTGTTTCTCTTACTATATATAAGACTATAGCGTTAAAACGCTTCTTCGCTAACATTCGGTTCGATCTTAGCGAACTATACCGTATCTTCTATAACAATTAGCAAACTATCCGCCTTGTTATAGGAGACAACTAGCGCGTAGTTACTAAGCTTCGCTATATAGACATCTATAATATATAGGTACGTTAGGAGTATACTAACGGGTTATTTAAGGTTGAGTACCTGCCTACGGCCGATATACCGGCAGACGGTCTTACAAAACGGCTGCCGCGCTAGAAGTTCGAGCACTTCCGCGCTATATTGAACCTCTAAGACGCTCGCTATATTATTAAACAGAGTAAAACGGATCTTTGTAATTAAGAGGGTATCTAACACTAGGTATCCGGCCTAAAATATACTAGGTATTATCCGGCCCGAAAGAGCAAAATAGCATATAAGAAAATCACCAAATGCAAAAATAACGCGGCTATATATATATATACTCCTAGGCTTACTAGCCTAACTTCCTCCTCTTTAACTCCGTATAATAGGCATCTATTGTAGCCAATACGTAGTACAAACTACCAATTATAGCTATTAATAACCTTAAAGCTAACAACGCCCCTGCGTTATCTGACTCCCGAGCCTGCTTTGCTAATCTGGCTAACTTAGTAGCTAGAACGGCCGAAACGCTACTAGCAACTAGCCTAACTAGAGCAGGAGCCTCTCCCTAGTTAGTAACCTTATAGGAGCTAACTACTACTAACCTATTATCTAAGGTAGCCGTATTAGCGGTAGCTATAGTAGCGGTACGCCTCTCCTTAGCCTTAGCCCTTAATATAGCAACTGCCTTAGTAGCTACCTTAGCCTAAGACTTAGTAATCGCCTTAGCCCAGACCTTAGTAGCTATATCCGCTACTACCTTCTCCTTCTTCTCCTCCTATTCTATTAAGTACTTCGCTATAAGGCGAACCTATTATAATTACTATGCTATTATTAGTACGCGGCGATCAATAGGAATAGAGAAGGAACTTACACTAGCTATAGCCTTACTACCCTACTTTATAGAGAGGAACTCTATAGCCGTCTCGACTATAAGTTCTAGCAACTTCTTATATAGATATCTAGTACGTAAGTACTGAACGTAGGCTTCGTCCTTGTCCTTAGTATCTAGGTAAGCTAAGTAAGCGCTACTTAACAACCTATATAGGGCCGAACGTAGGTAATAGCGGCAAACTATAGCGTAGGACGTAAAGGTAGCGACATCCTCGTTACTATTATAACTAGGTATCTAAAAGTTAGCGCGTTAATTAATAAAAACGCTTTAATTAATAGAAACGCAATTGATATACCTAGGCGTAGTAGGAACTATATCCCTCTTTCTTTTGTTCAGGGTCTTCGAAACCCTAGTTACGCTCTCTTTAATAGGAGCGGCATCGTCGGCGCCTACGGCAACGACCTCTTCTTCCTCTTCTTCTTCTTCTTCGCGCGCCGCGCGTAGATTCGCGAGCCTAGTTACGTAGGCTTTCTCTAATAACGCTACGCGGGTGACGGAGGCAGCTATACCCTAAGTATTCGGAGCTATTGTTGTTTTTGTTATTATAGTTGTAGTTAGAGGGGTCGGCGGCGCGATTAAATTTTATTATTATAGGACGGTTCGGATTCAACTTCGTAAAATAGGCGACTAAAGATTGTATATAACCAACTAATACGACCGCGTTCTGATTAGCCAAGATCTACATTGGTATATCTTCGATTATACAAACGCGACGCTAGGTTATATATTAACGATAAGGATTTTCGTTTTTGGCTATTAACCCTACTCTAGCAATTCGAGCCTTCGACCTCCTATTTTCAGCATCTTGCCGCTAGCTAGCTAGCTAGGTATTCTCTTTCAGCTGCTTCGTAGCTAGGGGGTATATTACAACCTAGCTAGCCCTATCTCCATAGTCCGCTCTAATTAGCTGCTTCGCACCTACTTAGCGCCCCGTTTCTCATTTCCTATTATATATATAGCTATGTTCTTACACACTCTCTTTCCTCTGTCTCTTCCTTCGATACATGACAATCAATGCAACGTATCTCTCCTACATGCTCTTCCAGTGCTACTGTAAGCCCACGCAAGACTTATAGCGATAGTAACCTCGTCGTTGTTACTAGAGGTACTATAGTCGTCGTCTTTAGGTACGTCCTCTACCGTTACGTAGTACCGCTCGCTGTTCCTAGGGGGTAGGGGTACCTCTAGCTAGCCTACCTGCTAAGCGACCTAGCTCCTAATGTACTTTAGTAGGTACCTCCTATAGTAGTGCTCTATAAATTTAAGCTATAGGGTCTCCTAGTCAATCTATAGGTTATACTTCTATAGCTATAGGAGGCCTAAGATTACCGGGGTTTCCTTTACGAGCGTTGTAACGAAGTATACTAGGGTCTCCTAGTAGTCGCTAACGACTAGCGTAAGCGCCGCTAAGTGCTCGATCTAGCGCGAGAACCCTCCGTTAGCTAGAAATAGCGGCCGCTATACCGGTAGCCTTTCTAGTAGTAGCCTATTTGTAACTATAAAGCTAAAGTCCACGAACGCCAGACCTATATAACCTAAGTCTACAAGTACTACGTACTCTATATTATACCTACTAACCGCTAGGTACGATAATAAGAGAATAGATTTAGCGCTACTACCTATAGTACTAATAACTAAACTATCTCCCTATCCCTCCTATAGCTAGCGGTACCCCTCCTATAAGCGATAGTTTATAGGAGCTCCTTGTTTCCCTAGTTGTTATATAAGAAGCCGAAACTAGGGGGTTACTCTATACTCTAGTAAGCGCCATAGTCCTCCTACTTATCTACCTCCCTAACGATAAAACCACTCTAGTTAGGGGCGTCTGTAAAACGTATAGCGAGCCCGCCTCGACCCCTCTAATAGGCCCTAGCGTAGCCGCTTACGCCGCCGCAAGCTAGGAGGCCCCTAGAGGGGGCTTGACCGAAGCCTTGCTAAGTAGGCTACTGCTATCCCTGAGGCTGCTGCTATCTCTACGCGCCGCCGTGGCCCTGCGCTCCGCTATAGCCCTACGCTCCGCCGTGGCCCTACGCCCTGCTATAGCCTTGCGCGCCGCCGTATTGCGCGCCGCCGTAGCCCTGTACCCCGCTATAGCCCTACGCGCCGCTATAGTCTAAGTTCGTAGATAGGGTCTAGGCTATCCTAGCCTACGCGTCGAAGTCGTCCGACGTTAGTAGCCTAACCTACAACGTAAACGTAGCTAAGAGGCGAGCCGAGATCCGTTTTCTAAATATACGGACCTACGTTGCGCTCTCGATATTAGTAGTGTTGGCTAGGTTCGAGAACTCCGTCAGGAAGTCGTTGAAGTTCGCGAACTTATGCTCCTAGACAAGTATATAGAGCTAGTTTGCAGCTACCGCGGCAACGTTATAGGTTATATACCGTTTCTTAAGGTTATTTAGGAACTTAGTCCTAGTCTTCTAGTACTAGCGTCTATCGGTATCTAGGTAGTTCTTAATCGTCTAGAGCTTCGACTTAACCGCGCGGCTCGCGTTGCTACCGAGCATCGCCTTAGTATATAGGATCTTCGTACGCTTAGTCGAGAACTCGCAAGGGCGTATTCTCTAGCGCCCCTAGACTTTATCTAACTAGTTATTAAATAGGGTAGTCCGCTTAACTATATCCTTCTCCTCCCCTATAAACGGTATTAGGTAAGGGAGGGACATTGTAGCTAGGTTATCCTTGTTATAGTACTAGTATAACGGCTAGCTACTACCTCTACCGCCTCTAGCTAGTACGGCGCTCGTCGCCTCGAGCGCCTATAGGGTTATTAGTCTCTACTCCTCGAGTATCTTCGAGATTACTACGTTTATATACTTCTACGCCTCGAGCTGTTCGTAGAGCGCCTTACCCTTAGTAACCGCGTTGTTAGCTATCGCCTAGGTGTTAGCGAGTATAGCGAGTGTCGCCTTCTACTCTACTAGCGTAGCTCTTAGCTACTTGCGTATAATAGCGGTACGTAACAGGCTAGCTTGCTCTAGCGCCTATATTGGTATATTATTGCTATCTTCTACTCTATCTATTATCCTAGTTCGTTAGGGTAGTTCTATAGGGGGTAGTCCTATACGTTGGATATCCTATATGTCGGACTGTAAATAGGGGTAGGGTGCTCGTTTTAACTTGTACTATATAGTCGAGGTTAAACAAAGTCCGGTACGTCGGAAAAAAGAAGCGTTCTAGCTAGTCTAAGGTATTCGATCTACCTCTAACGGTCTAACTAGCTATACGCGCGAGTTGAAGGTGCAACCTACTGTAACGGTCGTATATAACAAGGTTGCACAACAGTATAACCTTCGTAGGAGCTTGCAAGGGCTGAAGGCTCTACGCGGCGAGCTCCACCTAGTGTAGAGCTACGCTCCTCTAGCTACAGGGTGCTTAGCTAACCATATGGCATGGCACATGACATGGCACATGACACAGGCTGTGCCTGTGACACTAAGACCTTCTTCTAGTTCTACCTTTCTAGCGCCTTCCCCTTTAGGAATAGGCTATCGAGCTTTACTTTAAGTACCTATAGGTAGTAGTCCGACCCTCCCCTAATCTTCTTTCCTAAATATATTGTTATTAGGTCTATTAAGGCCTAGATATAGTCGATCGTTAACGTCTTACCCCTTTGCTCTCCTATAGGGGTTCTTATAACTATACCCTATAAGGTTTATAGGCTTAGGTCCTACTTATAAGCTAACTTAAGGAGCTCCTTAGACTTCCTCTTATATCACCCAAACTTATCCTAGACTAGGTTCTAGAGGTTAAAGTCTCCTACTAGGATTATAGCATAGGCTAGGCCCTAATAGGCTAGAAGGCTCTTTAGGATAGTCTTATCTACTGTATAGTTATTATATACTAACTAGAGCTCTAGACCCCTTCTCCCTAGCTCTAGGAACTATACCCTATACTACTACGCTCTCGCCTTATATTCCTACTATTCGATGTTGAACTTCTTATATATATATATCGCCGCTTTTCCCTACTATATATAAACTAGGTAGTACTATAAGCTCCGGGGGCAGTAGGCTACCCCCTGCTTGCTAAGCTATAGTTCCTAGACCGCGATTATATCGAACTCCGCCTCCTCTAGTAGAATCTCTATATTCTGCTTTACGCCTTTAGTGTTCTAGAGTATAGTTTTAAAGATTATCCTCTCTACTAGATATACCTTCGTCCTCTAGCTCGTTTTAGGTTAGGGGGATAGTTATAGCTACTAGTAGGCCCTAGGGCTAGGTGTTCTATATATTTAGAACACTAGTAGCTTATATATTAGGTACTTCCTAGGCGCTTAGGTGTCACAGGCACAGCCTGTATCATGTGCCATGTCATATGCTATGCTATATAGTTAGCTAAGCACCCTATAGCTAGAGGAGCGTAGCTCCATACTAGGTGGAGCTCGCTACGTAGAGCCTTTAGCCCTTGCAAGCTCCTACAAAGGTTGTACTATTATATAACCTTATTATATATTATTTATTCGTACTCCAATATGCCTTACAGCGCGCCGGTCCTGCTACTGGTTTATATACAAAGGAAACCGTACCCCCTGAACAGGGGGCCGGGTAAAAACCCCTGCCTACGCTTCTGCTTCAGCGCTTTGAGTCTATCGAACTACGTGTAAAGGGTAGCCCCTGTCTCCCTCAGCGGCTCGATTCGGCACTTCCTATACCCTCTCCGCTGCTCTTGGCCGCTTTCGCGGCTATCGTAGCTTCTAGTTGTAGCCTACGAGCTACGCTATACTCCGTTAGGCGCCCCGAATCTATTAACCAGCTAATAACTACCTTTACTAAGCTCTTGTACGGCTATATAGCTCGTTGTAAGACAAGCTATAGATCCCGTTATAACTGTATTTGTAACTCTTCCTAGGTTCTATACTTCGGTAGATCTTTATACTATACTACTAGGTGTTCGATCGTTTCTTTACCCTCGCTATACTTGCAGTATAGCGTAGTGATCTCTAGGACGTTCACCCTATTTAGGTACTCCTAGAGGCTAATGTCCCTGCTATACGCCTAGGCAAGCAAGGAGCTCTAAGCCTTACTTAGACCCTTATATCTCTAAAGGGCAAGGTCTATAAATAGTTATATCGGGGGGTCCTTATCTGCCAAGTAGTACGTAGGTCTTCTTGCTCTTGTTACAAGCGCGGCGCGCCTTTCCTAGGCCGCTATCTCGCGCTCCTACTAGGTAAGTTCTACTACTCTATCTATATCGAGGGTCTTGTTCTTTAGTTTCCCTATCTTCTACTTTTACTTAGCCTACTCGTTCGCTATAGCTACTACTCTCTTAACTACTATTAGCCCCTATAGGCCTAGCCTAGGCTTCCTCCCTTATATCCTCCCGCTCCTCTTCTAGAACCTCCTAAATAGCTTAGTATATACCTCCTAGATTAAGCTCGCTGCTACAACTAGGGGGCGCCCTAGTCCCTCCCCTAACTAGAGGAGTGGTTCGTATATCCTAGCTTCGAAGTCGGCTAGCCGCTTGTTCAGGTAAAGGTCTACTAGTAGGACCTAGGCCTCCGTCTCTAGGTACCTAATTAGCGTAGTTCTATAGCCTCCTGCTACTACGCGGAAGCCCCTACTCTAGTCCTTTACTAGCTTCTTAGCTATCTCCTTTAGCTCGCTCCCCTTACTAACTATAGTTAGGACGTAGTAGCTCGCCGCTCTATATACTACTACGCTCCTTATATACTTTGTATATACCTCCTAGGCCTTCGCGAGGCTCGGGCCCTACGTCTTCGCTACGATCCTCGTTCGCGCGAACTCTTAGGTAGCAAGCTTCTTCTTAACCGCGCCGTAGTACGCTTGCTATAAGAGCTTCTAGTCTAGCTAGACCCTAAAGAACCTAGCGGACTTAACTAGTTTAATATCTATATACCTACCTCTATCTAGGAGGGCGAGCTTAGCTAGGTCTAGCTACTACCTTCGGTTCTTGTTAAAGTAGATTAGTTTGTACTTCTACGCTATAAACGCTATTCCCTACGTTCCCGCCTACTTCAAGCAGGTTCCCTACGCTCGCTTAAGTTAGCGGATGTTCACCTTAGCTGACTTTCTAAACACTAGTAGGTTCGTGTTATCGGCGAAGCCCGCTATACTAAGGTGTAGGTGCTCTCTCCTTAGGTCCTTGTATAGTAATATAATATATAAGATAAACAGGACAGGTAATAAGGGGGACCCCTAGGGTACCCCCGCCGTAACTAGGATATTATCTATTGCCTTCCTGTCGAAGTAGAGGATCGCGACCCTATCCGTTAGCTATTCCTATACCTAAAGTACTATCTACTTTAGGTAGCTAAGCTCCTAGAGCGTAGCTAGTAGTCTAACGTAGTTAACTATATCGAAGGCTCTAGCGATATCTAGTTGTAGGAGGGATACTAAGGCGCCTTAGCGCCATACCGAAGCTTATAAGCTCCTAGACCTCGAACCCCTATTCCTACTCCTCCTTAAGGTCTAGGTCCTAGATATTACTAAGGTCCGCCCCCGGGCTCGGGAAGAACTTCTTCGCGAGCGCCTCTACCTTGTTCTAGTACGTCGTTAGATCTAGGCCGCTATCTAGGCCCTTTAAGGCTAGGAGTTTCGGTAGCTTAGGGAGGAGGAAGCTCCTAAGCCTTGCCTAACGCTCGAGCTACTATAGGGTCTCCTCCCTAGCTTCCTCGATCGTCTTCCTCTAAAAGCGCCTCTTTTCTTCCGCCATTTCCGTTACTAGCTCTCTTTGCTTCTTGTTAAGCTTCTCCTTATAGAACTATATTAGGGTCCTCCGGAGCTCCCTCTCCGCCTCCTTCGCCGCCTTCGACGCCTCCTCTACCTTGCCTGTCTACTATAGGGAGCTCCTCCCCTTTGATTCCTTCCTCCTAGGGGCTATCGCGTAGGCGATAGCTATTAGCTCTATAGCTAGCTCTTTAAATACCTCCTCTAGCCCCTTTCTTATTTTAATCCTTACCTTTAGCCCCTCCAGTCCTCTATTATTAAGCTATATCCTTAGCGGCAAGTACGCTGCCTCTGCCTTTATTAGCTTCTCTAAGACCTTCTTCTAGTTCTACCCTTCTAGCGCCTTCCCCCTTAGGAATAGGCCGTCGAGCTTCACTTTAAGCACCTATAGGTAGTAGTCCGACCCTCCCTTAATCTTCTTCCCTAAATATATTATCGTTAGGTCTATTAAAGCCTAGATATAGTCGATCGTTAATGTCTTACCCCTTTGCTCTCCTATAGGGGTTCTTGTAACTATACCCTATAGGGTTTATAGGCTTAGGTCCTACTTATAAGCTAGCTTAAGGAGCTCCTTGGACTTCCTTTTATATTGCCCGAACTTATCCTAGACTAGGTTCTAGAGGTTAAAGTCTCCTACTAGGATTGTAGCGTAGGCCGGGCCCCGATAGGCTAGGAGGCTCTTTAGGATAGTCTTATCTACTATATAGTTATTATATACTAACTAGAGCTCTAGACCCCTCCTCCCTAGCTCTAGGAACTATACCCTACACTACTACGCGCTTGCCTTATATTCCTACTATCCGATGTTAAACTTCTTATATACGTATATCGCCGCTTTTCCCAATTATATATGAACTAGGTAGTACCGTAAGCTCCGGGGGTAGTAGGCTACCCCTTGCTTGCTAAGCTATAGTTCCTGGACCGCGATTATATCGAACTCCGCCTCCTTTAGTAGAATCTCTATATTCTGCTTTACGCCTCTAGTGTTCTAGAGTATAGTTTTAAAGATTATCCTCTTTGCTAGCTATACCTTCGTCCTCCGGCTCGTTTTAGGTTAGGGGGATAGTTACTACTACTAGTAAACCCTAGGGCTAGGTGTTCTATATACTTAGGATACTAGTAGCCTATATATTAGGTACTTCCTAGGCGCTTAGGGGTTCCGCCTAGGATCCTTAGGATCCCTAGCGCTATTGCTATAGTAGCGGCGGTCCCGACGCGAATAGGGCTATAGCTAGGCCGAACTGTAGTTAGCTCTACAATATGTCCTTGCTTACTACGGTAGGGCGGCCTTTTAGTGTTAGGAACCTAGGCCTTTTCGCTCCGACCCTCTAGTATCCCTCCCTATCCTCCTCCTCTACGCCTTAGCGTATAAACGCGAACAGTAGCTTCGTAGGCTCCGGTCTAGTAGGTTCGAATGTTCTGGGCCTATATTAGTACGCTTCCTTAGCCCCTTCCTACGCTCTTACCCTCTCCCTACACTCCTTCGACCACCTAGTGTACTTTCCGCTATACGCTAGGCACCTTAGCGGGAGGTAGCCCTTATAGGTAGGGTACTAGGCCTCCCCTTCCTTTCCTCCTGCTCCGTAGGCCCTTGCCCTATATCTTCTATATAGGGGTTCCTTCGGGTAGTACCTCTAGATATATCCCTACTTCTAGCACTTGAAGCACTACTTTGGCTCGAGCGCTACCTAGTACGGTTCGTAGTCCAGTACTTAGGTGTCCTAGATAACTCTAAAGTCGTACGCCGCTCTCGCCTTGTCTTAGCTCTTGAAGGTTACTAGTACCGTCGCTCTTGTAAGCTCTAGCTTACTAGGGATCCTAAACTTGACTATATTTACTATATAGAAATCTAGTCCCTAGGCGAACTCTACTTTGGTAACTCCCTAGATCTCTAACCTTGTTAGACCCTTTAGGAGCACCGCGAAGGTCCTATAGGCTTCCTTCGCCTACTCCCCGAACGCTTGGTAGATCCACTAGTTATTCTTAGTATACTATTCCTTCGCTGCTTTATCCCTAAAGGTAATGATAGTATCCTCGCTAGGGAGCTTCCTTATAGCGACTACTCCCTTCTATATAGACTAGTTATTAATCGCCTAGATAATCTCTAGGGGGGTTTGTCACGTCGAGCAAAAGACATCCTTGCCCTGCGAAGGCTAGGGGCAACCTATATAAGCGGGACAGCGCGACACACCCCCTAGATCGCGAAGAGAGATTGATCGATAGGGAGCGGGCTATCCCTATAATAGGTGTGCCCTAAATGATCCATGTTTTCCCGGTCTTTTCTTTAGTGTACCGCAACCTAGGAGTAGGTCCCATGAGGCAGGGGCGGCTACCGCAACCTAGGAGTAGGTCCCATGAGGCAGGGGCGGCGTAGAAAAGAACTCGGTCTGGATACGATTCGAACTCTAGACCTTCGCGCAACGTGACTGTAAATCGCAGGGAATTGTAGTATGCGAGTGCAAACCACTGCGCTACCGGGCTCATAACTGTCACGTCGAGCAAAAGACATCCTTGCCCTGCGAAGGCTAGGGGCAACCTATATAAGCGGGACAGCGCGACAGGGTTCTTTTCGTAAGGTTAGCTAGTAGGCCGTTACCTCGGACAAGGATTTCCTTAGCGATCCTTCGGGGGATTGCCTTTATAGGTTGCGCTTAGGGCGCTAGGGCTCCTGCTACGATCGTTACCTAGGAGTAGTTAGGACCCTATCCTACGCTTATAGTAGCTAGGGCGCTTGTAAGCGTAGCCTGTACTTCCTTAGCGACGATCTTCCTTATAGTTATATAGTTAAGGCCTTCTAGGCCTCCTTTAGCGCTCTATAGCTAGTTAATAGCGCTCTATACCTAGGCTAGGATCTTTCTCGCTATTCCCTAGGCGATGTTCTTCTTGTTTAGGCTAACTAGGGCGACTATACTATCGAGTATAGCCTTGATATCGCCTAATCTACGCTGTTCCTAGTAGGGGGGGGGTTGGTGCTACTACTGTTAGTATTA
>MU853403.1:1821557-1835956 GCA_033297235.1 Trichocladium antarcticum
AACACCTTAGACTAGCTAGAACGCTTCTTTTTTCCAACGTACCGGACTTTGTTTAACCTTAACTACGTAGTACGAGTTAAAACGAGCACCCTACCCCTATTTACAGTCCGACGTATAGGATATCCGACGTATAGGACTACCCCCTATAGAACTACCCTAACGAACTAGGATAATAGATAGGGTAGAAGATAGTAACAATATACTAATATAGGCGCTAGAGCAAGCTAGCCTATTACATGCTGCTATTATACGCGAGTAGCTAAGAGCTATGCTAGCGGAGTAGAAGGCGACACTCGCTGCGCTTGCTAATACCTAGGCGATAGCTAATAACGCGGTTACTAAGGGTAAGGCGCTTTACAAATAGCTCGAGGCGTAGAAGTATATAAACGTAGTAATCTCGAAGATACTTGAGGAGTAGAGACTAATAACCTTACAGGCGCTTAAGGCGACGAGCGCCGCGCTAGCTAGAGGCGGTAGAGGTAGTAGCTAGCCGTTATACTAGCCCTATAACAAGGACGACCTAGCCGCGATGTCCCTCCTCTACCCGATACCGTTTATAGGGGAGGAGAAGGATACTATTAAGCGGACTACCCTATTTAACGACTAGTTAGATAAGGTCTAGGGGCGCTAGAGAATACGCCCTTACGAGTTCTCGACCGAGCGTACGAAGATCCTATACGCTAAGGCGATGCTTAGTAGTAACGTAAGCTACGTAGTTAAGTCGAAGCTCCAGACGATCAAGAACTACCTAAATAATAATAGACGCTAGTACTAGAAGACTAGGACTAAGTTCCTAAACGACCTTAAGAAGCGGTATATAACCTATAACGTCGCTATAGCAGCTACGAACTAGCTCTATATACTTGTCTAGAAGAACAAGTTCGCGAACTTTAACGACTTCCTAATAGAGTTCTTGAACCTAGCTAATACTACTAATATTAAGAGCGTAATGTAGGTCTGTATATTTAGAGAACGGATCTTAGCCTACCTTTTAGCTATATTTATATTATAGGTTAGGCTACTAGCGTCGGACGACTTCGACGTATGGGCCGAGATAGCCTAGACCCTATCTACAAACTTAGATATAGAGGACTTTAGGAAGAAGATCTATAGCGGCAACGGCGCGCTCGCTATATATTATAGCAGCGGTAGCGGGGGTACTGGGAGAGCCTGGGATCCTAACGCTATAGAGATCGACGCCGTTACCCTAGCCGCGCTTACACTATAGGAAAAGGAGCGCTATAGGGCTAGCAGCCTATACTTTAAGTGCGGCGCTAGCGACTATATCTTAAGGTACTGCCGGGCTAGCCAAGGAGGCCGTAGTAGCCGCGGCGGCTAGCTATAGCGCGGAGGCGCGTAGGGCTACGGCGGTACGTAGGGCTATAGCAGGGTATAGGGCTATAGCGGCGCGTAAGGCTATAGCGGGGCGTAGGGCTACGGCGGAGCGTAGGGCTACAGCGGAGCGTAGGGCTACGGCGGCGCGTAGGGCTACGGCGGCGCGTAGAGATAGTAGCAGCCTTAGGGATAGTAGTAGCCTACTTAGCAAGGCTTTGGTTAAGCCCCCTCTAGGGGCCTCCTAGCTTATAGCGGCGTAAGCGGCTACGCTAGGGCCTATTAGAGAGGTCGAGGCAGGCTCGCTATACGTTTTACGGACGCCCCTAACTAGAGCGGTTTTGTCGTTAAGGAGGTAGATAAGCAGAAGGACTACGGCGCTTACTAGAGTATAGAGTAACCCCTTAGTTTCGGCTTCTTATATAACAACTAGGGAAACAAGGAGCTCCTATAAACTATCGCTTATAGGAGGGGTACCGCTAGCTATAGAAGGGATAGGGAGATAGTTTAGTTATTAGTGCCGTAGGTAGTAGCGCTAAATCTATTCTTTTATTATTATACCTAGTAGTTAGTAGGCGCAATGTAGAGTGCGTGGTACTTATAGACTTAGGTTATATAGGTCTAGCGTTTGTGGATTTTAGCTTTATAGTTACGAATAGGCTGCTACTAGAGAGGCTAGCGGTATAGCGGCCGCTATTTCTAGCTAACGGAGGGTTCTTACACTAGATCGAGCACTTAGTAGCGCTTACGCTAGTTATTAGCAACTACTAGGAGACCCTAGTGTACTTCGTTACGACGCTTGTAAAGGAGACCCTAGTAATCTTAGGCCTCCTATAGCTATAGAAGTATAACCTACGGATTAACTAGAAGACCCTATAGCTTGAATTTACAGAGCACTACCGCGGGAGGTACCTACTAGAGTATATTAGGAGCTAGGTCGCTTAGTAGGTAGGCTAGCTAGAGGTACCCCTACCCCCTAGGAATAGCGAGCGGTACTATATAACGGTAGAGGACGTACCTAAAGACAACGACTATAGTACCTCTAGTAATAACGACGAGGTTACTATCGCTACGAGTAAGCTCTCTAACTATAAGAGAGCTAGGCGGTCCGATAGGCGGAGACAGGCCTGTAGATAGTAGAGATCTACGTCCTAGGGAGGCGCGTAGGCTGACCTATAGGGGACGCTCGTACCGCTAGGAGCGATAGGCGTACCGGTGAACTGGGGCAGAATGGTCTTGGCTAGAACAGGGGTACGTATGTGGTGGATTTTTCGTTTTTTGACTGCTTGCAGCGCTATGCGTTGTTTTTGCAGTCACATATATAGCCAGTTAGACCGCCTACTTAGGCAGACAACAATACTCTTAGGATATAAAACTCCCCCCCTAAATTTGACACTTTTAGCTCTAAGCCTTCCCGCTGCCTCTGGGTATATGTTTTTATAGTGATTTTGTTCGCCTTCCTCTAAATAGGGGGAGACATATGTCCGGAGGGCGATATCTTGATCCGATCGGTTACAATTGAAGTCCGAAGATGCGTCGGTAACCTTAGACGCTTGCCGACTTGTCTATCCCTACTATAGTCTTGCCTACTACTATGGAGTAGGTTGGTTTATGGTTTGCTCTAGTTTAAATAGGGGCTTAATCGGGGAGAAGCTCTACTTTGTGTCCAAACTAGACTTAAAGATCCAAGCACTGCTCTTATATATATAGGAACATAACATCTACCGCTAAGACATTATAGAAACAGAGGCGTAAGAGGTCCTTGTATCGTTAGTACGCGCTATTTAACAGACAACGAACCCTCCTTACCGCCTGTTCAGATAGCGGCGGTTACATTGGCCTTGCCGTCGAACCGGAGGGCTCCTGCGGTTAGCTATATAGGTCCCCTTGCGATTTACTTACCTATACTAGAGATATATAACATAATTGGAAATAAGATCTCCCTAGACGCGAGACTCCCCCTATTCGCTATAAGCGCCTAGGCTTTGTAAGAATAGGGGGTTATAACATTTGTCTTTACCGCTACGGCTATTATTAGGGCAGGTATACCTAGATATACGCCGGGGCTTTATTGGAATAAGGGTAAGGGTCCTTAGTAACCTGCTTAGATATACTAGGGATATACGATACTATTAGAAAATAAGATCTTAGCCTCTATAGGCGCCGGACTCCCCCTGTTTACTACAAGCGCCTAGGCTTTGCAAGAACAGGGGGTCACTAATATTGATTCAATATAGTTTATTAGAACATTCGCCTTCACTGCTATAGCTATTATTAGGGCAGGCGCATTTGGAGCAGTCTAGACGTAGGTAAGGGTGGCCGATTAGATTAGGGCTACCGACTACGTTGTCCGGAAGGCGCACTTAGAAGGAATCAGAACCTAGAAAAATAGCCGGGGCTTTATCCGAATATAGGGGGACGAAAGTCAGTTTATTACCCTAAATACATCCGCTTATATAATTAGAAAAACAGCACGAAGAACCAATGTTAGGCAAACGCTTAAAAAGTCTTAAAAAGCCTCTGACCTTACCTTCTCCCCCTTCGTTATTATCTTTTCTAACCTCTCTATACCCTAATATATCTTTAGATACCTTAGCTAGCCTTACGCCTCCGTCTGAATATCTAGAGACTATCGTTGAACCTTTGCTTAAGATAGCTACTAGAAGATACGTCCCCTTCCTAGGTCCTAAGGACTTTAGCCTCCCTAGTACCTTTATAGGACGTAACGTCTCCCTATACACCGAGGCCTTCTACAACGCCTGCTTTAAGGAAGACGTTACCGTTATCGATAACCAGATTCGTCGCTTCTAGCGTTAGTGTAATAACCCTACCCGCTAGATTATTAAGAGCTTCCTAGCTAGTGACCGTAAGTCTTAGGACGCCTTCTAGAAGAAGTGTTATAAGTAGTAGAAGTATCTCGACCCCCGCTAGGATAAGACTATTAAGACGGAGTTATAGAACTTCTACTATAATAAGATCAAGTGTACCGTAGTTGCTATCCTAGAGGCCTTTGGCCGTATAGAGTACCTTATTACCCGCCTCCTAGCTACTGATTACAAGTCCTACTAGGATGCCGCCCCCTATAACTTCTAGGGTAAGTTTCCTAAGCTGCTTTAAGTTGAACTTTAGTACCGGTAGTTCGAGAAGGTCCTTGCTAAGAATATAGCGTATAATGACTTCCGCGAGTAGCTCCTCTCTATCTATAAGGAGGGCTTCGTTATCTATAGCAAGGTCTAGAAGGCTAAAGCTTCTAATATCGTTGCTATTTATAATAATAAGATTATCTATAATGACGAGGATAGGGATACCGACTAAAATAATAGGGAGGAGACTGTAGATAACCTCTCTGACCTTATTGAATAGATAGCTAAGCTTACGATCAAGAAGCAGGCTCTTCGCGAGCCTATCCGCCAGAAGTTCGAGAGTCTTAAGTTAGGACGTTCTATACGCTTAAACTCCTAGAAGCTTAAGGAGGTTTATACTTACCTCTAGACTTATAGCGCCAATAGCTTCAGTAACGCTAGCGGTTAGCGCTATAGCTATAGTAGCAACCCTGGTCGTGTTACTTTCAACAAGGATACCTATAGTAACCCGAACAACTTCTTATAGTACTACTACTGCAGCTAGCGCGATAGCTACGTATTGTTCGACTATCCTTCTAACAAAATAGACTACTAAGCTAGCCTATTCTAGCAGGTTAAGAATAAGTGGTATATAGGCCGCAAGGAGAGTCCCCCCCCTTACTTTACTATTAGTCGTTTAGATCTAGTTGTAGCTTAGAATGCTAGCCGGATAGGAGACTTGATCCGCGCTTACGCCTCTATAATACTAGGCTATAAGTATTACAAGGCGTACCTTAACTAGGCCCGCGCTTACGAACAACGTACCGGCGTAACCTACGAACCCGACCTTAGCCTGATTAAGGACGTCTCTATCTTTAGTTAATACTAGAACGAGACCGTATATACTTCCGTCAATCGTCTTAGCGTCCGGACTATAGATACCGAGCGTTCGATATACAACTATACTAAGGCTAGGGATCTTAACTTCTTTACGGACTAGCGTAATATAGAGAGTTACGTTTAGCGCTTATCTCGAAAGACCCCTAAATAGATAGCTAATAAGGAAGCCGCCTCCGTACTTGCCTAGGAAGTGCTCGGGAAGCGCGTCCGCTTCGAAGCCGAATAACCTATTAAAGACAGCGACTAGGCTATAAGCGGCGGCTTTGTACCTCGCCTAGATAACCGCTATATCCTCTAGCTAACCCTCTTAAAGAGACCTTCCCTTGAATAGGCGGCCGTAGTACCCTAGACATCTAAGAGTACCGCCCCTTAGAAGCCTTTAAGCGATCCGAAGACCCTGGAGCCTAAATCTAAGGACACTACTATCTTGGAACTCCGCTACCTTGTCGAGAAATCTATGGGCGTCAAAGCCCCTATTACTATAGAGGATCTTGTTCGCGTCTCCCCTGAATACCGCGAAGCCCTCGTCGCCTATATTACCTAGTTGACTAACAGTCTAGATATTATCAATTACAAAGGATCTAGCACTCCGAGCAAAGATATAGCCTATACTGCGCCTAAGGAAGGTAATACCGCCCCTCGTTCTATTTATACAAATCTTAATATAGTCCTAAGCTCCTAGGACAAGGGGCGTAAGACTATCCCTGCTGTATTTGGAGTTACTAGCGATAGGGAATACAGTGTTACTACTAGTAGGTTCTAGGAACGCCTCCTTCTTAACAAGCTGCCTACCCCTCTGTAAGAACAGGCGGTTAAGTTAATAAAAACGCCTATCTACCTGCTGTTACTAAAGCAGAAGGTGGAACTTGGAGTTGTTATACGAACGTATACCTTGCCTTCGTTATACTATAATTTCGAGAATAGGCTCTTGGATAAGGAATTCGCGCTATTAGATTCTAGCTCTAAGTATAACGCTCTATCGCTTCGGATAGTATAGAAATATAGTCTAGCTATCTAAGATACAAATATAGTCTCTAAAGGTCTCTATTAGTCTAAAAGATTTAAAGGAGAGACCTAGGCCCGTATATTCTTAGTAGGAAGAAGCGTTCTAGTCTATTTCTTTATACTTTCGGATAATATAGGAGGATATAATATACTCCTTAGTATACTATTCTTCAAGGATACTAACCTGACATTTAACTTCAAGGATAGCCGCTTAGTTACTACAAATATTACGATAGATAGTCTTATTATTAAGGCCTACGTAGTCTCTAAAGAGCTAGCGAAGCGCCCTAAGCTAAGTAGCGAAAAGGCGGCGAATTAACTCCGTAGGAGCGCGTCCGTATTCTAAGGACTAGTACGGCAAGAACAGGAGGAGACAGTCCCTAAGTAGGTGGATCTTGTAGAGGGAGAGATACTACTAGGTTACCTAGATTGAGATCTAGGTGACGAGATTTTCAATTTTGTTTTACATTTGTCTTCTTTACCCCTTCTTAATACCTTATTTACCTTGGCTTTAGACACTATAAACCCCCCTATACTATTTGTACTACCCCCTCCCCCTATTTATATAAGCGAGATAGGGACTACTAGCCTGTCAGGATTGCCCTAGTCGTTGTAAAGAAGGATCTCCTATATCTATAGGAAGTAGAAGGATACGTTTGGACGTTTAAGGGAGCGAGTAGCTACCTTTACGTTAAGGAAGACCGTAGCTAATAAGGTACGCCCTATAGACAACGCCCTATCTGACGGTTTAGTCCTAGAAGGTGACCTATATTAGCTCGAGAAGCGGAAGAGCAAAGCGGAAGAGAAAATACAGGCAGGGACTAGATTAGGCGACCTTATTACGCTATAGTTTATAGAGTTAGCTAAAGGGGCAAGACTAACTATAGAGCAACTAGAGGCTATAATTAGCAAGGTCGAAGCAACTCTTACTGAACAGGAAATAGCAATCTTCGTTAAAATCCTTTTAAACTAAGAAGTAGCCCTAGCGTAGGATTTTATAGAGTATAGCCAGATCGACCCCGAAGTATTCCCTCCCTAACATATTAAGATAGTACCTTACAAAGCGTAGCAGGGGAAGAGCATCCTGATCCCGAAGCTAATAGTCCTGAAGGTTATCGACCTACTTAAGGAACGCCTATAGCAAGGTATTATTAAGGAAAGTTACAGTAGCTACCGCAATAACTAGTTCCTAGTCCTTAAGAAAGATAGTAGTCTCTACCTGATTAACGATACGTAGAAGTACAACGCCGTTACGCTATAAGATACCTTTATTCCCCCTACCGCGGAGGAATTTAGCGAAGACTTTGGCGGATATAAGATAATCTCCCTCCTCGACCTGTTCTTAGGATATAACTAGATTAGCTTTAATAAGAAGAGCCAGGATATCACTACCTTCTAGACCCCTATTAGCCTCTTTCAGATATACACGCTCCCTATAGGAGGCACTAACTTAGTAGTATAATTCTAGCGCGCTATAACCTGTATCTTCTAGGACCTTATCCCTTACGTTTACCGGCCTTACTTGGACAATATCTGCATTAAAGGACCACGTAGCGACCTTAGTAGCCGCCTATTCTCCCTAGGAGTACGCTAGTTTGTTGCCGACTATCTTTATAACGTTAACCAGGTCCTATTACAAGTAGAATTAGCCAGGGCGACTATCGTAGCAGTTAAATCGCAATAGTGCTAGATCGAGGCTATACTATTTAGGTACCTCTATACCCTTAACGGCCGCCGACTAGACGACGCGAAGATCAAGAAAATCGTCGAATAGGGCCTATACTACGAACTTAAAGACATACGGTCTTTCCTTAGCCTTATAGGCTACTACTAGATCTAGATTCGCTGCTTCGCCATTATCGCTTAGCTACTCTATAAGCTAATAAAGAAAGACATAGAGTAGGAATAGACCAAGGTATAGTAATAGTACATTAAGTATCTCTAGTATAAGATCACTAATACCCCTATCCTCGCCCCCCTAATCTACAATAACCTAAGGTATAGTATAGTTTTCCTTATAATAGACGCTAGCCTCGATAGCTAGGGCGGAGTCATCGAGCAGATAGGTCCGGACAGCAAACGCTACCCCTATCGCTTTAAGAGCAGCATCTAGTTAAACGCTAAACGCCGTTACGATACTACTAAGAGAGAATTAAAAGGTCTTATCTTCCTACTCAAGCGCTTCCGCCGCTACCTATTTAGAGTAAAGTTCGTAGTCGAGACCAACGCCTAGGTCCTAGTTCACTAACTTTACGGAGCCACTAGCGACGTTCCTAGCGCCCTAATTATACAATAGATCGCGTAGATCCAGCTCTTTAACTTCGAGATCAGATATATCCCTAGTTCTAAGAATATAGTAGCTAACGCCCTCTCGCGGAAGCCGCCTGGCCCGTCGGACCTAGCCGAAAAAGAAGTTAAAGGTAACCTCAATAACTAGGTTAACGTACAGATTTACAACCAGGAAATCAAGGAACTTTTGCCGGAATCTCCTTTGCCTCCGCTTAAACAGGCGGACAAGCTTCACCTAGGATACTCAGCTTAGTTACAGCGTATCGCAAAATACCTCGCGACCCTCGCGGAGCCCCTTAACATTACCCCGATTTAGAAGTGCCGCGCCTTCAAATTAAACGCCCTTAAGCACTTCGTTAAAGGCAGCTATCTATTCTTATAGCCTATAACCCCCTTATAGTAGCTAAGAAGAGTCCTAGACACGGAGGAGGAACGGCGCTAAGTTTTCGACGTATGTTATAGCAAGATAGGTTACCGCAGCTAGGAAGGGACGTACCGCCGCGTGACTAACTACTATTACTAGAAGGGTATATACGCTACTATTAACAAATAGATTAAGTCTTATAAAGATTGTTAGTGGTAGGACCCTCGCCGTTTTAAGGAATCGGCTTCCTTTACTATTCCTACCCCTATTCCGTTCGCTAAGTAGTACTTGGACATTTAGTACATACCTAGCTTAGATAGAGGCAAGACCTGCTACCTACTTAAGGCCCGGGACGATCTAACAGGCTACCCTAAAGCAGCGATCCTCAAGAACAAGACCGCGGCTATAGTAGAAGGGTTTATCCGTAGGGATATTCTCCTCCGCTAGGGCTACCTAGTTAAAGTCGTTGTAGATAGTGGTTCTAAGTTCAAGGGCAAGGTTAAGGAGATCCTGAATCGCCTTAACATTAATCGTATAGTCATCTCTCTATATAACTCGCGAGTAAATAGGGTTAACGAGCAGGGTCATTTCCCTATCGTTACCTTATTAGCCAAGGCGACCTACGGAACAGGGAGGAAATAGAAGTCCTTGCTCCCCTACGTCCTCTTCGTAGACCGGACAGCTGTCCGTCAAGCATCCGGATACTCCCCCTTCTTCCTCGCTTATAACTATAAGCCAATTACCCCTGTTAAGAAAGAGGTCCCCTCCTAGCGTATTATTAACTAGGAATCCGCCATCGCCGCTAGAACTAACGGAGGAGACAACCGCAAGGCCCGAGAACGCTTGCTATAGCTTAGGATCAACCTTCTATAGGATGCTAAAAACAACAGGGAGGTTGCTACGGAAAAAGTAGCTATTGCTCGAGAGAAGATAGCTAAGCGCTAGAACCATGCTATTCGATATAAGCTCCGTACGGAAGACATAGTCATTGCTATAGACAACCTCGTCCTTATATATAATATAGTCCGCTAGATAGACATAAGCGCGGCGTATAAGCTATAGTTCCAATAGGACAGTCCCTATATTGTCCGGAAGATTCCTAACTGCTACTCCTACTTCCTAAGTACGCTCGACAGCGTCCCTATTTAGACACCTTTTATAGCAAATCGCGTTAAGAAGTTCATTAAGTTTAAGGGCGTCTACCTCGAGGCGGACCTAGTATAGGAACTAGTCCTATAGCCTAAAGATTTATATAGGACTAAAGTCGAAGAGATAGAGGAAAATCTAGTCGCGGAAGAAACGACTCGCTATATAAACAGGGAGGCGACTACTCGGCCGGAGACTAGATCGTAGTTAAAAGGGAAGAAGGACGACAATATACTCGTTGTAGAGTTAAAGCGTAGGAAACCACCAGGGTTTTAAGAAGTTTTAGGTGTTTCCTATTGTCAAAAAAGTCTTGCATTTGCCCCTACCCCCTTTCTTTTTTTGTTCTTTTCTTATACACCCCCCCTATATCCTTGTTTCCTTAAAAATTCTTCGCTTGCCCCTATGTTCTATCGAGTCCCCTCCCGCTACCTATTTTTCCAATCTTTTATACCCTATTTTAAGGATACTACGTTATCCGTCAATAACAGTAGCCTGTCGCTACTAGTCGATCTCCGCTCCAATACGCCCTCTGTTATCGACGGACTATAGCCTCGAGATTAAGCTCCAGGATTTCCCTAACTTAATACGCCGCTAGAGAATAGGGAGTCGGCTTCTTAGTAACACTAGCCTTAAGGGGATACGCTAGATAGCCTACGTTAATAGACTCCTAGCTATACCCTTTCCTAGACTATAGACAGTTACTACACTTGCTGTTAAGGACTTCAGGCACCGATATATAGCTAAAGAAGGGCTATAGCGTCTGGAACTCCACTTGCTCGCTAGTCCTAGGATATAGGCCGGTCGTTACGGTACGCTAGTACGCCTTTTAACAGCAACGGCACAGGATAGTATTACTTACCTAGCATTAGCACTTGCTTTACTAGAATAGGGGAAGAGACACTTACTTATACCCGAAGAACTAGATAAAGAACCCCTTACGGCGATTTAGCCGACTACTAAAGTCAAAGAGCTAGCGCCTAAGATATAGACTATTATACTATTCGACAAATACTAGCCTAAGCCGCCTAAAGAATCCCTACTGTTTAAAGAGCGTCTAATACCTATCGTTAAGCTGAATTTGCCCCTAAAGCTTAGATAGGGCCCGCTAATCGCTTGACAATCGCTACCGAAGGAACAGCATCTCCCCTTAGCTTGCGTCTAGCACTTTCGAGACCTAAAGCAACTAGACAACTAGGAACTAGAAGACTAGTAGAGTAGTAGGTTACGCGGAGTCGGCAGGACGAGCTTTATTATTACTATAAGTAGGCTAGACGACCTAGATAAACTAACAGGGCGTAACGAATCTCCTGTCTAAAGATAGCGTTAAATCCACTAGTCGGCTTATAATTTAAGGAAGTAGAGGTAGGAGAGCGGTATCGACCCGGACGTCCGTCCAGGAGAGCGTAAGATCCTACTATAAGGGAGCTATAGTATTATAAATTCTAAGCGTAGAAGCGTAGTTAAATTCGAAAGGGAAGAGAAACTATAAGCAAGCGAATAGACCGAACCCCCCCTTTTATACTACGGCCCTAGAACAGGGAGCTAGTTTATCCTAAGTTAAGCTACTAGCGTAATAGAAGGAACTATAGAAAAATCTTTTAACTTTCTACCTTCACTTAGGTTATATAGAAGCGCAACGGAAGGAGCTACAAAGAAACCGTCGACCTTTTTCAACTACCTCTCCGCCTATAAAGCCGCCCTCGCTAGCACTCTTTTCTCATTTTCCTCTCTCCCTCTAACAACATCGATCTTCGCTTGCTATCCCGCTCCCTATTCTACTTAAGATATATATAGGTATTAATTTTCGGACCTCCTCCCTTATTATTAACTAGATTCCTCCTACTATCTCTCTTCTTTAATATATTAGCTAACTTAGTGCTATCGGGTAGCGCCGCTAACCACCGCCTATCGCTCGACTCTTAGAGAACAGGCGTGTTTATAGGCTGGAATAGTCTAGGCATCTATAGGGCGGAATTCTAGAACCCTGTCGACAGGAGAGTACGCTTCCCTCTATAGGTTCAGAGCTAGTAGCCGTACTAGCTACAGGCTGTAGGGACTTTTAATAAGGATAGGATTATAGTAAGTCTCTTCCCTAGACTTACCTACCCTAGAATAGAGGGAGGTAACTTTTTTACAATAACTTAGCCGACTATTATATACGTACTCTACAATCTCGAAGGTATAATAGACAATAAGGAATAGATCTAAGGTTACAACCTTATCGTCGCCCTATACTACTTCCTAAGTAGTTACAAGGACCAGGTCTACGTCTATAACACTTAGATTAACGACAGCAGTCTACCCTAGCTAATAGAGTCTAACGCCGATACTTAGAAAGCAATAGCGTCAAAGAGATTCTAGGTTATCGTAGGCACCCTGAACCGTAGTCACTAGGTCCTAACGATCTATAACTAAGCCCGCGGTTAAGCATTCTACTTCGACTTATAAAAGCCGCTAACAACTATATCCTAGTACTAGCGGAAAGTCATCGCTTAGATCAGGGATTCTAGCCTGTCTCCTAGCAACATTAAGGCTCTGCTATATACCCGTGGAGTAGTCTAAGCTAAGAACTAGGAATATAGTATATAGGTTCTGGAGCATACCTGCCTGTTCTTCTAAGAAGGACTATAGTCCGGTAGCTATTACGCCCCTCTATTGTAGATATAGAGTCGGGTCTTCGATAGCGTTAATATACCTATTAAGATCAAGAAGTTATATATAATCACTAGATAGCTAGTATATATCCGCTACGCTTTAGGCTCTAAAGGCAGTATACCTGTCCGCCTAAAGGAGATGAAGTTCGTAGCTTATAACAAGGAAAAAGTCGGGTTTAGTCCCTCTCCTTATCCTTCTATATCTAGTACCCTAGCGCTAAGGGCCCCTTCCTCGGAACTAGGGGCTATAATAAGAGACAACAAACTCTAAGACGCGATCGATAAGTTCTTGGAGTTACTCTAAGACGATAATTAGCTTAGTTTTACCTTAGGGCCCTATATACCCTCTCGGTAAGCAACACCCGCCGTCTATCCTAGGACAGCCCTGTTAACTGACCGTTAATCCTTATTATAGTTACCGAGCCTTGGACTTACAAGGATAACCTCTAGAGGTTCAGCGATCGGCTCCCTCGCGCGATAGATGTCTAACCTCCTAAGACCTAGCTTACCGCCTTTATTATTGTCCCTAGCTATTATTAGGATCCCGTCTTCGCCTATTCTAAGACAATAGGAGGATAGCCTAAGGTATTCGGCGCCCTAGCCTAAGTCCGGGCAAACGAAGCCTTCTAATAAGACAGCTACGCTTAGATCGAAGAAGCCGGTCGTATCTTAGGCTCTAACTAGACGCTTATATCGTTTAGCTAGCATCCCCCTAGAGTCTAAAGTCGCCGTTCCCGCGTTAGAGACAATCAGAGAAGAACCGACCCCTAGGGTAATCGTCCGCCCTCCTACCTTTCGGGACTTATATCTACATAGATTTCGGATACCGCCGTACTATATACTGTAGTTTGCTAGATAGGACGACATTAACAGGCAAGCTAAAGAGCTTCGGCGCCGTCAACAGGATACGTAAGCATAGAATCAGCGGCTAAGTCGCGCCGAGAGGGTACGCCGCCGGGAGCAGGGACGCTAATAGAAATGGATAGACCTTAGTTTAGTGCAAGTTCTTAGGCAGGAGCCTTAGCGAACTCGAAAGGGAAGTGTAAACTAGGGTAGAATAGTCTTAGCTAGAATAGGGGTACGTATATAGTGGATTTTTCGTTTTTTAATTGCTTGTAGCGCTATACATTGTTTTTACAGTTATATATATAGCTAGTTAGACCGCCTACTTAGGCAGACAACAACACTCTTAGGATATAAAACTCCCCCCTTAAATTTGACACTTTTAGCTCTAAGCCTTCCCGCTACCTCTAGGCATATGTTTTTATAGTAATTTTGTTCGCCTTCCTCTAAATAGGGGGAGATATATATCCGGAGGGCGATATCTTGATCCAATCGGTCACAATTGAAGTCCGAAGATACGTCGGCAACCTTAGACGCTTGCCGACTTGTCTATCCCTACTATAGTCTTGCCCACTACTATGGAGTGGGTTGGTTTGTGGTTTGCTCTAGTTCACCGGTCGAAGCGCCGCCCCCTATATTACTAAGGCTAGTAGAGGTAGTAGCTAGCGCTAGGAGACTACCCCCTAGACCCTGTTCCCCCCTCTATACCCTACCCCTGCTTAGTTAAGTATAGGGGAAGATCCGCTAGGATAACGCGAAGATCCTAAACGGAGCGAGCTTCCTAGTAGTATACTAATAGAAGGG
>MU853403.1:1846719-1870851 GCA_033297235.1 Trichocladium antarcticum
CTAGAACTAAGGATCGGCTAGTATAGGGAGAAGCTTCGGTTCTTTATTACTATACTAGCGAAAGACAATCCGATTATTCTAAGCCTCCTATAGCTAAGAAGATACGACCTAACAATCAACTAGGCGGACCTAAAGCTTACGTTTAGGAAGCGTTACTAAGAGCAACGTTACTTACTAGAATATACAACCGAGCTAACGGCACCGTAAGCGAAGCCTATAACTATAGAACCTATAACCGCGGAACCTACAACTATAAAAAACATAGCGAAATACTAAGCATCGGTTAAGGAAGTCCCGGATAAGGGAGAACTAGATAACAGGGAGTATAACCAGGGTCTAGAGAACCTATAGAAGAAGAGGAAGAGGAAGTTATCCCTATTACAACGCTATTAAAGAGCGCTTGAGAACGGACCGCGGTAGACCTTATCCCCGCTAGGATCGAGAGCGGTAGTTATTCCGAATAAGCTTACAAGGAGGCTACAACTAGCGAAGAAGGTGAACGGGCGTAGGCACCTATAGGCGCCGCTACTACCGAAACGACTCCCGAAGCTACTACTACGTAACGAGGCGATTAACAAAAACGACATTAAGATACTAAACGCGCTAAACTTTATACTTTTCTACCGCTAGAAGGGCGTAACGGTAATACGCGTAACGGTTAACTAACTAGAACAAGCAATACTAAACGAGAAGAAGGATAAGGAGAGGGCCGCGCTCTACGCCCTACTAGACGACTTTTACAAGCGGATGTTAAACCACGAAGGCTCGCTGGAGGACTATACTTTAGTACTCCTAGAATAGTACTATAAGTTCGTAAACACCCTCTAGAGCGACGTAGAGACGATTTATAGGATTATAGAGGAGGACGCTCGGAAATTCTTCGAGAAGAGTAACAAACCCTAGCTAATAGTAGCGGATATCTTAAAACGCCTGCTAGCGGAGTATCGCGATACGTTCGAGACCTTTCTTCCCTAGGAGGCGGATACGCTACTACCGTATAGATTATATAACTATAAAATCAAGCTAATACTAGGAAGCAAGCTACCGTTCTTAAGGAACAGACCGTTCTTACTAATGGAACTACGCGTAGTTAAGCGCTAGCTAGATAACTACCTGACGAAAGGCTTTATCTAACTATTAAAATTAAGCACGGGAGCGCCTCTACTACTTGCCTAGAAGCTAGAAGGCGGAGTGCGGATTTGCGCTAACTTCTAAGGTCTGAACAACGTTTCGATAAAGAGTCGATATCTAATACTACTAATTAAGGAGACACTCGATTCTATCTATAGAGCGCGGATCTTTACGAAGCTAGATGTTATCGTAGCGTTTAACAAAGTCCGAGTAGCAGAAGGCCACGAATAGTTAATAGCGTTCGTAATACAATTCGGACTCTACGAATCGCTAGTTACACCGTTCGGGCTATAGGGAGCGCCCGCTATGTTTTAGCACTATATTAATAACACGCTATATAATATACTAGACGTATGCGCTATAGCGTACCTAGACGATATACTAATCTACTCTACGAATATAGTAGACTATATTAAGCAAGTAAAGGAGGTGCTAAAGAGACTACACTAGGTAGGGCTCTAGGTCGATATTAACAAGTGCAAGTTCTATACTATAAGAACGAAATACCTAGGCCTAATTATTACGCTAGGCGGTATTAATATAGACAAAGAGAAGGTAGTAGCTATCGTATCCTAGGAACCGCTAATAACAAGGCGGTAGCTACAACGGTTCTTAGGCTTCGCGAACTTCTACTAACGATTTATTAAGAACTTCTCGGGAATAGTATAGCTACTTTACGACCTTACGAAGAAGACAATAAGCTAGGAATAGAGCAGACTGTACTAATCTACTTTCAAACAACTAAAAACATACTTTTCGATAGCACTAGCGCTAAGGATCTATAACTAGGACAAGCCTATAGTTATCGAAACTAACGCTTTAGACTAGTTAGTAGGTAGAACGCTACTATAACAAGACAACAATAGCAACTAGTACCTAGTAGCCTACTTTAGCGCGAAGCACTTAGTATAGGAATGCAATTACAACATCTATAACAAGGAGCTATTAGCAGTGATTAAGGCACTAGAGGAATAGCAACTAGAACTAGAAGGAGCAAACGGCCGGTTTAACATTATTACGGACTATAAGAACCTTCAGACCTTTGTAACGACGAAGCAACTGTCCCTAAGGTATATATAGTAGTCCGAATTCCAATTACGATTCAACTTCCGTATTATCTACTAGCTAGGATCGGCAAACGCGATACTAGATACGCTGAGCCGCAAGCTAGAACATATGCTATAGGGCGTAGAGGATAACCGACTCTAGAACCGCAAGAGGCTACTAATCGACCCCGACCGGTTCGATCTAGAGACATTTGAACTACTAAGACTATATGACGAGGCGATTATAGTTAACCAGTTAGACCTATTAAGATATATCGACGATCTGCTAAACGAAATATACATAAGCTTGGATCTGCTAAAGGTAACCTTTAGGGCGCTAGCAGACCCTGGGACTAGAGCTTGGCCAAAGGACATTAAAACGAGGCTTAAAGTACTATACGCGGAGTACTATGCTATCGCAGGTAAGGTATATTACCGTAGGAGAATGCTTATCGACCTAGACGACGACGAGATATAACTGCAACTAATTTACCGAACCTACGTATCGGGACCCAGGGGCTACCTAGGAAGAACCAAGACCATTAACCTAATAAATCGGAAATACTAGTGGACTAGGATAACTAGCACTATTCGCGATTACTATAACGCCTACTTACTATATAACAAGACGAAAACGCTAAGGGCGCTACTAACGGGCTTTCTAAAGCCGCTGCTAGTGCTACTCTCGCTGTAGCGGGATATATTAGTGGATTATATTATACTACTACCGCTATATACAAGGAGAAACCGAACCTTCAACTATATCGCAGTAGTGGTAGACCGACTAACGAAAATGCGCTACTTTATCCTAATAGAGACCTTAGAAGTAGATAAGTTAATAGACCGCTTTGTAGAACAGGTCTATAGCCTATACGGCCTGCCCGAGACGATTATATTAGATAGAGGCATATAGTTCGTTTCAACGTTCTAGAGAACACTATCGTCGAGATTAGCGGTGACACTAAAACTATTATCGGCGTTCTACCTACAAACGAACGGCCAGACTAAACGGATTAACGTAGAGTTAAAGTAGTATTTGCGCCTTTTCGTCAACTAGGTACAGGATAACTAGGCGGATTAGGTACCGCTTGTAGAGTTCATAGGGAACAATATATCGTTAGAGACAACAGGAGTGTCACCCTTCTTCGCGAACTACGGTTTCTACCTACGTATAGGCGTAGAACCGAGCAGACTATACCTACTAGAACTCTTAGAAGCTTAGAAAAGGGAGTTTTTCTAGGCGATAGAGATATCTATACGCTTTAAAACAGTGCTAGATATAGCGAAGGCACTAGCAAGGCAAGCGTAGGACCGTTATAAGATTAACGCGAACGCTAAACGTAGCAACGCCCTAGTCTATAGAATCGGCGATAAGGTAATGCTTAATATACGGTATTATAAGACAGGGCGCCTAACGAAGAAGCTCGAACCACGCTAGGAGGGACTATTCGAAGTTACTAAAGCAGCGTCATACGTAGTGACGCTACGCCTTCTAGCGAACATAAAGATATTCGACACGTTCTACGTATTACTGGTTTAGCTATAGCGGGGCGAGCAGGGAATCCTAGGGCAAGCCAACGCGTAGAGAGATGTACGAGCGAACTGTAGCAGGGAGGTAAGGCGCTAAGATAACGGCGTCGAAGTGGTTAAATAGAGGTTTAAAGAGATTCGAGACTTTAGGAAGGTAGAGAACAGGAGGTAGCAATACCTAGTTAAGTAGAAGGGCTACGCCTAGCCGACTTAGTAGCTAGCAACGGATCTACGCGGCTGCGATAATACTATTTGGAAGTTCTACGATGCTAATCCGAACAAGCTAGGGCCCCTAGTGTAGGTGCCAAGAAGGAACTAAAGCCACGATTCGAGCGTTCGAACCGTAGGCTTGATTTGAAGGAGGCTTGTTTTGAGGGAGGGTAGTGTCACGGGTCTAGCCGTAACATATGGCCGTATGGCCATTGTAGAGCGGTTGTGCGATGTGGGGCCTGCAGAGCCTACAGCGTATATAGAGCCCGCCGCAGGGCATATCCCCGGCGGGCCACACCCACCATCTTGAGTTCCTCGTACAACCACATCGAATATATACGTACCCCAACATTGGGCATTTACCACCCGTGATACAAGGGGAGTCTAGCGTCCTTAGGGGCTAAGATCTCATTTTCTAATAGTATCGTATATCCCTAGTATCGTATTCTAATAAAGCCCTAGCGTATTTCTAGAGACTTAACCCCTTCTAAGTATACTTCTCGAACAATATAGGATCCTAATAGAGTAAGCAAATGTATCTAGGGCAACGAACTATGTTTCGTCCCCCTCTGTTCTAATAGAGGGCTTGGCGTATATCTAAGATTCGAATCCTTCTAAGCGTGTTTTTCGAATAATATAGTTAGCGTACTAGAGCAGGCTAGCTACCTATATCTACGTCCGGACTAGTATAAATGCGTCTAATAATAATAGCCGCGGCGGCAAAACGAATGCTTCTAATTAACTATGTTAAATCCAATATATATAACCCCCTGTTCTTACGAAGCCTAGGCGCTTGTAACAAACAGGGGGAGCCTCGCACCCTTGGCCGAGGTCTCATTTCCAATGATATTGTATTCCCCTGGTATTTCCAAGCAGGTCGCCAAGGATCTATAGACGTAGGAACCCTCCGATTCGACAACGAGGTCGCCGAAATCGTCGCTGGCTAAACAGGCGGTAAGGGTATATTGGTTGCTTAGCGCGTATATAGATCTCCTACGCCCCTGATTTTATCGAATGTCTTAGCGGTAGATTCTATATTCCGATGTAAGAGCAGTACCTAGATCTTTAAGTCTAGTTTAGACACGAAGCAGAGCTTCTCCCTGATTAAGCCTCTATTTGAACTAGAGCAAGCTATAAACTAAGCTACTAGCTATATAGAGAGCAAGACGTAGTAGTAATGGACAAGTGGCGAGCGTCCAAGGTTACCGACGTATCTTCGGACTTCAATTGCGTCTAATCAGATCAAGATATCGCCCTCCGGACATATGTCTCCCCCTGTTTAGAGGAAGGCGAACAAGATCACTATAAAAACATGTGCCTAGAGGTAGCGGGAAGGCTTAGAGCTAAAAGTGTCAAATTTAGGGGGGGGGTTTTATATCCTAAGAGTGTTGTCGTCTGCCCAAGTGGGCGGACTGACTGGCTATATATATGACTATAAAACAACGCATGGCGCTGCAAGCAGTCAAAAAAACGAAAAATCCACCACGAATGCCCCCCTGTTCTGGCCAAGAGCTGTCTGCCCCAGTTCAGTAAGATATATTAGTAGACTATATTACGCTACTCCCGCTATATAAACGGAGAGGGTAGGAGTTTAGGTATATAGTAGTAGTAGTTAACTAGCTTACGAAGATATACTACTTTATTATAACGGCAATACTAGAGACTAACGAGCTAGCTAACCGGTTTATTAAGCGCGTATACTTACTCTATAGCGTATTAGAGACGATTATATCGGATAGAGGCACGTAGTTCGTTTTAGGGTTCTAGAGGGCGCTATTGGCGCGCCTTACAATTACTCTAAAACCCTTATTAGCGTTCTACCCCTAGATAAACAGCTAGATAGAGCGGATTAACGCGGAACTAAAGCAGTACCTATAGCTATATATCGACTAGGTATAGGATAACTAGGTTAACTAGCTCCCCCTAGCGGAGTTTATAGGGAATAATATAGTCTCTAAGACAATAGGCGTATTACCGTTCTTCGCGAATTATAGCTTTAACCCTAGGATAGGCGTAGAGCCGTCGAAGCTATACCTACCGAATATCTCGGAGTAGTAGAAGTAGGAGTTTTTCTAGGTATCTAAGCTCGCGGACCGCTTTAAGGCGATCTTTAGGAAGGTTATAGCGCTAGCAAAGTAGTTACAGGACCGCTACAAACAGAACGCGAACCGCTATAGGGAGGATACACCGTAGTACCGCGTTAGCGATAGGGCAATACTCGATATATAGAACTATAAGACTAGTAGGCTAACCGCGAAGCTCGCGCTACGGTAGGAGGGCCCGTTCGAGGTTACAAAGGCCTCGTTATATATAGTAACTCTAAAGCTCCTAGCGAATATAACGATCTTCCCTACGTTCTACGTCTCGAGAGTAAGGCGCTACCTAGGGTAGGGGCTAGCCGGCTAAGAGAGGGTTAACGACGATATAAGCGCTAACTGCGGGCACGTAGTCACGTAGACTAACGAAGGCGAAGACGTAGTAGAGTAGAGGTTCGAGAGGATCGTAGGGTTCGGCAAGGCGCCGAACGGTCGCTAGTAGTACCAAGTTAAGTAGGAAGGTTACAACAACCTAACTTAGCAACCCGCAACGGATCTACGCGGCTGTAATAACGCTATCTAGGAGTTCTACGATACGTACCCCAAGCTTCCGGGCCCGCTATCGTAGACGCGGAGAAGGAAGGCGTAGCGCTAGGGTAGGCGCTAAGGTGACTCTAACTCTAGATGCGAGCACCTAGGATAGGGGGCTATTTTTATATAGGGGGCTTGTTTAGAGAGGGAGGGTAGTGTTACAGGTACAGCCTATATTATATGCTATATTATGTCCTATGCTATATGGTTGGCTAAGTACCCTGTAGCTAGAGGAGCGTGGCTCTACACTAGGTGGAGCTCGCCGCGTAGAGCCTTCAGCCCTCGCGAGCTCCTACGAAGGTTGCACTATTGTGCAACCTTGTTGTATACGACCGTTACATTAGGGGTTCCGCCTAGGATCTTAGGTTCTCCTTAACCTGCTCGAGCTTCGCCGCGACTACCTAGCGCGCGCTACTGCCTAGTATAGCCTTTATATATAGGATCTTAGTATACTTATCTAGGAACTCCTATAGGCGTGTTCGCTAGCGGCTACGTACCTTGTCCTCCTAGTTTTCGAAAAGTAGGGTACGCTTAACAGTATCATTTTCCTCTTTAGTAAACGGATCAGGGTAGGGGAGGGAGATCGATACGCTATAGCCGCTACTAGTGCTACTACTACGAGCCTAGTCTAGGGCTATTGCTATTAGCGTTCTCTAGTTCGTAAGTAGCAACCTATACTCTTTAAGCTCCTTCTCAAGCGCTATACTAGCTACAATAGACGCCTCGAACCTCCTAATAGACTTATCGAGCTTCCTCTTTAGCTCGCTAACTATTGTATTTATAGCTATAGCGAACCCTAAGAGGTTATACCCTCTATCGTCGTCGATCGATACTATAAAAGCGGGTATAGTATTAGAGACCTTGTTCTACTATTGTTCTCTTAGCGCTACGTATAGCGCTATAAGTCTTAGCGGTAGCGATGCTACAAGGTTAGCGCCGCTTATTATCTTCGTACTTATCTTCGTAGGAGCGTTGTCTAGTTCGTTGGAATACTATAGTCCTATTCTGTCACAGGCACAGCCTGTGTCATGTGCCATGTCATGTGCCATGCCATGTGGTTGGCTGAGCACCCTGTAGCTAGAGGAGCGTGGCTCTATACTAGGTGGAGCTCGCCGCGTAGAGCCTTCAGCCCTCGCGAGCTCCCACGAAGGTTGCACTGTTGTGCAACCTTGTTGTATACGACCGTTATAGTAGGTTGCACCTTCAACTCGCGCGCGTAGCTAAGTCGTCTGCTCTAGAACAGAGAGCGTACTAGACCGACTAGAACGCTTCTTTTCCTAACGTACTAGGCTTTGTTTTTATTTCTTAACTACCTACATAGTACGAGTTAACTACTAGGACGAGCATCCTATATACAATAGCAGTCCGCCGAACAGGACTATAAGACTCCGACAAACAGGACTACAAGACTCCAACGAACAGGACCATAGTATTCCGACGAACCGGACAACGCTCCTATAAAGATAAGCGCGAAGATGATAAGCGGCGCCGACCTTGCGGTATCGCTACCGCCGAGACTCGTAGCGCTACGCGCAGCGCTAAGAGAACAATAGTAGAACAAGGTCTCTAATACTATACCCGCTTTTATAGTATCGATCGACAACGACAGAGGGTACGACCTCTCGGGGTTCGCTATAGCTATAAATACGATAGTCGGCGAGCTAAAGAGAAAGCTCGATAAGTCTGTCGGGAGGTTCGAGGCGTCTATCGTAGCGAGTACAGCGCTCAAGAAGGAGCTCAAGGAGCATAAGTTGCTACTCACGAACTAGAGGACGCTAATAGCGATAGCCCTAGACTAGGCTCGTAGTAGTAGCGCTAGTAGCGGCTATAGCGTGTCGATCTCTCTCCTCTACCCCGATCCGTTTACTAGAGAAGAGAAGGATACCGTTAAGCGTACCCTGCTCTTCGAAGACTAGGAGGACAAGGTACGCGGCTACTAGCGAATATACCCGCGGGAGTTCCCGGACAAGTATACCAAGATCCTATACGCAAAGGCTATACTAGGCGGCAGCGCGCGCTAGGTAGTCGCGGCGAAGCTCGAGCAGGTTAAGGAGAACCTATATAGCGTGGTAGTATAGCTATAGAAGACTAGGTCCGACCTCCTGAAGACCCTCCGTACCTAGTATATAACGTACGACGTAGTTACTATAGCAAGTAATAAGCTAGAACTACTAGCGTAGAAGAACGAGTTTGTAGCGTTTAACGACTTCCTTACCGAATTTACTACCCTAGCTAATACCGCTGGCGTCGATAACGTAACGAAGGTCTAGATACTCCGGCTTAAGATCTCCCCCTACCTTTCGAGCGCTATAGTTACGTAGGCAGTGCTCCTGCTAGCTAATAACTTTGAGCTCTAGGCTACGCTAGCCGGCTAGCTTGCGACTAACCTAGAGGGAGAGGACTTTAGGCGGAAGCTACGCGGCGGAACTAGGAGCGGCGGGACCGGGGGTAGTAGCAATAATAATAGCGGAGGCAGATACCCTGACGCGATAGAGATTGACGCGGTAACGCTCGTGGCGCTTACCCCCTAGGAGAAGGAACGGCGTAGAGCAAGTAGCTTATACTATAAGTACGGCGGGGCCGACTATATTGCAAGGGCGTACCGAGTAGGCCGCGGAGGCCGAGGGGACTGCGGTAACGCCCGCAGCGCTAGGTAGTTGCAGCGTAGGGGCGCCTAAGGCGGTGGAGGATCTGGTTTCGGTAGAGGTTTCGGTAGTAACGCGCAAGGATAGTAGCAGCCTACCTAGGGATAGTAGTAGCCTGCGTAACAAGGCTATAGCTAAGGCAGGTTCCTAGGCTTTAGGCAAGCTCCCTCTAGGGGCCTTCCGGCTTATAGCGGCGTAAGCGGCCGCGCTAGGGCCTACTAGAGGGGTTAAGGCGGGCTCGCTATACGCTTTGTAGACACCCCTAACTAGAGCGGTTTTATCGTTAGAGAGGTAGACAAGTAGGAGGAGTATAGCGCTTACTAGTCTATAGTAGAGCAACCCCCTAGCTTCGGCTTCTTATATAACAACTAGAGAAACGAGGAGCTCCTATAAACTGTCGCTTATAGGAGGGGTACCGCTAGCCATAGGAGAGATAGGGAGATAGTTTAGTTATTAGTATAGTAGGTAGTAGCGCTAAATCTATTCTCTTGTTATTGTACCTGGCGGTTAGTAGGCGCAATGTAGAGTATATAGTACTTGTAGACTTAGGTTATATAGGTTTAGCGTTTGTAGATTTTAGCTTTGCGGTTACGAATAGACTGCTACTAGAGAGGCTAGCGGTATAGCGGCTGCTATTTCTAGCCGATAGAGGGTTCTTACGCTAGATCGAGCACTTAGCGGCGCTTACGCTAGTCGTTAGCAACTACTAGGAGACCCTGGTGTATTTTGTTACAACGCTTGTAAAAGAGACCTTAGTAATCTTAGGCCTCCCGTAGCTACGGAAGTATAACCTACGGATCGACTAGGAGACCCTATAGCTCGAATTTACGAAGCACTGCTATGGGAGGTGCCTTCTAGAGTATATCGGAAGCTAGGTCGCTTGGTAGATAGGCTAGCTAGAGGCGGCACCCTTACCCCCAGAGAGTAGCGGGCGGTACTATATAACGGTAGAGGACGTACCCAAAGACGACGACTCTAGTACCTCTAGTAATAACAACGAGGTTACTATCGCTACAAGCAAGCTATCCGACTACGAGAGGGCTAGGCGGTCCGATAGGCAGAGACGGGCCCGTAGACGGTAGAGATCCGTGTCCTAGGGAGACGTATAGGCTGACCCACGGGGGACGCTCGTACCGCTAGGAGCGATAGGCGTTCCGGTCGAAGCGCCGCCCCCTACATTACTAAGGCCGGTAGAGGCAATAGCAGGCGCTAGGAGACTACCCCCTAGACTCCAGTCCCCCCCCCCCGCCGCCCTGCCCCCGCTTAGTTAAGCGCAGGGGAAGATCCGCTAGGACGACGCGAAGATCCTGAACGGAGCGAGCTTCCTAGCGGTATGCTAATAGAAGGGCGTAGTAGTTATACGGACTACAATAGGTAAACTAGAGAGAGCGGTAGAAGCTAAGAAGAGAGACCGTATACTAGTTCTACCTAAGTAGTTCTTTAAGGACCTACTAAGTTAAGAGAGTATACTAGAGTACGTAAAGTCAATGCTCCTAGCAAGGTTCTATAGCTTTATCGACGCGCTTGCCAAAGGGGATAAGAAGCTTAATAAGATTACAGAGGAGGATTCTAAGAAGTTCTTCGACAAAGCGGATAGACTAGCGCCTACCCTAGACAAGATTAAGGCGCACCTACCGAAGGAATACTAAGACTTAGTAGCCGCTTTCGTCCTATAAGACGCTAATATCTTACCCCCCTACTATACGTATAACTATAGGATCGAGCTGCTCCTAGGGAGCGTAGTCCTATATTCAAGGAATCGCCTAATGTCGCCGATAGAGCTACGTATACTAAAGCGCTAGCTCGACAACAACCTTGCAAAGGGGTTTATCCAGCCTTTACGATCGAGCGCCTTGTCGCCTATCCTAATGGCGCAGAAGCTAGGTGGAGGTATTAGAATCTACGTTAACTACCGCGGCATTAACAACGCGACGCTAAAGAGCCGGTACCCTATCCCGCTAATCTAGGAGACCCTAGACTCTATCTACAAGGTAAAGATCTTTACGAAGCTCAATGTAATTACAGCGTTTAACCAAGTGCGCGTAGCGCTAGGCTGCGAGTAGCTTATAGCGTTCATTATAAGATTCAGCCTATACGAAACACTAGTTACGCCGTTCGGCCTATAGGGCGCGCCCGCTACCTTCTAGCATTACGTTAACGACATCCTCTATAACGCTCTAGATAACTACGTAACGGCGTACCTAGATAATATCCTAGTCTACTTAGGTACGCTCGAGAAGTATATTAAGCAGGTTAGGGAGGTGCTAAAGCGTATGATCGACGTAGGTCTATAGGTAGATATCGACAAGTGCGAATTCTACACGAAGCGGACAAAGTACCTAGGGCTTATTATTACGCCCGGGGGCATCGAGATAGACCTAGATAAGGTCAAAGCGGTATATAATTAGGAGGCTCCGGAGACAAGAAGACACCTTTAGCGGTTCTTAGGGTTCGCGAACTTCTACCGCCGATTTATACGAGGTTTTTCGAGCTACGTACAGCCGCTATACGAGCTTACGAAGAAGACAATAGACTAGGAGTAGTCTAAGTAGTACGAAGTAGCTTTCTAGTGCCTAAAGGTGTACTTTGTTACGGCACTAGCACTGCGGATATATAACTAGGAGAAGCGCGCTATAGTAGAAGTTAATACGTTAGACTAGTCGGCAGGTAGAGCGCTACTATAGGAAGGGGATAACGGCGAGTTGCATCCGGTTGCTTATTTCTTGGCGAAGTATACTACGGCCAAGTGTAACTACGATATCTATAACAAGGAGCTCCTTACGATCGTTAAGGCGCTTGAAGAATAGCGCCCTAAGCTCGAAGGCGCGGCTAAGAGGTTCGATATTATTACAGACTATAAGAACCTACAGACCTTCGGTATAACGAAGCAGCTATCGCTATACTATATACACTAGTCGGAGTTCTTGTTACGTTTCGACTTCTAGATTATCTACTACCTAGGTACGGCAAACGGCCGCCCCGACGCGCTAAGTAGGAAGCTAGAGTTTATACCGAAGGACGTTAAAGATAATAGGCTATAGAATAGGCGGCGCCCCCTGATCGACCCGAGTAAGTTCGACCTAGAGACCTTTAGCAGTAAGTACAACTTTAAGCTACTAGGCGAGATACTAGAGCTCTTTAGCCTTGACGTTTCGCGCTATACTAACGACCTTATTGCAGAGAGCTACACGAGCTTGCTATTTATAGTAGACGTAGTAGAGGCGCTTGGCGACCAGGAGGCACGCGCCTAGCTAAGCAAGATCAAGCGGGAGCTAAGAGTGCCGTTTGCTAAGTACAAGTTGGTCTCGGGCAGGGCGTTCTACCGTAGTAGGCTAATGATCGACCCGGGCGATACGGAGCTCTATTTATAGCTTATCTACTAGATATATACGTTAGGGCCTAGCGGGTACCTAGGGAGGACGAAGACGCTTGACCTAATAAACAGGGTCTACTAGTAGCTAGGGATAAGCGTGTTAGTAAGGACGTTCGTTAAAGCCTATATTCTATACTTTAAGACGAAGAACCCCCGCTTAAAGCCTACAGGGTTCCTTAAGCCGCTCCCACTACCATTAGCGCCATAGCGAGATATATTAGTAGACTATATTACGCTGCTCCTACTATATAACTAGAGGGGGTAGGAGTTTAGGTATATAGTAGTAGTAGTTAACCGGCTTACGAAGATACGCTACTTTATTGCGACGGCGATACTAGAGGCCGACAAGCTAGCTGACCGGTTTATTAAGCGCGTGTACTTACTCTACAGCGTACTAGAGACGATTATATTAGATAGAGGTACGTAGTTCGTTTTAGGGTTCTAGAGGGCGCTATCGGCGCGCCTTGCGATTACTCTAAGACCCTTGTTAGCGTTCTACCCCTAGACAAACGGCTAGACGGAGCGGATTAACGCGGAACTAGAGCAGTACCTACAGCTATATATCGACTAGGCGTAGGATAACTAGGTTAACTGGCTCCCCCTAGCGGAGTTTGCGGGGAACAATATAGTCTCCGAGACAACAGGCGTGTTACCGTTCTTCGCGAATTACGGCTTTAACCCGAGGATAGGCGTAGAGCCGTCGAAGCTATACCTACCGAACATCTTAGAGTAGTAGAAGCGGGAGTTTTTCCGGGTATCGGAGCTCGCGGACCGCTTTAGGGCGATCCTCGGGAAGGTTATAGCGCTAGCAAAGCAGTTATAGGACCGCTATAAGTAGAACGCGAACTGCTATAGGGAGGACGCGCCGTAGTACCGCGTTAGCGATATAGCGATGCTCGATATATAGAACTATAAGACTAGTAGGCTAACCGCGAAGCTCGCGCCGCGGTAGGAGGGCCCGTTCGAGGTTATAAAGGCCTCGTTATACGCGGTAACTCTAAAGCTCCCGGCGAATATAACGATCTTCCCTACGTTCTACGTCTTAAGAGTAAGGCGCTACCTAGGGTAGGGCCTAGCCGGCTAAGAGAGGGTTAACGACGACGTAAACGCTAACCGCGGGCGCGTAGTCACGCGGACTAACAAGGGCGAAGACGTAGTAGAGTAGAGGTTTAAGAAGATCGTAGGGTTTAGCAAGGCGGCGAACGGCCGCTAGTAGTACCAAGTCAAGTAGGAAGGTTATAACAACCCGACTTAGTAACCTATAACGGATCTACGGGGCTGTGATAACGCTATCTAGGAGTTCTACGACGCGTACCCCGAGCTCCCGGGGCCGCTATCGTAGACGCGAAGAAGGAGGGTGTAGCGGCAGGAGGCAAGGCGCTAAGCAAAAGGAACGGGCTGTAGATACGAGCATCCAAAATCGAGCGTATAGAATAGGATAGGCTCTAGATACGAGCATCTAAAATCGGGTGTTTTAGGAGCGTTTGAGATGGCTCTGGAGGTAAGCATCTAGAATTGAACGGTTAGGATAGCTCTAGATGCGAGCATCCAAGATTAAGTGAGCGGTTAGGATAGCTCTAGATACGAGTATCTAAAATAGGGGCTATTTTTATATAGGGGGGCTTGTTTAGAGAGGGAGGGTAGTGTCATAGGCACAGCCTGTGTCATGTGCCATGTCATGTGCCATACTATGTGGTTGGCTGAGCACCCTGTAGCTAGAGGAGCGTGGCTCCACACTAGGTGGAGCTCGCCGCGCAGAGCCTTCAGCCCTCGCGAGCTCCCACGAAGGTTACACTGTTGTGCAACCTTGTTGTATACGACCGTTACATATTCGTTAGAGTCTTATAGTCCTATTCGGCGGACTGCTATTGTACGTAGGATACTTGTCCTAGTAGTTAACTTGTACTATATAGGTAGTTAAGAAATAAAAACAAAGCCTAGTACGTTAGGAAAAGAAGTGTTCTAGTTAGTCTAGTACGCTCTCTATTCTAGAGTAGACAACTTAGCTACGCGCGTAAGTTGAAGGTACAACCTACTATAACGGTCGTATATAACAAGGTTATACAATAGTACAACCTTCGTAGGAGCTCGCGAGGGCTAAAGGCTCTACGCAGCGAGCTCTACCTAGTGTAGAGCCACGCTCCTCTAGCTACAGGGTGCTTAGCTAACCACATAGTATAGCACATGATATAGCATATGACATAGGCTATGCCTGTGACAGCTCCTACGAAGGTTACACTGTTATGCAACCTTGTTATATACGACCGTTATAGGCTGCGCTATTCCTTAAGTTTTTCCTTCTAGTTAGTGTAACTCTCGTTAGAATTTACAGGGGACTAATCCTAAAAAACCGAAAAGAGAGTAAGGGAGGCTAGATTCGAACCAATAGCCTTATGGCTTTCTAGGTGCAACATACTCTAATTACACCACTCCCTGCTAGACTAATTTATTTATATAGATTATTTCAATATAAAAACAGGTAAATTAGAAGAAGAACAGGTAGTTAGGTGACACGTTGTCTTTAGATATATATGTTTTACTAGCAACTACAGACAGTAAAAAAGATATAGACCTATCTAGGGGTTTTGTCCCTAACCCTCTAGAGGAGGGTTAGAGAGTGAAATTACCTCACATCGGCCAACAGGTAACAGGATTTGGGTTTTAGGACTTATATCAACTTGACGCTCCGTAGCCTAGGTTCCTTACACTGCAGCTGCCAAGCCTCGGGTTTCTTGGCGTGCCGCTCCGCTCCGCCCCACTCTTTCATTGAAAATCCCTCCTTCTGGAAGCCGCACACGCTTGTTGATGTTCATGAAACACAAGTCTGAGGGTTCTGGAGAGCATTTGCAATCCTTTTTTCATTCCTAGTCGCTGCACTACCATAGACAAGCTCGAACCAAGGGCCCCAATGTGCTGATTACCTCTACCACCGACATCCGAGCCGCTGGAGCCGTGCCGAGGAAACGGACACCAATCACGACCCGAGCCCGGCATCTTCGGACGAACGCATCGCGTCGTATCCCCTCACCGCTGGCATTGCAACGGCTGACATGGAGAAGAACGCAACCGCATTCCCCACGTTCAGGAAGCCACAGGCTGGCGAACATGGCAGCCCTTGTCTCACCTGGGCCCATCGCGCGATCTGCCGATCTGCCGATCATGCCAGGCGGAGTTCCGGTATATATCCGAAATCCATTCCGCGACATGTCTTATAGCCCGACTTCTCCCCTCGCCAGCCATGTGGGCGGTATTCATACACACCCTTTCCGAGGACCTGCCTGTCCCATGTCGCCCGAGGCCAGCCTGCATCTATCCATGGCCCGTCCTTGAACCCAATTCCACATGAAAGACAAAACTCCTTCCAGATCGGCCGGACCAGGGCGATGACGGTGATCAACCTGATCTATAGCGGCCGGGTACAACGCGGATCGTCCCCGCGGGTGCCGCGTCTGCCGGGATACCGCCATGGATACAATGACCCGGCGCGCCGGGCAGTGGGTGAAATATGTGTGTGGGTCGAAATGGCGTCGATGGCATCTGTCGGTGGGCGGCCCCATTCCCATCGACCTAACCATCCGAGAGAGAGAGAAGATAGGAAAGCGGCGTTGTTTCGTCTGCGTCTCGTCGTAAAAAAAACTTCATATCCTGTTCAGGCCCAGCGGATTGACGTGTTTGTCCTGCTCGGGTGATGTCGGCGAATGTGCCCGCGCATACGTCTCGCGTGCGTCCCACGTCACCGTCTGTGGAGGGCGCGGGCTGGAGAAAGATCGCACCGGCGTGTGGTAGCGCTGCGTGTTGCCGAAATAGTCGGGCGTCCGCCGGCCGTCAATGTTGGGCGCGTAGTCGTGTTCCACCGGCGACCTGTTGTGGGTCGGGGAGATGGGGGTCACTACGGAGCGTGTTACTGAATCGTCCATGGTCTTCCCGGAATCCCGAGAGAGCATCTCGTACGAACGTGTTTCTTGTTTGAAATCGTCCAGCCGCGCATCGACCGACACGAATTCCCTCTTTGGAGACGGCATGAATAGATCCCGCCAGCCCGTGATCATGGACCAGCGGCCGAGGAGGAGCGCAAGCCAGATTCCGTTCATCTACATCCGGACACAGTCAGCAATCCAGCGTTTGCAGCAAAAGGAGAGGGGTTGTGGTGTACCGCGAGGAGGAACAATACGGCGCCCGACGTTGCCATGTTGATAACGAGGAGACTGGCCTCGTCCAAGCATGGCTCCTTGTCTCCATTGTTCTCAGCTAGACACTGAATCCAAGGTATTGTGAGTTCCTTGTCTGTTTTGACGTTTTGCACCGTGTTATCCTGGAAGACGAAAACGATGGAGAAGAAGATGACGTCGGTAGTGATAACAAGGACACTGGCAATGCCTCTCCACTGGAGCGAGATGACACGCCGTACACGGCGGTAGGCCTGCTTCGGTGTCATGGTCCGGATGCTGTTGGTGTATGAGGGCATTCCGGAGCCTTCGGTCGAGGCGCTATTGTCGGCAAGCGACGCGAGGTAGACCTTGATGCAGTAGCCGAACGTGGTGAACTGGATCAGGATGGTCAAGCCCGAAAAGACCAGCAGGGGGATCCAGAGGTCGGCGAGACTGTTTTTGTGGTTGATGTGGCACGACGCGCCGAAGCGGAACGACACGCCGCTTAGGATGAAGGCGACGACGACGCCGACGGCGGGGACGCCCCAGCCGACGGCCTGGGAGAACCACATAAAGTTCCGGCCGACGACCAGTTGCCAGCAGATTTGCAGATGGAGCGACAGGGCGCGCAGGAAGACCCACATGACGCCCGCCCAGCCGCCCAGAATGATGAAGAAGCCGGACGCGGCACAGGTCGTGTTCGTCGTCATGGAATTGGGCGTGATCGCATCGAAGCACTGCTCCGGGCTGCCGGCAAGCGGGATGACGAAACCAAGCTGGAACGTGACTGGAGTTTAGTATATCTGTTCGCCTGGGCACTGGGCGGAGTTGCAGACGTACGTTCATAAACATGACTCCTGTGGTGAGACAGATGCTCAGATAGTGCCTATAGGTCTTGTCGACGGGCAAGACGGCCCAGGAGACCAAGAGAAAGAGGCAGCAAACGGAGCTTGCCACGGCGATCCAGTTCGCGGCCTCGTTGATGGTTGCGAAGCTGTCCGGATACACCCATTCTGTCATGGGGCACGGCAAGCAGCAGTTAACCCCGAGGACGTCTGAGCATATTCTCCCGTCCACGACTGAGGGAGGTGCGGCGTTAGCAGCTGTTGCTAGGCACGCCGAGGCCAACAACCGGTGACTTACAGCCTCCGTCCGTAAAGGCGGATTCCAGAAGGAACGGCGCCGGGCAGCCCTCTGTGGTGTTCGGCATTGTGATTTTGGTTCGCGCGGCCTCTGGCGAAAGCCCAGCTCCGCTTTCCAACCCGAAGTCGTTCGATGCCCAGTCCCAGTCCCAGTCCCAATCCCAATCCCAATCCCAGTCTCGAGTCCAATCGCTCCCAACACGTCGGTCGAGATGCTCGGCGCGTTGCGCTTAGTTAGTCGAGGGGGGATCGATCGGCAGCGTAGCAGGTGTGCGGTCACACATAAAGTTATGGGCCCATCGAGAGTCGGATGCTGGTCTGTCTGGGTCGCGTGTCTCGGACTGCTGCGCGTCGGTGACGGTCGTCGCGATATCAGGTTTCGTCCAGCGCAGTTGAGGGTGGAGTAGTTGTTCGTTGGCACCAGAACGGCGAACTAGGTCACTAAACAAAGAATAGGTTCAAGGCGCTGACTGCTGAGTGCCGAGTGAAAGAAAAGGGAAATCCAAAAGAGGGAGAATGGGAGACAGGGAAGGGCGGGTGAGGGGGGGGTGGAACATATGTAGCGAGTAGTCGAGATCTGCCTCCCTCATCTGGGGAGGGTGGAGGAGGGGTGGGTGGTAGCTGACCGGGGAGGGGGGCGGCGAGGTCAAGGTGGACCTCCGAGCCCCGGCGCCATTGACCAGAAGCGCATCTCTCCCGAGGTTGGATCGTGTCTGCAGCGTTTCATTGGGAGACGAAGGCGGGCGGGCTGGTGATGTGTCCGGGGTGCTGCCCAGGCACGCCAGGGTCCTGCCATTGATGGAGGGGAAGCGAGAGGCCATGCCCCTGGAAGACCCCTGGAAGTTCTGGGCCGGCCCACCTGCAACTACAGGGATTTCTACACTTTCCCTCTTTAGCCGGCTTGGCGCCATCGGGGGATTGTTTCTGGAACAGGCATGCTGACGCGCCCGCACTGTCCTGTTTTCGAGGTGTGCCCTAACGTGCTTGCCTGACAATCTGGCCGTGTTGCTGCCATTGCAACGGACGACCTACATGCAATGTTGTCTCGGAACGGGACATCGCCAACTGCCCTGGAGCTGTTGTGCCGGAGATGCATGATCTGGCGACTTGTCTGTGGGCAATGCATCCCAGCCAGGCAGGCCGCACGGGAACACCGCTCGGATCTCCAGATCTTCAGCCCCCTGGAGCTCGGCTCTCGATTCAGACACAGTCGCAACAGGCTGTTGGCGAGTCTTCGCAAATCACCAAAGCCGTTGTACCTGGGGGTTCAAGTGATGTCAGCCGAGTGTGGAGCAAAGGAGCTTTGTATCGACCGAGATTCTTGGGATGAGCATGGGCCCACGAGCGCCGTCCGTCGCAGACCTCTCGGCGCCCAACAAAAGAACAACAACAAAGAGGCAGCAAGGCGCTGGCTCGCAAACCAGCGGGTTTGTCCCGATGGTATGGTGGCTGTCGCACGAGGGATCAGACACCGCCGCTTCCGCCAAAGACTGGGATCCCAGGCCCGGCCTCTTGGGTCTATGTGCCGGCGACGTGGTCGAGCCGCGTTTTCGCAACAAAGGCTGTCTGGCTGTCTGCACTGTATTGTCGTTTCCTTGACACTGTCCACCTGCCCGGCCGATCGCTTGGCAACCGCGTGCAGCGACCTGCCGAGCCTCTCGCAGCAGCAATGCAAAACGGCTCCTCCCTTTGACTGGCCCAAGCGGCGTGGAAGACACACCGCTAATAAAACGCCATGCCACCAACCATGGGGCTCGAGACCAGGTCACAGACTGTAAAAGACAGCACGAATAGCCGCCTGACGTCAGGACGCACATACCGAGATACCTCCCAGGTCCAATGCAAACCCGGCCTGCGCCTGCCCCGTCTTGAGTGGGTGAGTGGGTGAATTGGCATGACGCCCCCTGAAATTGCACAGTGCCATGCATCTCCCACGTTGCACGCGGGGCCGCCGCGCCGGAGCTGACAGTTTTTTGGACCAACAACGATTGATGCGCAATGCGCGCGAGCCAGGAGGGCTTGGTAAACAGCCGTTGGCCTCGACGAACATGGCATAGGAATGAAGCACAACCGTACTATACGGCTCCAACATGACAGCATGTTGGAAACGTGACTTTCCCTGCACTGTGGCGTCTCGCCAATCCATGCAACATGCGGGGTTAATAAGCCTGCCGATCTGATTCTGAGCTAGTGTCTCTGCCACTGGCCCCATGCGTTCGGCTGTTCTGCCATGTGAAACCGACAGACAGGGGATCGACGTCGATTCTTCCCTCGCAACTTGACAGCTTGACAGCCTCGACAGGGCGCATTCCCCAGATCCCCCGCAAAATCCAAAATGCACTCCGCAGCGGCCACAGGGCCGGGACATGTCATGGGATCGGACGGGAATTCCAGCTCAACCTCGACAACTCGGGGTTGTACGGGGCACTTGACACCTCGCCCAAATACCCATCGTGGTAATTGGCCCGCGTGCGCCTGGATACCACTGAGCGACGGTGTTTCCCATCCGCGACATATCCGACACGCCGGGCGATTGAACCCAGCACCACCACCCTATCGATCAGAGAGACGGCACAAGACTGCGTTTCGAGGCTCTACCTCGCCGACCTGGCTGGGGGAAATTCTGTTCCCCCTCTATTATATTTGTGGTGGGTCACCGTCGCAAGGCAGCTAATCGAACGCCGGGGACGGCTCGGCTACACGCTGCATGCGACATGCAGTCCTGCGTCCTGCGTCCTGCGTCCTCGACACGGAAAGCAGCTGACGCGATATGATGGGCTGCCTCGACCTGACCGAGGGGCTCCCGGTGCGACGGAATCCAATCGGCCGGTGAAGACTACGCCTGTCCCGCGCAACACCGGTACACCGCGTGGGCTCACGGTTTGTACATTGTGAAATGCACCGAGCTCGGCGTGGCCGGCCTTTTTGTCGGGGGCGCTGGGAGATGCTGACACTTGTCAAACCTCGCCTTGGAACCGCAGGATGAGGCAACAGCCAAGGGGATGCAAAAATGCTCCAATGTTGCAGTGCATAGTTTGCCACAGATGTCACTATCGAGAAATGAGGATGCTGGGTGGTTTCGCGCGGGATAAATGCACGCATGTCCAAGCAGGGACTCGGTTCTTCCACGCGAGGCGCCACCACCGCCCGCCGGGACCAACCCAACCAAGCAGCAGAATCAGCAACGGCGGGACGGGACGCGCTAACGGCTTTCGGCTCGACCTCCGACGATGGTGTCCGCCAGGGGCCCGGTTGCTTTTTCTCCTCGTGGAACATGGGTCCTAAGTATTATTACGGCCCCGCCCATGTGAGACAGACGGACGGACTCGGCAGACCAACAACAAGGACACGCCACCTCGTGTCGCGCGCCGCAACGGTGGATTCATCATCGTCGTCGGTCCGGGCCCGGCCCTATTATTGTTCCACGGTAGTTGAACCAACCGACTTCGGCGTGGCTTCCCCGAGGAATCCTTTCTTTGTTGTTGGTGATCCCGCCGCCTGCCCCGGGAGCAGGTCAGGACCCGGGAACGGCGGCGCGGCACCTCCTCTGCTGTGCCGCTAATTAGTTTCTGACGAGAGCAGTGCAGTGGTGGGGCTCGCACCCACATGGACGGATCGAGGTGGTTCGGCCGATCGCCATCATCTCCGTGTGAGCCTTGGGAGCTGTGTCTGTACTGTGCGTGCACCACCCCCGGCGGCCTGGGTGTACACAACACATGAGACGGCGGAGACTTCTCTCGGGTCGAGGGTTGAAAGCCGGACTCGGTGCGGACCGCCGCGTCGCATCGGTTCAACAAGGGCAGGTTCCCACGAATACTCTGTACACTGGCTGCCATCGCTGTTTCGCCACAGCACAGGGCGGTGTTGACGGTTGGCGCAGCGCGCGGAGGTGGTGCCGTGTCCCCCCGTCGCCCACCTTGGACTCTCGCTCACCGTTGCAACAAGAAGCCGCGGCTGGGGGCGTGGGCGGACAGGGGTGGCAATACAACCACACCATCTCCGAGGAACAGTGAACACGCGGGGGAGGGACCTCCCAGCGTGGGCCCCCCGCGCCAGCCGAAAATCTGGGGATAGGAACTGGGGAACGGCGCTGGGGACGTGGACTGGGGAAGTGGACTGCGGAATCCGGGGTAAGTTCGCGCGCGCATGTTGAGGGCTTTTTGCTATCGTCGCTTTTGCAGTTGGTGCCTGGCGACCTTGTGGCCGCGATCACAAGCACATGAAAGCACCAATGCCGAGGTTTATGGTCCGTGCCTCTGCATGCATGGCCTAGCTCCCGGCCAAGCTGCAGGTTTGGGCGCAGGGTAGGGTAGGGCACAGGGCACGGCAGGCGTCAAGAGATGGAAAAGGAAAAGGGAGGAAACCTCCGTCTCCCCAGCAGGCACACCATCCGGCGCTGTGAGAACGCCCTAAAAGCAGCGGACTCTGCATGGCTTTGGCTTGTGAAGTCGAGCGGATGGCTGTTTTTGCATGTGGGAAATTGCCGCACCGGGCCTGGATTTGGCGCATCCTGTGATCCGGTGCGTGCCCGCAGCAGCTACGATCGACGCGTCTGACGATTGATCGAGGGCTGTGAGGGTGTCCGACAGAGACAACTGGCACACTTCGTCCCACCGTCCAGTCACATTTCCTTGGAAGGCCGAGGGCCGGCCCACGAGCATCATCGCGAGACGGGTGCACATCCGTGGCCACCACCGTTGAGTGAGAGATACATTTCGGAGCGGGACGACGGGAGAGGGCTTGAGCCCCCCCCCCGAGACACCGACGAGCACTGCCATCTTGTGTCTGTCCTTGCCGAGCCTGGCCGTGCTTCGCCGCCGGTCCTCTGCTGGCAGACTCTGGCGTCCCGTTCCACGGCTTCGCTGTACCGAGAGCTGGGTCTGTGGAAAGGGGTCTCGTTTCATACCTGGAGCCCTTTGGGACGGAGAAACACAGTTGTCTAGGACGGTCGTTCGTGGAGGAGTGTTAGCTCTATCTTTGTGGCATCAGGGCACTTCTCAATGTCCTACTCCTCGGCATCCTCTGCTCCAATATGGCTCGATCCTCACACTCAGCCAGGCCCAACTGAGACACTGTCCATCAGATTACTGTCGCCACATGCCCTTCAAGTCAGAACCATCGTAGAAAAAGGGGGGCCCACCAACAGCCGCTTCCACTGCCCTGTAGAACTGACTTCAAAGCAAACCGTACGATAGGGCGCATATCGGACGATTGGGTCCGTGGGACTCTTCCCCGGTGTCTTGTGTCACGGTCCTTGATGTGGACTCAAGCACCCTGAAACTCAAGGACTCCTTCTGGAACTGGTACAATGGTTGCCCTCACTTGTTCCTCCGGCTGACTGTACAACTCCCAGCAGTAACAAGAGGGTGTAGACTTATGCTCCAATGAGACAGCGCACCACGCTGGAGCAGACAGTACCACTCGGCGTGCGCGGTGTCGGCCGTGGTCCTACCCACACAACCATGGCACGTGGTTGGGCAACATCAAGGCACTGGTGCCGTGCGGTTCGGCCTAGAGACATCATCGACAGTCCAGCTACTAAGGAGAACCTTTCGGGCTCACCGTCTGGAGCCCGAGTAGAGGCAGTGACTGCACATCTTACAGTTCCAACAAACGTGGGCTTCCACAAAAGCTCATGGTGACAGAACTGCTGTTTTGCCCTCCAAGGAGAGCCAACATGATCTTCCCAACACCTGGTTTTCTTTCCCAGGGGTTACCCAAACGTTTAGAGGTCGATATCTTCACTCACAACGAATATTCGGGGACAAGACCATAAGTTGTCCATAACCACCCAACGCTCAGGAAACCAGATTGACCGACCTAGCGACTCGGTCCATGTCCAAAGAACAAGGGCAAGAACAAACACCATTCCTCAACCACAGATGCCATCGCGGCCAGAACATGAGACAGCAGAACTGCAGACGATGGGGGAAAAAAAACAGGCTCGCGTCGGTAGCTGCCAACATCAACATTCAACACCAGCAGCCCATAGTTCCTGGGCACGCCCCCGGCGTTGGACAACAAGATGACAACACAACCCCGACTCATGTCCCATCCCACAACGACACGCAACACCACAATCCTGTGCCGGGTGCATGACCAATTCGCACTATATATCCATACACACACACACGCCGTATCCCGCCAGCCAGCCACAGCCCTCCGGCCCGGGAAGCAACATACATTGTGGTAGGTGGGTCTGCCCCACTACCTACCTTTGCCTTCCACACAGCCCACTTTGGCTTGCTTCCTCCTCCTACACCCACCACCACGAATGTCA
>MU853403.1:1872926-1896117 GCA_033297235.1 Trichocladium antarcticum
CATACATACATACATACATACATACATACATACATACATACATACATACATACATACATACATACATACATACATACATACATACATACATACATACTACAGCCAGAAAGCAGCAGGCCCCATAATCGGCAGGCGGCGCCCAGAAACAACAGCAGGCTGCCGCTCCTCGCGGCATCAGGCAGTGAGGCGGACGGCAGTTGCGTTGGCAGCTGCCCGATCCGCGCATGCCATGTATGTATGTATGTATGTATGTATATGTACAACAATGAAGCTCGAGGCAAAGTGGCGCGCAACAATTCCGTTTGTTGGTTTTTGTCGATACGATGCCGACGACGACCCGGAGCAGCGCCGGGGACCCACTCACCACACCATTGCCGGGCGGTCTCTGGCCCTGATCTGCCGGGGGGTCTGACAGAGCCGCAGTCGGCGTCGACGGCATCCCGCTCTGACGCAGCCGGGCACCATCCCCCCACTCTCCTCAAATGTGAGATGTGAGATCTCGATGCCGCTCGATACCGATGTAGTTAGGGCCCAGTCGGCACCCACGCTAGGTCCTTCGCTGACCAACAAAAATAGCCAACTTCTCATCATCAAGAAACTTTTTGATGCTCGGCAAGACTTGCCGCTCCTACATACATGTCGTAGAGACCCTAAGCCTCAGCACCTAAGACATGCATGCGCTCCAAGCCTCAGCACCCAAGACACGCATGCGCTCCCTCAGCACCCAAGACACGCATGCGTCGAGCTGCGTCGAGCTGCAGGCGCCATTCCCCATGTCATGATGGACCCTCAACCCCAGAAGCTCTGTCATAAGCTTGAGCGAGCATGGGCTAGCGACCCCGGCGGATGCAGTTGGTGGTGAGTAGCACACTGCATCGCCCCGTTCCGACCCACTTACATACAGATATAGTTAAAACCTGACTGACCCGCGGATACCAACAAAATGTCTCGGCCCAGGGCACAATCATGAACCGATGCATGTTCCGTGAATTATAATGTGGCTGCAAAGTAAGGTCTCAATGGGCCGAAATCTAAAAGGAATGCAAATCTAGATAAAGAGATAAATCAAGACTTTTGGCATGGAATCGACCAGCAATGCAGACGCAGTATGAACCTGTGACCCCGTCTCCACCCTTTTCACTGTCCACCCCCCGTCCCCCTCCACCGTCATAGAAAATGCAAAGGTTGACCGAAACGCCACCGTGCCACTTGCTTTCTGGCACCGGTTCCCCCATTCCCAGCTCTCTTTCAAAAACACGCCATAGAATGCAATGAGAAGGGTGCGAACAAAAGTGCAAGCGTCGTCGTACGAATGGGATCCGAACTTCCAGTCCGTTTAGTTGGGCTGACGCCGCATTGGGAAGAAGTAGAGGGGCATAGGTTCCAGATGCCAATGCTTGACACCCTGGTTCTTGAACGCATTGTCCCACTCCGCCTCGAGCTCGGGAGGGATGGGCCATCCCTGCTCGGCGTTGCGGAGACGCATGCGCACCAAGTGGCGCTTCTCGGTCGATGACTTCCCGTCGACGAAGCCCTCACGGCGGTGGAGCACCGACAAGTTATTGATGAAATGCATATCCCCTGCCTGTGTCCGGATTTCTAGTTCCGTGGCCCGGGCAATGGTTTCAATGGCGTCAAGGGCTTCCATCTGGCGGTGCGTCAGAGACGGCAAGTGTTTGGCGCGGGGATGAGCCTCGCTGCCCAGAAGGGCGGCCCGGCCAAAGTTCATGATGAGCTTGGAGTCCTTGTAGAAAATGACTGGACGGCACTGGAACCGTGGCCTATAAAGAACCCAAGTTAGAAAGCCAAATCATGGACCGGCTGGCAGATAGTCACTTACAAAGCGAAAGGCCAATCAGAACGGGCCAGAGTACGAATGACGTCCGGTCGGGTGGCTGCCAGAATATTGTAAACCGTATAGGCAGAGGCAATGATGCACTTGCCACCAGCTGCAGCAGTGCTGCGGGTCAGCCAGCTAACGACATCGCCGGCTTCCTCGTTGTGGAAAGTCTAATGCGGGTCTAGTCAGCATTTACGCAAAGAACGAGAGATGGAGTTGGGCGAGAAGCTAAGAACTGACGATTGCCTTGGTCGAGTGACGGTGATGCTCGGCGGTCTGTTTGGTGCTGTTGTCGGCAACAATATGGACTGCCACAACTATCAGCAAACTTCTGGACCCTGCGAGCTAAACTTGATGGCCACTAACCGAGCATGTTTCCACGCTTGTCCTGGCGACCACGCTGTTCGGCGATGTATGACTGAACACCGAGATAGACGAGCGTGAGGTCCTCGATGGCATACGAAGCTGGATCAATGCCCCGGATAACACAGAAGCCCCTGCCCTGGTGCACATTGCGGCTGAGCTCCTGGAGTCTTGCTCCCAGAGTTGGAAGCGGAAAGTTGGCGGGCTCCACCAGGTCACCGTCTAGACCAAGAGCTGTTGAAACGTGAGCAAAACATCGATGCAATGTTGGCTAAGGAATCCTTACATTTGTAGCTCTCAACCGCGGCCCTGACTTCGACCTGCTCCGCGCTGTCGAGAACCAGGATGTGGTCCAACTGGTTGCGAAAGTCGGAGCCAGTCCATGCCATTTCAGCCGACAACTGGGCCGGGAAACCGGGCGGGAGGGACGGAACGTCAGCATTAGCTTGGGCGGCGTGGCCCAACCCGGCATTGCCAACGATTGGGACAATAGCCGCAGCGAGAACGGGTCCAGCACCCGTGGCCGACATCGTGACTGTGGGTTCCCTGGTTGCGGCTCAGTGTCCTGCATGAGATGCATGCACCACTCGTGTGGGCAGATGCAGAGGAAACTCACCTTGAGAAGAAGAATTGGCTGCCAATGGCCACCGAACAGAACGGAGAAAGTGTGTTCTTTTTGGGGCACGAAGCAGAGCCTGGAAGAGTTAATCCCTAGATAAACAGCTAGACAAGGTAGCTGTTATTGCGGGCTGCGCAGCCAGCCAAGTGTTTCGGTCTGATGAAAGAAGCTGCTTTTGATGACGGAACAAGACAAAGACCAGGGAGAAGAATGGACTGGGACCGAGACTTGGGAAAAGAGCAGAAGGACTCGGTGTTTTATGTCTTGAAATAGGAAAAAGCCCCTTCCGTCGGCGAGCAGCCGCGCAGCTAGACAACCCTGAGAGGATAGGAACAACCGAACACGTCGAGAAAGCAACCTGGCAGCATCCCGTCGGGTCCTGCCTGTGGTCACCGAGGGAGAGTGCAGACCGGTCGGGAGAGGAAGGCAGGACAGCCGTTGTACGCAGGGTAAGGCAAGGGCGTGTGGCTCTTTCGCTCTTGAAGATCGGGTTGTGCTGGGTAGGTACATCCGCCCATATTTGGGAGGTGCCTGGGACAGGGCCTGGTTCTTCCGAACAAACCCTACCTGGCGGACCGGTGTGGTGTAAAAGAGAAATTGTAAAAAAAAGCTTCGGGAGTGCGTAAAGAGCGGTTAACTGCCTTGACTGCACGGCCTCATCCGGGGCTAGTCGCGGGAGACGTGAAGGGAAGCTGCCGTGCTCGTTGGAGCGTATGAGACCATGATGCAAGTATGCATAAGTGATCGAGGTAACCCAGAGCGTGACATGGCTGGTCGAGCCATGCATTCCGGACACTCCATGTTTGCATGCGAGGCGGGAGCCGTGACCAAGATCGAGGCCCGCTCTCCCGCCATGGCTGGAACTAAGTTACCGGGCAATGCATCATGTAGGTGGGTGACATGAGTTAATCTGACAGCAGCCTTCTGCGGGATAAGGCCTGCGGCATCAATCTGAAAGCGGAAGAGAGTGGGGGACTGGGGGACTCGAGGGGCCGAGAAGCACATCGAGGCAGGAATGCATTGGCGGTCCAGGACGGGATGGGATGGCATGGCATGTGCGGGAAAAACGGGATGGTTTGACGCACCAATGGCTTCAATCTCCCATCGTTCATCTTTCCCGCCGAATCTTCATACCCAGGTTGCTCTTGTCGGCGTGGTCTGTACGACGGCGGACGGCGATTTGCCCCAGTGCCACACCCACACATATCCACACAGGCCCGCATATATGCGAAGATACACCATCACGGCCGCACACTAGTGCGCTGGGATTTCAGGTTGCTCGCGACTTGAGCGAGCGGCAGGGCGGATCACATCGCCAAGAACGTTTCGGCCCCGCTGCCCCGATCCCGGAGGACTGATCCCATTGCTACTCGACACGGCCCGATGCGTGGAGTGGCATTCGGGTTGGTTGACCGGTGAAGAAGAAGCGAGGGAGATGGGAATGGAAGGAACGGGAAAGAAAAGTAGAAAAATAAACAGAATACGTCGATAGGTCAAGAGGTCGGGTAAGCTTCCCGGCTCCTGCTGCTACCCGCTGCCCAGCACCGCCATCTCCGCTGCGAGGTCCCGGGCCAAAAGATCGGGATGAGCCGCATTGGAAAAAAAGAGAAAGAGATCTGAAGACCGCGGTGAACCTTGGCACTAGGTACCTAGGTTGGATGGAGGTCATGGAAGGTGGCACCACACCAGACTGAGTGGGTGGGCAGACAGGTGGGGTATCAACATCACCCCCTGAAAACCCGAGCGATGATCGGCAATCTAAGTACCGCCGTTCCGCGATTGGCTTGCCATGACTTTTAGCTTTGTTTCTTCGATGAAGCTGAGCGACGCAGCACAGGCTAACCATTTGCAAATACGGATATAGACTGGACGAGACGAGCTTCTCCAGAGTGGGGCAGCGTCCGCTGAAGCACAAAAAGGGGTTGGGCATCCCCGGAAGACAGCCCGATATGACGACAGGAGTCACAGGAGTCACAGGGGCCACAGGATTCCTGGCTGCATTTGCATTTCGGATATCTTCTCTCACGGCCGCTCTCCCTTACGCGCTGTTCTCTCTCCAATCCTCGCGTCGTACTTCGTGCACCTGCACCTGAAAACCTGCATCACCATCACCACAAGACCAAGACAACAATCTTCCTGCACAGGCCGCACAAACCCCCCCCCCCCATAGATCCCCTAGACCATTATCCGGGGCTTCCAGTTTTGCTCAAAGAGCTGGCTCATGTAGTAGTACTCGTGCTCATATTCCTCTCCAAGCCACAAGTCTTCCCATTCCTTCCCTATAAGCACGACAAACGCAAGTTAGCGCCGCTCCACCTCTGCATGGGTTGTTGGGGTCTGCTCACTGTGCTCAGCAGCGAACCGCCTGGTAAAATGGACAAACGTGATGGCTTCGTCGTTGAGTTCTGCCAGGGTTTGGAGGTCTTGATCTTTGCAATCGGCAGAGAAAGGGTATACCGATTTGTTGCAGTAGTGAAAGTACGAGAGAAGTGTATTCGCACCTGGCTGTCTGTCAGTGGGGGGGAACGACGGCTTGGCTTCTTCACAGGTCCCAGGTTCGATGCACTCACCCAGGTTATACTCCTTGACATGGACCTCCCTTGCGAAGCGTCGCTGTCGAGGTCATCGTTAGCCATCCCTCCGCACGAATCCACGGGGCAACTCACCTGCATCCCATGTTTCTTGGCATAGTCCGCATCGTGCCTGGTGATGAGTGACATGTTGTGTAACAAGATGAAAGAAACCAAAAATGTCGTGAGCCATGTCTTCTGCTTCTTGGACTGTGTCATTTTCTGAAGACTTTCAAGTGCTTTTTGACGAAGTCGCGCCTGGATCTGATGGATCAAGAAAGAATCAATCTGTGCTCCCAACACGGGAGGAATCGGTATCTTCCCGTGAAGCGGGTTGCCCGGGTCGTTGATGGTGTCTCGAGACATGCCCAAAGTCTCGTCGCCAACAATCTCGAATGACTTGGTTGTCAGCCGGACCGACATCCAGAGGTCGAGTGTGGCGACGAGCAAAGCCCGCTCCGACGAGTCTGTCGAGGGGTCGCTCGCCGTTCTTATCGCGAGGGAATACGTCTGCCAAAGCAGTTTGTCGCGCGGGCCCAGTAAACGGTTGCAGCAATCTTGCAGGCCGACCTTGATGTACCGGTCAAAGGCCGCTCGGGCATCGTCCAGATTGACAATGGCAAATGGCGGTATCGAAACCCGCCTCTTCACCTTATTCGCGTCTATCCACGTCCTTTCCAGGCTGTCGCCGGGCAGCGGTTTGAACTGTCGGACCTGCAGCTTCACCGACTTGCCCGTGTAACCCTCGGTGACCTGAATCGATTTGAGCTCGGCCGAGTCCCAGGTCCCTATCTCGTCCATCACGCCGTCTTTCCAGCGATTGGTCCATGCTTGTTCCTTGACCGGGCCGGGTTTGAAGAGCCTGACGTCTATAATCTTCCAGCGCAAGCAGTTCAGTCGATACACCCTGGTGCTGGTGGAAATCTTTTTGCACGACAAACATGGGCCCCTTTCATCTTCTGGATCAAGATTGCACTATCAAGGATTGTCAGGACGTGCTCGTGTCAAATCATGTGCTGGGTGGCGAGTACTAACCCGTATCCGCTGCATTCGGCACCTGATGCAGCTGCCCATCTTTCTGGTAAGAGCGGTCTTTTCCCGCTGGTCTGGGTCTCTGAACGGTCCGCGCTTGACAGGTGTCGATTTGTGAGGGGATAAAAAGTCTAGGCCTGCAGACCCTTCGAGGACACCAAACTGGTCCGCTCCTGATTCGGCATCATGACCGTGTATTGGTTGGAAGCGTGAGGGTAGGTCCATAAAGTCGTTCCGACTGTCGTACTTCGAAGATTCGTTCCCGGAAACGTATGCACCCGGCATGGCGCCCATCTGCAAGGGCGAGTCCATGAGACACGCCTGGGCTTGAGCCCCGACACCTGAGCCGCTATGGGAGCTATCCTCGTTCCCGTCGAACTTGGCCATCGGCGAGATTGCAGGGTAAATCATTTCTTCTCTGCCGGTAGTATGCTGAGCCCCCATAACCCGGGTGGGCTGCAGCGGAGGATAGCCCACAAAATACTGGGAGGCCATTAAAAGGTCATCGCAGGCGTACGGGGGGCCTATACCCGGTGTGGTCGGCGTAGGGGCCAGCGGCACTTGTGCTCGAGGCTGCATGGACACGACAGCTGTATCCAGGGCGGGCGGTTTGCCGTCATCATAATCATACGACGGGGCTCCAAGCAGTGGTTGGAGTGCTGAAAAGATGGTTAACATTTCTCATTGACTTGTCGACTGCTGCTGCCACAGGATAACGTACCAAGCCGAGATTCAAACGGAGAACAGGGCGGGCACATCGAAATGCCCGCGAAACAGCGTGCTAGCCGCGTGCCACCCCATCCGGATGACACGCCGCTGTCGTCAAAATCCCCATACGGCTTGCCACCAGCATTTACGCCGGAGATCAACTGGCCAGCAGGAAGGGGCTTTTCCTGGCCATCATGCACAGGGAAATCGCCGGTGTATGAGGTCGGCATGTAGATGTCTGTGTCTAGGCGAACCCTTTTATGAGCGAGACCCTGCCGGTTGCTCAAGTCCAGAATGGTGAGGAAAGGGACCTGGAGGGCTGCGGCGAGTTGTTCCCAAATGAAGATCTGATGGTCTTGACGGTTCAGATCGAGGAGCTTATAAGCAGGCGCGGTGATGCTCACTTGAGTCGAGGGGTCCAGTATATGCTGCTGGATGGCCGACAAGGATATCGTGTCCAGGTTAGGTGGTGAGGAATTTGTAAAGCCTTGGAGCACTGGCTCTGCAGGGGTGTCCTCTGGGTAGTAAGCCCGTCGTTTTCTGATATTGTGATTCTAAACCAGCATCATCAGTTCACCGCACATGTGGCAGCAAAGGGGAAGCTGGGGGAATGGGGCGGCGGCAGAGGAGTGTCTCCAGACCGGTGAGGCAGGCCATGACAGGGGAGGGCAGGGCAGGACATGGGATGGGCCTGGGGGGAGCTGAAATAGAAATGCGTGTGTAAGTGACACGAGGTGGGGTGTAAGTGGTGGGGGTGTCAGGGTCGGAACGAAAGCCAGAAAGCCTGGCATGAAACCCGTACGGAAGAAGTAACCACGAGGAAGACGTTCGGTGATGTCCACCATGCAATCTACCGCCAGTCGGGTAAGAGAGACGTGATCCTTACCATGATGAAGTCCGAAGTAAGCGTCGGCCGGGGGGGTACTTGATCGATGGGTACCCGGTATGCAAGGGGTAGACAGGGAAGCACGAAAAGGCGGAAGTGTGTAAGTGGCGACGCCGGAAAGCGTACAACGGCAGCCAAGTGGTGGGCCGCTCTAGAGACATAATCCTACTTGGCGGGAGGGGGGGCGTGGTGCAGGGAGGTGAGCATCTCACAAGAGCACCATGGCCGCCAAAGTCGAAGGGCCGAGAGCGGCTGCAGGCGCAACTGAAAACGGCACCCGATGCAGGTGCGAGTGTAGAAGCCGCGATGAAGCGGCGAGGAGTGGTGAGAAGTTGACAACCTTGCGTGACAGGGGGTAGGGACCGGCCAAGGAACGTGCCGGCAGGCGACGAGGACAAATTGGTGTGCTTGACTACCACCACCCCCAGGTCTCCTCAAGCCTCTTTTTGCCTTTCGGCCAGTGCAGCCCCGGGCCGCCTCGTCGTCGTTCTCAGCGGCTGTCGTTCCGGACAAGAGCCGCTGACACGGATTCCCAGGTTTGGTGTGGCGTGCGGGGCGAGAGCCCCGGGTAGTTGCGGCGAAAAGCGCAGAACAACACACAAGTCAAGACAACCACTGTGGCCAATATCCCGAGTCGAGACAACCTGGTGAGCGGCCGACTTTCGCAATGCGTGGACCACGGTCCGGATACTGCGAGTGGCTCGCGGGTCGTTGGCTCGTGCTATCTGCCGGTCTTCTCCTGACTCTGCGACGCGGCCGGTGATGTCTTGCTGCTGTGCTGCCCAATCGCAGCTGGGCGTTCCGCGAGGCAAGGGGAGGTAATACGCGTGGTGTCTCACGGGGCAGACCGAGTCGGGTCTCTGGTTGATGCTCGGTGGAGTCGGGAAAAGCCGGTGAAGAATTATGTCTCGTTAGGTGGTAAAAAAGGGTATCGGTGAGAGCAGGGAAGAGATGAAGTCAAAGGAGACTCTCACCGGTCGCGGGGGTTGCTAATGAGTGGGTGCGAGTGTGGGCAATGCAGAATGCGACTAGACAAGGTTGTGAAATGCAAAATGTCGGTCATCAGACCACTTGCTGGCGACTCTGGCACTGTTTCCAAGTCTCCCCTGTTGCGTCGCACAGGGCACACCTATCCGTATCGCCCGACGGCTGGTCCTGCCTGACGATGGTTTTTCTTCGATTATTTTTCGGTTTCCCCCCCCAGGAAGCTGTACCCACCCTCTAGCCATTCTTCCCTCCGTACCCTTGTCATCTTCATCAGTTCGTCACTCCCGTGAAACGAACAACTGGTCGCCAAGCTGACTACATGGAAGGTGCGGTTCTTCCCCTCCCCACAATCAATCGCTGGGGCGGGGAGCAGATGTTCCAGCACCCCATTGGTTGTGCCTGCCCGGCAAGCATGCTTCGGTTCCAGCTGCCGAAATTCTACCTGTTTCCACTTTCAACCGCAGTGGACGAATTCCCTCGGCTTCCATCAGCCTGACCCGATTCTCTGGTCTTGTCTGGGATACCTGATAGGACAGATATACCCGTTGGCTGATATGGGGTAATTTCACTCTCCAACCCTCCTGCAGAGGGTTGGTCCCAAAATCGCCGGACAGGACAAAATAGCCGGACAGGTCCACCTCTTTTTTACCGTCTATAGTTGCTAGTAAAACACACACATCCAAAGACAACGCGTCGCCTAACTACCTATTCTTTACCGAATTTGCCCGTGTTTATATTAAAATAGTCCTTACAACCGACCTAGTCGAGCCAGGTAGCGTTCGCGCGGCAAAATGGCTATTACGTGCCTAAACGCACTTCCTTCTTAGCCGTCGGATCTCGCGATATATCGTCAAAGAACCTAGCCTTCGCGACGCTGCAAAGCGCTTTAAGACCAGAAAATCGCAGATTAGCGTTCATTTAAGGTTATTGAAAAAGACTAGCCTTCTATCGACTTCGAACAGGCACGTTAGCCGCCCTAGATCGCTACGCAACGACGAAGACAGCGCACTCGAGGCATACGCGCATTGGCTCATTAACTCTGGCTCCCTCTGCGCTAGAGATCTTCTCGAAGACGGTGCTAATCGACTACGGGCGCGCCGCGACCCTCCTCTACCTCCTATTAGCAATAAATAGTAGAAGCGCTAGAAGGTCGACCATCTATAGTTTAAACTAACCTACTTTAAGCCTATAGAGGCAGTACGCCTCTTAGCCGAATAGTAGATACAATACCTTAACGAGTTCTATAATAAACTAGAGTTAGCTATCTAATAGTTCCGGATTACTAGTTCTAGCTGCTAGAACGTAGATAAGATAGGTTACCTACTAGCGATGTTAAGCAGCAAGTTCTAGGTCTTAGCTATTAAAACGAACAAGAAGAAGCAGGTAAGTTACCTAACCCTATTACGTTACATTAGCTAATATATATTAGCTAGAGATTCCGGACCTCTATAATAGGGAGTCAATAACCCTGATCGGCGTAGGCAGTACTATCGGCAATGCTATACCTATATACAATATCTTCAAGCATTAGCTAACCAAGGACTAGGATATTAAGGGTCTAGATAAGGATATACGCTTTATAGTCTCTAAGACCACCTTCAATAACGCCGAGATTATACACGATTAGATATACTACTTTAATAAGTATTCCTTTAAAGCGTACGCTAATTTCTAGCGCCTTAAAGTAAGTCTAGAGGAGTGGTTTAGCTACAATAAGCACTATTAAAGTTAGGGGGTCTCCTTTATTAACCCTGACAAGGTACACCTAGATGATACCTAGAGGAAGAGGGTCCCTAAGGAATAGCGTGTCTATTGTATGTTAGTAATAGACAGCTTCTCTAGGTATTATAACATCGAGCTATACAAGTACTATATCTAGTTCGACATTATCTTAGTCTTCTTACCCCCTTACTCCTTACACTTTATATAACCTATAGACGTAGGTGTATTTCGCTATCTAAAGGATACTTACTAGAAGTAACTATAGCGATACGTACGTTAGGGTAGTCTAACCTTTACACGTGGCGAGTTTGTTCAGGGGTTTTAGGGGATCTAGGCGGCTAGCTTCAAGAGGGTTAACATTATAACTGGCTTCGAAAAGACTAGTATCTTCCTACCAAACTATACACGGGTTATTAGTATAGTAGAAGAAAAGGAGGATAAGATTAGCACTATTAAACACCCTTCTATATTACTAGACGAAGAGCGATAGCAACGCGTAAAGAAGGTAGTTAAGAGGATCGAGTCGAAATATACTAACCTATTTAGCTCGCCTATACAATAGGGGTTTCGCGATATCGCCCTTACCGTCAACGAAGGTTAACTTACCTAAGTATATCTTAACGAATTCGCTATCGATAGGAAGGCTCGTTTGGCTAGCCTTAACGCTAAGAAGACTTAAGGTTATACCGTTAAACCGTCTGGCGATGTAATAACAAGCGTTAGCGTCCAGAAGATTCGATATACGCAAGACCTCAGAGACTAAGTATACACTACCGCCCTACGCAGGCAGAGCCAGAAGGCTATATACAATATCGCCCAGAGTTTCGAACAGAAGTACAAGGCTAAGTAGGAGGTATAGAGGCGACTTCCAGAAAACAAGGCTATATCTGCTATCACTAGTAGAAAGGTTATAAAAGGCTTTAAGGAGTTCCTTGTCGAGACAGGGCAAGACGACTACATCCTACTTGACAAGCGAGACCCTCTTTAGGTACCTCCGAACGGTCAACCTATTGCCTTCCTTGATCTTAGCGATAGTAGAGTCTAAGATATCCCCTAGTCGATGAAGATACTATTACAGGAACTTATACTACCGCCCCCTAAGGTCCCTAGTATACAACTAGGCGATAGGTTAGTTATACCTCTTAATAATAGCGACAGTAACTACAAATCTAGCTTAGAGGATGACTTTAATAACGAATCTCCTTCGTTATTAAAGTATTAGAAGATTATACATAGCATCTAGAAGTAGAAACGCAAAACCGGCCGCAAGAGGGTTAGATTGGAGGATACTAGCGATAGCGATAGTAACAGCAACTATAGCAACGATGCTAGAGATAGCAACGGCAATAATAACAACCTTGATGGCGATAGCAATGGCAGCGATGGTAGTAGTAGCGATAGTAGCGATACTAGCCACGCAGGGCGCGCAGAGTAATTGCAACTCAATTTTATCGCGTTTTCAAGCTTTCTAGACCAATATTATTAACCTGGCTAACTTTCAGCAATTGACTATTTAAACTGGTCGAGTGGTGGGCGTTATATACATCAGCCGTGGACACGTTGGCTATATAAAATGTATAGTGGAGTGTCCGGCTATTTTGTCCTGTCCGGCGATTTTGGGACCAACCCTCTGCAGGAGGGTTGGAGAGTGAAATTACCCCACATCAGCCAACGGGTACTGCAATTGAATCGTTTAACAGCGCAACGAGCGGGCGGTCAGCCGTTCGTCCGAAGTTTGATCCAAAATCAGGGCTTGGGATGCGGCTCGACATTCGACAGGCGGATGAGAAACCCCGTGTAGATACGCGAGCCGTCCAAAAAGCGCGACTGCCGTAGGGGATGTCTCATATAGCCACGACTTCAACCAAAAAGGAATTGGAGGATACTATAGCACTAATTCTCTGCATACGCCTTTGCAACTTCTCAAGTTCTAATGGCATAATAAAGGAGTGGAGTTCGGCACCCCACAGACAATGTCCCAGACTTCCAACGTCTTCGAGCATGCTTGGTATGTAATTTACATGTATGTATATACAGATATCCGTAGCGCGCAGCTGATTATTCGTTAGGAGCTTGGCGAGAAAAAAGGTCAGGCCAACGGGTAGGGAAACCTTGGCAGAACCCCGCAGGCCTTGAATCCTTACATACCTCTACCCACCCCACCTGTCCACCCACATGGCAAGCGCGGCATCCGAGCCTTCAGTTTTTGGGAAAAGATGACCACTCTCCAAATACATGTAGGAGAGAAGCCTCACTCACTGCAGATTACGCCGTGCCACGCATATCCGATCGAAGCCACTACCAGCAGCCGGAAAGCAAAATGAACAAACCTCCCGATCCCGAAATCCCGCGACCCCGAACCGAGGTTGCACAAATGGCAGCACCATCGAGTTAGCTGCCGGGTTGCCCATCGACGACTGGGTCGGCGAACCAAACTTTGCAATGGGTGAGCGAGGCCGGGGAGCGGAAGCCGGGGAACTTTGCAGAAAAGGAACCCGCGGTCCGGCCAACTATGTTACTCAGCCAAGGCGCCTTTCCCAGCTACATACATCTCCTAACCACTTAGATCGATTAGAACTCCGTTAGCTTCCATTGTGCAGTGATTACATCGCAGCGGGAATGCAATGCAGGACATCCGTTGCCCCAAGCGAGCGAACAGGCTAACGAGACTTGAGTTTTACGTACTTCAAGTGGCAAACCAGCGCACCAAGGGTTTCCCATCCACGGCAACCTTTTGTTTGCGTGCAAGGATTTGTCCGAGAAGAAACCACCACGTCGGGACAGGTGCTTCATGGGGCGGCACGGCATTGTGTAATCAGCATCCTGACGGGGTGTGGCGATATTCAGAGCATTTAGGTCTGGGGATAGGTCGGCACATTGGGTCGGGTACTGTACCGGACTCTACATAACGAGCTGGTCGAACCCCTGCTCACCGGTCGATATCCTTGCAGATATAAATGAACCCCAGACGAAGTACGGAGTACATGTGTCCTGTCTCCACCAAGCCAGAACCTCGTTCGCGTTTCCTATACGTAGCCTCAGTAACCATCCAGCATGACTCCGAGTAAGTTGTACGGAGCTACAACAGGGTGGAAACATCCAGTTGAGTATGTATGTGAGGCGATTTGTCGTTATGGCGGTTGCGAAGTGATGTTGAACTAATGACTCGTGGATGGCAGGCCACTCGAGTTATCTCGGTTCTGCCACCTGCATCGCCATCGCGGAATCTGCTCAATGACGCGGCCGAGACGGGCAAGATTCTCGCCAGTCCCCAATCCCCAAGTCACCATGAAGGTTCCAATCAAGCTCAGATTTGACTAGTAAGGAGCTGGTCGGCCGCAAGGCGGTTTTCTTCAGACTGGCGCAGCATAGCCGGACTGAAGCACCATGCACACGTCCAACAGGCTGGCGCCCAAATGTGAGACAGGAATACCACGGCGTATACCTACCTACCTGCCAGACCCCCACGTACATAAACAATACTCTGGGATTCCTCTTTGGAATCGAGATCGAACATGGATAGATCTAACTCATCTTGGCCAGGACGCCCCTGGACTGCATGAAATCGTGGGCCAAGTCGATTTACAGTAACCCCTGGCGAGATTCCAGGCCCGCTGCTGCCGCTGGCACGACGTGAAGTCAGGCGGCAGGTGGCAGGTGGCAGTCATCCGGCTCGACCCCGTCCTGCATCCCGTTGGACCCGAGCCGGCCGATCATCATCGTGCCGATTACAGGGGGACCAAAATGTTGACGGCACGATGCACACACTGTGTGTTGTTTCATAATTATGCAATGAAAGAACAAACGGAAGAGAACCAGATCGTTCCACCTGTCTCCATTCTGTACACGTGTATGATCTTGTCCATGGTCCCCATCTCCGCGGCAACCGGGTTCCTCGCCTATCTCCAAGGATGTCCCTAGGAGCCAATGTTTGGCTTGGCTCTCTTTGGCTCATTTGGCTTGCGAAACAATCAAGCGATGCAACCTACGGGCTGACAAGACTCGGCTGGCCAACTTAGCCACAGCGAGGATGGAGCGTTCCTACCAACATACATACTCGAGGTTAGCGCTTTCAATATCAGAGGTTCTCGAGCTGCCACCTGCAGTCGTTGTTGCCAAAACTCGGGCAAGTTAGTACACAGGCACGACCTCTATCGCAAGCACAACGGCCGCCGCAGCTTCCCGGCGATGAGGAGCCAATCAAATAAGGTTTTTTTTGCTGAAAAATGGAAACAACGGCAAGACCCCCTCTTGTTTGTGCCCGACAGAGAACTGCAACCGGGCCGAGGATCGAATGGCAGGAGGGACAGTCTGCCTTCCGACTTCCGCCTTCCCACCACTGTCGCAGCCCACGGGGGAGAAGGAAGGCTGGTCCATCACAGAGGGATCTGGTGGGAAGCTGCAGCCGGTCAGCCCGGGAAAGGGCAGTGACCGAGCAGCTCGGGACTCGAATCACTGCCGAACTTGCAAACAGAGCGGGCACATTGTCCTCACGTTAACTATTGACCCAACTTTCCTCAAGAGCGACGCTTCTATGAGCTGATGACTGGTGCAGCTTGTTGCTGCCTTTCCATAACACGCTGCCGAGTCCAGTCGTGACTCTCTGCCCCCGCCGTCATGGAACTTAACTCGAAATCGATTCACGATGTCATCCACCCCACGGCCGCCTTCTCCCAAAATGCACCAGCTGCCAATCCCCTAGCCACGCGCCCCGCCAACGACACCGAAAGCCCGTGGCTCGAATCCCAGCTCAACCCGAAGAATCGGATTGACAGCCTTGACCCTCCCCTGAACCCCTTATGGAGGATTGACGGGTGCACGGGTCTCGGAACGCAGTACTATGCCCTGCCGCTCTTCCTGCCCGACATCCCCCCAATGCGCTTCGATGTCTTCATCCCAGAAGAAGCCGCCGCATCACCACTTCTCCGCAAGCTGTTGGACCTTGACGGGGCGTTTCACACCAAGGATGCCGCCAGACTCCGGCGGCTGGGCATCTCCATTCACATACTGCGTACGCTGCAAGCATGGACGACGACAGAGGCCCCGGTGGCAGCCCTGTACCATACCCTGCCTTTTGGCTCCCGCATCGTCTTTGAGAACCTCGACGCCAACATTCACAACATCAAAATCACCATCGCGCCAACCTACTTTGTAGAAAAGCAACTGCTTGGCTTGGCAACACTAGACCGAAACCTCAAGGTTGGGCGCGAACTCCTCCCCGAGGCCATTGATATTTCGAGCTTGAGTATTGTCCAGCAACTACACGACAGTGTATGCGTTGTTCGACACAAAGAGTCCGGCGAGCTGTGGATTCTCAAGGCTCTAACTAGCGGCACCAAATACTTGTACGTTGAGCTACGCAATCTGCTACAGATGGAACCGCACCCCAACGTCATTTCGCGGCCCGAATATCTGGTCACCAAGACCTGCCGGTTTGGCGGGAAGACAGCAGTGGTCGGTTTCATCATCCCCTACCATCCTGTGGGCAGCCTTCGCGATACCTTGCCTCTGCTACGGATTCATGGCCGCCTCACTCTCGAGTTGCAGCTGAAATGGGCGACACAGCTCGCCTCGGCCGTGTTACACGTCCGAAAGCGCGGCCACATGTTCTACCCGGACCTGCGTCTCGACAATATCGTTCTTTCCGCAGCCGGTGATATAGTCATGGTTGATTTCGAGCAGCGCGGTGTGTGGTGCGAGTTTGCCGCACCCGAAATCAACGCAGTCGAATATACCCGCATCCTGGCCAGCGACGATTCCAGCGACGGCAGTGAAGCCGAGTCTACGATCCCAGACGAGACCCGCGAGCACTTCGCTGCCATCCTCAGTCGACTTTTGCCCGGATGGGAGTCGCTACAGGCCCACGAGGAATACTCCCCCCTTCCGCATGGTTACTCGAGTTACAATATACCCTGGCTTTGTTTGAACGAGACGGAGCAGGAAGCAGCGGAGGTCTACATGCTCGGCCGCGTCTTGTGGTGTATATTTGAAGGCCAGAGCGCGCCCCAGCGCGCTGCCGTTTGGCAATCGTACCGCCGGGAGCCGGATATCGAATTCCCTGCCTTCAGAAAGACACCCCCGGCGCTGAGAGATCTCATCGACCGATGCAGTCGGGGTAGGCGCCAGGTGCTATCGAGTTTGATTGTCAGACGGGGCAGCAAGTTGGTTCTACGAGACAGGGAAAGGAGCAGCCCCGAGGACGTCGCCAGGGTTGCCAGGGACTGGTGGAGGGCCGAAGTGGAGGTGGCTGAGCGGTTTCTAGAGACTCGGGAGGAGAAGAAGCGCGCGGGACTGTGGGATGGTAATTATTATGGGCGACCGAAGTTGGAAGAGTTGTTAGAGGAATTGAAGCAGTTCCGCGACTCGGTGGACATCACCTCTTGATGGCCCTGCTGTTTCGCCGTCGAGCTCCAAAACCACAGCAGGAAATTGGGAGCCAAGGCTGAAATACTAGACTGGGAAAGTATCACGTTGCTTCTCGGTATACACTTGCATCGTTCAATAGATTGTGGGAAGGAAGGAAGGAAGGTGCCTAGATGGAGACATTTGCATCATGTAACAACGCACTACGCAGTGCTGAATCTAATTATCCCCGCAACCGAACTTTGGTGTCATGGTGTCATTGGCGACTCAGCGGGAGTCCTTCCCGGTTCCGGTGGAGCAAAACACGGCAGAAAGTCACTCAGCCGTCGGGCAACCTTGGGATCCAAAAACACATCAAGACGGCATGCAAACATTCAGATCTGTGACGCTGAAATGTCATGGCCCATGGTTGGATCGCCATACCCTCGAGCCAGGATTGAGTCCGATCTTGGGTGCGGCCGGATGTGAAGAGACAAGGTTGGACAGGAGAAAACGATCACAGCACCCGCTACCGTCCCTTCTCTTCTCTATCTGCTGCGGAATTGTGGTCGAGACTATACTACTCCCCATGTCCCGGTCGCCTAATCCATCCCTTAGGAGTGTACTTGTATTTTAACACGGGATAATCTGAGTGGCGGGAGACACGCGCAATCAGGGGCATCGAAGGCAGGCCAATAAAAGGCTTTAGATAGACAGGTCCTGTTCCTCGTTATTCAGGGGGGGGAATGATCAGCTGGATAGACATGCTGAGTGATGTCTCAGCTTGTATCCAAGACGGCCAGCCGCTCTTGGTGTCTAACGAATATGATCGGGTTCTAAGAGAAACAATGTCCAGGACAGAAAGACCGCAGACTAATAATGGAAACCACACTCCTCAAGCTCTCTTCTTTGAGCCCTTCGCATTTTCCGGCGCATTCCGAGATGCCGAACGTTTCGAGCCCCTGGTGTTGCTCCTACCACGCCCACCCCTGGCGCTCTGGCTGCGCTCCATGGCACTTGTTGGTATTTCGGGTGTAAGGAACTGCACACCGCTTGAGCTGCTTGGGTTGCTTGGGCCAGGATCCTGAACTGCTAGAGGTGGGGCCTCAGTCAGAGAGGGTGCCTCGGTCCGTGGGATGCCACTACCACTCGTGATACTGGCACTGTCGGGCTTGTAACTGCGCATACGCTCGATCAAACTTCCCAAATGAGTTACATATAGCGGACGTCCACCATATACGACGCAAATGGAATTGACGATGTCTTCAAGTTCTTCGACGAATTGACTTTGGTCGACGAGTGTGTCCAGAGCCGAGTAGACGAAATCGGTCTCGTGATTCCCAATGAGGTGTTCGTACAGGTCCCGGCGGCCAACCACCGCCTTGAGAATCCCAACGAGCGACCGCGCCGCGGACGAACGTGCCCATTCAGCAAGTGGAGTGGAACAGCGAGAGACGAGTTTCTCGATTCTTCTCACACAGTGTTGAATCTGCGCGGCGGCCCAGGACACATCCCGTGGGCCCTCCGCAGATTTTCCTTGGCTCCGATACGCCGCAGCAATGGCTGGATCTTCCTCCATGGCCGAAAACGCATCGAGCTCGTCGATGATACGAGACACTCGTTGTCGCATGCTTCGAAAGGGGTCGACAGCCGCGTCGGAGGGATTGAGCTCGGAGCGTACCCATTCGGCAAGGGAGTGCGAAGCGAGGATTAGAGAGAAGAGTGTTGCTCCGAGGTCGCCACGGCGTATTAGTGTGTTGCCATTATATGAACTTTCGAGGTCAGGTCTGTAGTTGTCGAGCTCCCAGGGCTGAATGCCAGCGACGGCGGCAACCATGTCTCGGGCTTCTTTCATGCGGGCGGGGGTTGGGAGAGAAATATCGCTATCGGGGTTGGATGTATCGCAGCGGAGGCCGTCTGCCAATAGATCAAGGCGAATTTGCGAAATCTGGTCAAATGGATCACCGAGCTCCTCGGCGTAACCAAACTCGGTGAGGGTGAGCTCCGAGCCGGGATCGTGGTCGAAAAGGGCTTGTTTTGAGATCCTGTCAAACAGCCAGATGAGGTGCTTGCATGGCTTCGCATCGCGATATCTGGCGTCCGGGCATTCGCATTTTGGCGTAGGAAACCTTTGGCTGTCGCGCGCCCCGATTCGGACAGAGCAGGGCACGACCTCGTGCATCTGAAAGGCATAGAACAGTCCGCTCCCTTCGGGATCGTGCCTCACCCCACAAAGCTCCAGCGATATCTGAGGGGGTTCTTGGGCGGGTTTTTGGCTGAATAGGGCCCTCACCGTCTGCCTAGTGCTCGGGGAGAGTCGCGAAATGTTGTACCTGAATCCTGTGGGGGAGGACACAACGTCAATTTCTTCGTCGTCGTCATCCTCTCCGGGCTCCCAGTCGCTCATGTCCGAGGCTTGCTCCGACCCGGTTGTATGCAATGGCTGCATGCGGCTCTGGTCCCGCGATCTATCTGAGTCACACTCGAGCGAAAGCTTGCTCATGCCGGCGGTTGGGGACGCGGGCATCGGTCGCCGGGGAGGAGACGGAACGAGATATGGTATAATCGGTGTGCTTGTGGCGTTAGGGGGATGGACAGCGGGAAGGACAAGTGAGCCTGAATCGACTTTTTGTAGTGCAAAGACGCAACGACACATCTTTATAAGACCCGGGGTGTAGATTAGGTATAGGCCACGACGGGCAGCCCAACGGACTGGGTGGAGACTGGACTAGAACCATGACAGGGCAAAGGGCAAGGGGCTGTTGGTGGAGGGTTGTCTTGGCTGGAAAGGAGAGAGAGAAAATGCAAGTACATTGAGGATGGCCTGGCCACTTGGCCGGCGCGATCCGCAGCGATTCAAGACCAAGGATACATTGAGCTTGTTCTCAGCCCCATCTCAGGTGCCCAGAACCCGGAGTATCCCTGAACTGAGTCCCTATTCCTGCAGCGGCGTGCATTCGAACCCTATACCGGATCAAGGGGATGGCAGATGCTGGGCAACCCCTGGGTGGCACCTGAAAGAGTCGGTCCATTGAAGGAGGGGAACTGTAATGACTGAGTCCCAATTACAGAACAGGGAACGTATGGAAGGTTGCCGTTGGAGATGACTGACTTCAGTAATCTGCAAGCCTCTCCTGCTGCCCTGCATCACACCGTCTCTTTTCTCATCTGAAGACCACGACTGGTTGGGCCGAGATGATGTGCAATCTGCAAAAAAGTCGGGGATGCAGGTTGAGAAACGGTCGGGCAGCCAGGCCTGGCGAAGCATCCATGGATCTAGCCGAGCCGGCAGTGAGACGAGGAAGGCGCCAAACATGGTTGTTTCTTGCTGGCGTCGCCGGCCCTTTCCTCCAAGCCGTCACGGAAGGAGGGGCCAGTTCTCGGGAAAGACCACCGGATAGGATGGAAGGTGCTCTGGCCGGCCCCGATCAAGCGGTCAAGCGGCCTGGGTCTCAATGGGCGGAGCAGCCGCAACTCGCGGGCTCTGCCGTACGAAGACGTACAAACGAAACTGTCATCAAGATTCAATTGCGATGGTTGTTTGGTGTTGCCCTGTCGGCTGCTTGAGGCTTGAGCGCAAGGCCACAGCCAGGCCCGTTTTCAGGCCCGCAGATGGTCCGTGCAGCCACTCAGCCACTGCGACAGGGGGGTCTGATTGGGTTGCGGAGCGCCAGCCCTGTCCTTCAACCGCCAACTCTCTCCAACTTCACCTGTTTCTCTCGTCTCTAGATCAATCTGGCTCCGCCTCGAGATCAAACTGCCTTGCGCCATATCCGAGTTATCACCATTGTTGATACATAAGGGGTGGACACGGCCGCCTTTCCTGCGACCACGACCCGTTTTTTCCAGACTTTGTCAACACATTGCTCTTCAAGCCGCCTCGGCTTCGCCCTCCATTGTGGCCGCGAGAATGGGCCGTTCATCACATTTTTCTTCGAGAAAACTGCAGTGCTACCGAGTGCCGTCATAGCTGTTGTCAGGCTGTCCTTGCTGTCTAAATTTGGACTGGCACAGAACATTCTAGTCAAGTGACAAGCTCTGCGACGTTTCCCCCACCCATCGGAAAAATCTTCACCTTCTGGGATCACTTCGCAGCGGTCAGGTTAATGAGGCAGTTGGTGGTACTGAGGCACATCCGTTAGTCTAATACCATTGCTCTCCGAATACATTTGGCCGATGTTATATGCCGTCCATCTACGCTATACGGTCCCACCCACCGGAACTTTTACTTGACTCTTGAAGAATAGCTAGCTTACCTGTGCCGCAGAACTCGGGATTCCAGAACCGATTGAGTCCAAAGGGGTCCCCGGATTTTGGGGTGGCGCATGCTCAGAGCCCCTGAGCACCCCCCCCCCCCCTAACGAGTGCATGACATCCATTTCACCAGATATGATGAGGCGTTCTCCTGTCTCTTGTTGGGAGATACTATAAATCACATGCTGCGACTCCTTGCAGACAGAGGAGGATGAAGAGCGGTGCCCTTTCATGGTTCGTTGGGCACGTCCTGGCATTGCGCATGTCCCTTGCCTACATAGACATGGACGAGTCCACTGCCGATAGGTCGGGGAGGACGGAACGTATTGCACCAAACCAAACCCGTTGCCGAGTTTTTGCAAGACGGTTCCGGGAGTGTGGTAACGCTGGGTGAAGGCAGGGGTCATGGTTCAGAATGATGCCCGACCTTTGCACTGCCCGGGGCCGTCCGTGGGGGTTGGAATGCTTCCACTGTGCACCTTGATCAGGAATTTTGCCAAGTTCAGAGGTATCGGCTTGTCAACTCACGGCGGAAGGCCACAGCAGCAAATTTCCAGCCATGGACACCCCAACCACTTGAGCATTTCATCCGCCGTCGCAGCCATGCTGCGATCAATCCCATCCATGCCCAAGACCCCAACTCACATGACTTCCCGTCACCGCAATGGCTTTCAACACCGCATACCAGCTGCAACCAGCACCGAACTTGCTGCATCACGCCGCCTCGCCCTTCGTTGGCCATTTGGGATGAGGCTACATTTCTCTTGTTTCGTCCGCCCTTTCCTTTCCCAGGGCAATCTCAACGTTCCAGACTTCGACGGCCGGAGCCGGCCGCACGGTCCGTTCCGATCATGTTTTCTCGTGTTCCTACTCTTCCAGCCCAAGACATCCTTCATAAGGCGGAGCTGCAACCTGTGTACGTTGGGAGTTCACCTTGCTTAGGTCGAGACAGTCGATCTGCCGGACGATGTTGGGTTGAGGCAAGGCAGCTCTGCCCGCTCCGAACACGCCGTTGGTCCACGCAAGGTCAACGCAAGGTCAACGCAAGAGGCAAACGGAACACTGAAAAAAGGTGGGTGGGGGGTCACACCAACGACACAGCAAACTCATCTCATGCTCTTGTATTGCTACAACCGCACAGACCGAGAAGACGAAGGCTGTAACAGATGCAGACAAAGCTGAAGCCAAAATGCTATATCCTCGACAAGCATCCGAGATGCATCGTAGTCAAACAAACAGAACCCCCAGCACCACAACGTCTCCAAAAGACTCCGCCCCGCGCCATCCCTCTCAAGCCGAACCAAACACGAGGAAAAAAAGCGGACATCCGCGCAAGTGAAACCAACCCCATAACACCAACGATGCTGCGACCCCATCAACCACCGAACCCCGACCCTCCCTGCCTCTCTTCCGCCCCGCGCGTTCTGATAACCCTGCCTGTGCCCCTCCACAAACTCGACCCATCACCGCGCCACGAATCACCGCCGGAGGTGAAGGAAAGGAAGTATATACATCTGCGGGGAGAATCGAAAGGCCTGAGGGTCGGGGAACAAAAGTTGGGATCTAAAAAAGAAAAAAAAGAAGAAAAAAAGAAACAAGAAGCAGCAGCAGCATCTCCTCTCCACCGCAACGCCAGGCATGCACCATGCACCACCACGTATCGTCGTCAAGTCGTCAGGCCAACCACGCAACACACACACACACACACATTTCCGGTCCGGGGAAGACGACGACGGGGTATCTCGCATCGCATCGCATCGCATCGCATCGCATCGCATCGCATCGCAAAACGCGCGCAAACAAAACAAGCGGGTTGGGTTGGGTTGGGTTGGTTTGGTAGGTAGGTGTGTGTGTTGTGTGCCCCCCCC
>MU853403.1:1896127-1919751 GCA_033297235.1 Trichocladium antarcticum
CCCCCTTTCCCTTGTCTAGGCCCCCGCGGCGCTGATCTTGCGGGCGGTGGGCGACGCGTGGTGGCTGGCGCTGCCGATGCGGCCGCTGGTCTTGCGCACGCCGGCCTCGCGGACGCCGTTGCCGCCGGCGACGGGCCGCTTGGGGCTGCTGCTGGCGCCACGGACCTTGGCGAGGACGCCAGAGGCGGAGGTCGCGCGCGGCTGGGCGGCGGCGACGACGGTGGCGGTGGCGGTGGCGACGACGGTGGCGGCGTCGTAGGCCTTGGATTTTGCGCGTGCGGCGGCGGGGCCAATGTTCTCGATGTCGTTGGAGGCGTCGTTGTCGATGACCTGGTAGATGGTGGTTGTTTTGGTCGAGGTGTGGTGGCTGACGGAGCGTGCTTTGCGGTCGGGCGAGAGCGAGGCCGAGGCTTTGCGGTGCGAGCGCATCCGCAGGTTCCATTCCTCGTCGGACTCGTTGCCCCTCGATGCGCGGTGCATCGAGATGACCTCGGTCTGGATCTCCTGCTCGACGCCGCTCTCCTCTTCGACTGTGTGCACACTGCGGCCGTATGGGTGGTGGCGGTCGGCGGCACTCCGCTGTGTCTTCCTGGGCTGGCCCGGCGTTGGCGCAGGGAGGTAGTCCTCTTGCGCCCCGATGGTGTTATCACGGGCGTCCCGGTCCATCTCGCCTAGGGGCGTCCGCACGGATCCCTTGTTGGGCGGGGTTGAAGTCGCCTTGGTCTTGCTTGCGCTGCGGCCGCGGCTGGCCTTGTGCATGGCACGGATCGGCGTGCTCGGCTGGTGGGTCGCGCCGTTGGCTTGCACTGTTGCTGCTGCGGCGGCGGCGGCGAGGGCAGCCTCCTTGCGGAACTTGCGCTCCAGACGCTCCTCGACCCACCATTCCCGGAAAGTGCCCTGGTTCAGGTGCAGCCAGTGCTGCTGGGGGCCGACGACCATGCCCGGGCGCATGAAGCGCATGTAGGCAATGATCTCGTTGGCCGTGAAGCCATGCCTGTAGATCAGGTAGGCGCCAATCAGGCAGCCTGTGCGCCCGAGACCGGCCTTGCAGTGGACTGCAATGCTCTTCTTCTTGACCGTTATCGTCTCGTGCGCCATGCGGATGAACTTGCGGACCATGGACATGGGCGGGCAAGTGCCGTCCGCGAAGATCATGTCGATGTGCTGGATGCCGAGCGCCTCAAAGTAGGAGGAATCGTACAGCACCGAGTTGAGGCGCACCACGAGCCCGATGTCCCGCTCGGTAAAATACTTCAGCACGTTCTTGAATGGCTGCACGAGCGTAGGGTGCGCATCCACTTCGGACATGGTCGTGGGCAGGGCGTTCCAGGCATCGGTGCCCTCGATGCTGCGGGCCGTGGATAAGCTCTGGGGCGACGCGAAGGCGAGGAAGTCGGGTGTGATCCAGTTGAAGTCGCCTTGCTCGACGCGCTCGAAGTGCTCGTACTCGTCCAGGTCAAAGGTCTCCAGCACGCAGCTGCCCTCTTCCTTGGCCTTCCAGACTCCATACACAACGTCCTGGATGGTGATGCCGTAGTCCGCCTGACTGTAACCGGCGTCTCTAAACGGCATCAGAGGCGGGTCCACCTGCGCGACGGGCGCCAGGGCCAGGTGCGGAGGCCATGCCTGGATGAGGACCATGTAGCATGCTAGCAGGCACGAGGCGTTGGCGCGACCTGTTTGGACTCGTCAGCAACAGTGCCGCGGGAACACAATGCGCGGGACGCGGAGGACCTACTGCGCGGGTCTGCATTGCTCCAGAAGACAATCGGCCGGTCCTTGTTCTCCTTGGCGCCCAAGATCTCGTGGAACTGCAGGGCGAAGCGGTAGAGGTGGCCGATGTGCAGCGGGCCAAAGTCGTGGTGGAACGCGTTGTAGAGGAGGGTGTCATCGACCGTGAAGTAGAAGGGCTGCTTGTGGCGGGCCTTGACAGGTGAGGGCCCGTCGCCATTCCGCTGCGACCGTTTGCTCGGCGAGCGCGGCGCCGGGTCCGGGTAGGGGAAGAGCGTGTGGGCATTGGGGGCGTCGACATACGACGCAAGATATAGACGGTCTGCCAAGGTCAGCGGGGGGGGATCGCACAACTGGGGAGGAGTGCGCATTGGAGGGTGGTGCCACTGCACTGCATGGGGGATGGTGCCATTGCGATGGCGACTGTGTCCACGTACAGCCGCCCGGAGAAAGCTCGCCGCGTACCTGGAATATACTCAATGATCTGGCCCAGATTGCTGGAGTAGCGGGCAGGAGGCGCCATCTTGTCGGGGCTCCGTGTTGTGTTGTTGTCGGGTGTCGGGGGTCGGGCGAAGCAGTGCTGAGGTGCGCGTAGGCATGTATCGTGGAGCGATACCTGGGGTAATATGCTTTGCGTGGGCTAATGCGATGTTTCCTGCAGATGTGCACGGTTGGGGTTGCGGCGGTTGGGATCGGCGACAGGATGGGCGGCAGGCAGGGTCGACACCAGAGACTGCGCGCGCGATGTTTGGGAGCTCGGGGCCGAGCGAGAGGGGAACAGTGCAGAGGTCGACGACGACAGTGCGCGCAAACTCTCAGTCCAGAGCAGCCGGAATCGCAGACGGTCGGGTTGGGGGAGATGCAATTGGGAAGGAGACCATGGGGGCATGCGATGTCTGCGGCGAGGTTTTGTAATGGCTGATGTTTTTGGCACTTGTTATTGCTGGCCTTCAGAGACCCTCCATCGCTGCGAGTTGGCAACCAATCAGCGTTGCGCGTTCTATTTCTGTCTCCGTATTGCCATGGCAACCGTCTGCGCCGGCTGCTTGGGCAGAGTTGGCGGTCACTGGCGGCCCGCTGGCCAGTCTGCCCACTCGACAGGGGTCCTGGGCCCCTGGTCCCGCAACCTTCCGCCCGGGCTTATCTTATCGAGCCAGACAGCCCCACCATCTGCCTCCTCTGCCGCCGCGTTGTCGGAATGTGCGTCTTGTCATTTGTCACCACCTTGAGACGGACCCTGCAGCTGCCGGACAACCTGGTGCCAGCGCAGCCATGGCAACCGACACGGTCGCTGGCTTTCCCTGCGCCTTGTACGTCACCCCGTCCGACATCACATCCTGCCATCCCACCCTTGTTATTGAACGGAATGCTTCGTCGCACCCTGGAACAGTTTACCCCGCTAACACGCACTCCCGTCCAGAACCCTCGACGTCCCCTTCCCCGATGCGCGCCTCGCCTCGGTCGCGCTCCAGGCGCTCAGAGTCGACAAGGAGCTTTCCTCCCTCGTAAGGCGAGACCTTTCGGCCGTCGCCGCCCAAGGCGCGTCTGACCAAGCCGTCCTGCGCGTCGAGTACAAGGCTGCGACGAACCGCATGCTGCGCGTTGCTGTCAACTCCTTCCTGGAGGGCCTTGCCTTGGTGATGGAGGTGATGGAAGAGCTGGATGTCGATGTTGTGGAGGCCCGGCAGGCACAGGAAAAGAGCGGGTGAGTCCTGGATGGGCCAAGCGACGCAACGACCACGCTTACAAGCCTCACGAAAACGAAAACGGTCCCCGGGACTCGGCTGAGCTGGGGAGCTTAAGAAGGGGCCTTGGTACTCCATTTACAGAGTGGCATGCGGGACAGAGCAGCGCATTCGCATCCCGCGGCTGGCGTTGTGCACGGAACTCCAGCCCATGTGTGCCTCGATCTGCCGGGCACCCACAGCTACAAGATTCCATCGCCTTCATTCCGAAGCCTCGCAATCATAACTGCTCCTCCTTGACATGCTGCCCCGGTGACCCCGCATCGGCCTCAACCCGACGCTGCAGCTCTTCGTCTGCCGCCGCCGCGCCCGGTGTGGCCTGCTCCCCGCCCCCGTCCATGGCGTCCATGGCGTCCATACGGTCCAAGTCGCCATTCTCTTGTTTCGGCGATGTGACCTCGGGCAGATGTCGAAACACCTTGATCAGACCATCCTGCCCAGCACTCACCATGGTGCTGCCGTGGACATCAACCCAGAAGCACACCCCCTTGTGGGCGCCCGTGATCCGCTGCACCACCGCCTTGCTCCCCACGTCCCACATGACGATATCGCCGTCCTCGCTGGCCGACGCTATGAAGGCCTGGCTCTGGGACACAGCGCCATCCGCATCGTCCTCTCCAGCCCCGTCGTCCCCGTCGTCCCCGTCGTCCCCGTCGCCCCCCTCCCCCTCCTCGGTCAGCACGCCGAAGCACCCGCCAATGGAGAAGCCCTTGTTCGTGTGGCCCTGGTATGTCTTCTTGACGGACCCCGACACGTAGTCCCAGAGGCGGATGGAGTTGTCGAGGTTGAAGGCCAGCACAAAGCGGCCGTTGGGGCTGAAGCAGACATTGGTAACGGCCGGGTTGTCCTCGTGCACCAGGGTGCGCAGACACTGCCCGGTCGAGGTGTCCCAGATGCGGCTGCCCAGAGTAGTCATGTTAGCCAGCCTCTCCCGTAGACCGTAGACGACCAAGACTACTCACATCAGCCCGTCCGTCGAGCAGCTCACCACCAGCGTCCCGTCCCTGCAAAAGTCCACCCCACCCACCGGGTCACTATGCGCCGGCAGACTCCTCATCAACCTCCCGGCCCGCACATCCCACAGAAAAACCGCCTCATCGTAGCTCCCACTCGCGAGGATATTCCCCTTGGGCGAGAACGCCAGGCACGAGACATAGTTATGATGTCCCACCAGCGGGCCCCTCCCCGTCCTCCCGCCCCGGACCCCTTCCTCCCCACCCTCCCCACAACCACCACCACCACCACCACCACCACCACCACCGGCAGCCCCCCTCCCGCGCCGCCTCCCCGCCGCCGACCGCGCCATGGCCACGACCTTCCCGCCGGCCCCCACCGCGCGCATCCCGCTGCCCGCGCCGTCCCGCACCCCCACCGCGTGCGCCGGCGCCCCCGTCACCCGGTCCCACAGCCGGATGGCCTTGTCGTCCGACCCCGTCGCCAGCGTGCCGCTGTCGGGCGACCAGGCCAGGCACGACACGCCCGCCAGGTGGCCCACCAGCGTGTCGAGGTGCGCGCCCGTCGCCGCGTCCCACATCTTGGCCGTGCCGTCGGCCGACGCGGACGCCAGCCAGCGCCCGTCGGGCGAGACGCGCACCTGCGACACGGCGGCCGCGTGGCCGTGCAGGGAGAGGTGCGGGGTGTAGTGTGGTCGGGTGGGCGGGGGGTGGTGGTGGTGGTGGTGGTGGTGGTGGTGGTGGTGGGTGGTGAAGGTTGGGGTGGTGGCTGTTGGGAGGAGGTGAGAGGAGGAGGAGAGGCTCCCCGAGCGCGAGCGCGATATGGAGGGGGAACGCGAACGCGAGCGCGAACGCGAGTAGGAGGCGCTTCGGGATCGCGAGCGCGGTGTTCGTGAGGGGGAGCGGGATCGTGAGGGCGGAGCGGATCGCGATGGTGATCTGGAGTGGGAGCCGAGAGAGTCGGAGCGGTACCGTGTCTGCCTGTCCTTGTCATCTGCCATTATGCTCCTGTCTCGGCTCCTGCTGCGAGAGCGACTGCTGGGTCGGCCGTGGCGGATGGAGAGGCTTTGGTCGGGAAGGGCATCGGTATGCGGGGAGTCGTTGCGTGCGCCCTCGGGGGACCCGTAGCGCGGTGTCGAGTCGAGACTGTCGTCGTGCATCCTGCGCCGCTTTGGCGGCGGCTCGGCCATGGGCGCGCCCACTGCTGATCCCGGGGCCGTCATCTTCGTTGTGTGGTGAAGAAAGGCTCAGGAAGTCGTCGCGAGGCTAAAGCGCTGCCGCGTCGGTGATTGCAGGCATTCGAACAGGGATCTGGGACCCCAGGTGCACAACCGATTGGCCAGTGGTGCAATGTACCTACTGTACCCTGCAGTCCAGGGGCGCATGGCCAGTAATTTTTCTGTTTAGCGCCTTCCCAGAACTGGCAGGGCCCAAACCAGCTCGGCCAGCTGCTGCCCCCTGCTTGAATCTTGATTCTCGATTCATCCCCAGGGCTCTTTTTGACAGGACACTACTGGATAATTAGCTCTGTGACATAGCAAATCAAACAAGCTTGTACTAGTTGTATCGATACATCCCATCCCATAACCCCATTCCCGACCGGTTTGGATGCGCCTTCTCGCTACTGTCATACTATTATTTCTCCAGTCTAGCGTATAGCACTCACCACCCAAGCCACCTCCACCACCAACATGGAGCCCCCCCCCGATGAAATCAACATCATCACGCTCAACTGCTGGGGCCTCAAGTACATCTCGAAGCTGCGCCGCGAGCGCCTGACTGAGATCGGACGCCAGCTGACCCTCGCCAAACCGCAGCCGCACATTGTCGCGCTGCAGGAGTGCTTCACCCAGGAGGACTACCAGAGCATCCGCCGCCAGACACGCTCCATCCTGCCCCATGGCAAGTTCTACCACAGCGCCGCCCTCGGCGGTGGTCTGGCCATCCTGTCGCGCTGGCCCATCGAGGAGAGCACCATGCGGCCCTACCCGCTCAACGGCCGTCCAACCGCCTTCTGGCGCGGCGACTGGTATGTCGGGAAGGGCGTGGCCTGCGCCAGGATCCGCTACGGCCCCGCCGCGAAGCAGGTCGTCGAGGTCTTCAACACGCACACCCACTCCCCCTACGAGGCCGGGAAGCCCGGCGACTCGTATCTCTGCCACCGCACTGCCCAGTCTTGGGAGATGGCCAAGCTGCTCCGTGGCGCCGCCGAGCGTGGCCACCTGGTGCTTGCGGTCGGCGACTTCAACATGACGCCCATGTCGCTCCAGCATCAGCTCATCAGCTCCCTCGCCCCCGTGCGCGACGTCTGGCGCGTCCTGCACCCGGACAGCTCTGTGGGGCCGGCACACCACCCAGCAGAGAAGGCCCGCAGCCGGCCCGTCCCCACGGCCGAGTTCAACATCCTCGAAAACGGCGCTGCCTCGGACGGCCCAACTAACACCTGGCGCTGGACCAAAGCACAGCAGAAACAGCTCGGGCGCGGGAAGTCCCCCGTGGCCGTTTCGCCAGACACCCTCGGTACATCCATGGCCAACCCCGTTACCACCCCCCAATCCCCTTGCTAATACCCACCCCCAGACCTCCGCGGAAAGCGGCTCGACTACATCTTTGCCGGCTCCGGCGACATCTCCGCCCTCGGCGGCGGCTGGGTGGTCAAGCGCGCCAGCGTGGGCATGATGATGCGGCACCCGGAGCTGGGCTGCTCCCTCAGCGACCACTTCGCCGTCGAAGCCACGCTCGCCTTCCACCCCTTCCAGCTCCCCGCCACAACCCCCCTCCTTCCCAACAAAGACAACAACCCCGACCCCCTCCCTTCCCATCTCAAAGAAGTCACCAACGGCACCTACCTGCACTCCCCCTCCCCGTCTTCAACCCACCTCCCGCCATCCCCACCCTCCCCCACCGTCCAACTCACCTCCTTCCTCCCGCGTTCAAACCCCCCATCACCACCAGAAGAGGGCCTCCCCGCAACAACCTACACCACCATCCTCAACCTCATCGAAACCTACACCGCGCGGGAGCGCTTCGAGCTGCGCTGGCGCGGCCACCACTTCTTCCTCTCCCTGCTCACCACCACCGCCTGCCTCGTCGCCATCTGGTTCCCCCCCCACCACTACGTCGGATTCATCCTGCTGCTGGTGAGCACCCTGGGGCTGGCGACGGGCGTGGTGAACGGCCTGCTGGCGCTGCTGTTCTTTCGGAGCGAGCTGAAGGCGCTGCGGGAGTTCGAGTGGGAGGTGCGGAATGCGAGTGGGACGCTGGGGGTTGGGACGGAGGGTGGTGATGGGGAGGAGTGGTGAAAGGGGGTGGGCGGGGTGAGGCGTGAGTGCCTGAATGCTAGATGCAATAGATTCTCGACATAAATGTTCTAAAGGGGTATTTCACAGAAATGCAAATCGAACCAACCGCCCAATCCAAGCCTGCGCTGTGTGGCCCGCCATGCCTGACGTCTGTTCTCCTCCTTGTAAAGCCACTCAACACGTATAAACAACCAGTATCCGAGAACGCCGAACCCCATGCTGCACAACAAGATTCTCAGGGAAGAGTGCTGCTGGTATCTGTCCCGCTCCCAGCGTCCGGCTCCGCCTCGGGAATATCACTGTATGCCTCCCCTCTCGCCGCCACATTGGTGATGGCGCTCTGCAATGCGCTGGTCAAGTCGACGTGGAACAGCGGCCGGTTGATGCCATGCACAGCCACGGTCCGGCCGCTGTTTAGTGCGGGCTTAGTCGCCCCATGTTGAGCATCCAGGCCGTCACCATCCTGCCCGCCGCTACTGCTGCGGGTGCCCTTCTTCGAGAGAGCAGCCTCAATATCCGATGCATGGGCTGGCTGGTGCCTGGTCGACGAACCCATCTCCTTCTCATTGTCTTCAAATTCGGCGGCGGCAGCCGCACTCTGGGCCCCGCCGATCTCGGCGACGCTGAAGATGCTCTTCCACCGGAGATGAGGCACGTCCGGTCGGATGGTTGGGTATCCGAACCCAGCCGCTGCTAATGATCGCTTGGCCCAGCGGTTGGTGATGCAGGCAATGTGCCAGTCGACAGTGTCAGGGGCTGCGTAGCGGTCCAGCTGGTTGCGCACGTCGATCAGCTGCTGGACAGACGTAATGTCGACGTGGTTGACAGAGCTGAAGTCGAGGATGATGGCCTTCAAGGTCGGTAGGCTCATGTCCACCTCGATTTTGCCAGGATCGATGCCGGCTTTCGCGGCAGCCTTGAGCTTCCGCCGCGAAGGGCCAGGGTCATTCCACGGGCGGTCGCCAGGCCTGTCAAAATGTTCCAGGTTGGTCCGGCGAGTGTGGGAGAAGATGTAGTCAGTCATATACTCCAAGCTGTGGCTGGCGTTGGTGTAGTTGAAGCCCTCGGAGAAGCGGTAAATGAAGATGCCGGGATAGGGGTTGTCCAGTTCCACCTCCGGATTGGATCCGTCCGCATGGGTGATGGGGAGGAAGACGTTGCGGGACGGAGCTTCTGGGGAGCCTGTAAATGTGCCATACTCGCCACCACGCCCAAACTCCTGGTCATTGCCAACAACATGGTCGTCTAGCATGGACTTCACCCTTACGCGGCCCAAAAATCGACCCTTGGACCTCAGGATGCGGAAGAGAAGCACCGCGGCCGAAAGGCAGACAGTGGAGTAGATGCCGTTCTCGATGGTCGAGAAGACGGTAACAATGACGCCGACGAAGAAGATGAAGACCTCCAGCGGCGAGACGAGCCAAAATTGGTAAATGGTGTTGGGTGGGGTGATCAAATCGCCAACAGCATGGATGATGACGGCGCAGAGAGACGCGTTCGGAATGTAGTAGAATACGGCCGGCAAGGCGTAGATGGCGAGGAGGACGACAAGCCCAGTAATAACACCGGCAAACGGTGACCGGACGCCAGCCTTTGACTTGATTGCCGTACGACTGAAAGAGCCGGTCGCAGCATATCCGCCGAGAAAGGGCCCCAACATATTGGTGACGCCAATGGCCACCATCTCTTGGGAGGGGTTAATTGTATAGTTGTTTACTCGCCCGAACGACTTGGAGATTGCAATGTGCTCAATCAGCAAAACAATGACGGTAGCGGGTATGTGGCCCGCCAGTTTGGAAGCGATGGGCTGGTTGAGCACGGGTGCGGCTGCGTGTTGGAAGCCTGTAATCCAGTTAGACTCGACAGTGACAGACAGGCTTGCTGGGCTACCGAGACTCACCTCGAGGGACATCGAGCAGGATCTTAAACTTGACGTCCTCCGCTGGGAGACCCCTGTTGACCAGCCAGCTGATCATGATGTACAACAAGATGACAAAGACAGTCCTCAGAGTCGAGAGGAAGAAGGCGAGGCGCTGGTGTCTCGGCCAGCGCTTAGCGGCATACGAGCAAGCTCCGCGGATGAGGTAGAGCATCGCCAGAGCCGACAGGCCCATAGCCGCGTCTAGGCTCGTGCGGGGCAGGCCTTGAAGGGTGTGGATGAAGACAATATAGGGTGCCTCGCGAGTGGAGAAGCCGGTGATGCCCATCATGCCAGGAATTTGGCCGACGCAAATGTTGATGGCAGAGCCCGTCATGAAGGCTGAAAGGGCAGTGAGCGAGATGAGATCCACAATCCACCCACAACGGATCAGGCCGATGAAGAGAACAATCGCGCCGGCTAGGATGGCAAGCGCCGATGCAATGACATGGCCGGGGACGTCGGGCAGAGTAACGGCCAAGTCTGCGACAATACCGCCGGTAAGCTGTGACATCACGGCAACTGGCTGGATTGGTGTCAGCGATTCCCCAATTGCACATACTACGAGGACTGGGCCTACTTACGCCGATGGTGATGTCTTTCGACGTTGCAAAGAACCAGTACAGTATAACACCCATGAAGGACGAATACAAGCCAAACTGGACTTCGAGATTAGCCAGCTTGGCGTAGGCCATGCCTTGGGGAACAACGACAGCGCCGATAGTGATGCCTGTCGAGCAGTGAGCCAACCCGAATTCTTGTATCCGCGGAACGACAGCTCCTTACCGGCGACCAAATCTCCGATGAGCCATTGCAAGTTGTAGTGCCCGATCCAGGAGAGAAAGGGGAAAAGGGAGACGACATAGTCGTAAAACTCTGTTCCCGAAGGGAGAAGCCCCGCCAAGTAGTCAAGTACAAGGGGGGGACTTTCCACAAAGGTGTGTGCTGATTGCTCCGAGGACACTGAGGCCCCGGGTCTGTCGGGCTCCTTGTATGGATCTGAGTCTTGAAGCTTGATGCCCAGAGCCTTGGCCGCAGCGCTGCTGGCCTTGGACGGCATTGTGCCGTTGGGGACTGTCGATTTGCAGAACCGGCGACGTATGGGTGCGGCGGGTGTTTGAGAGTCGAATGCGTCGCGAGATGCTGGTGTCTGCCTCTGGCGATGGGGTTCGGCGCCTTCTGCTGTAAGATGTGACGAAAAGGATGCCCGAAAAGATGCGGGTTAGGGGCGTCGAAAGCAGTATTCCTTGGGTTTTATTGGAGGGGGGTTGGATGAAACAGAATAAATGTCAGATATCAAGCCCAGGAAGAGACCAAGACGCCGGGTCTATGTCAGACCAAGTGGCAAGAAGGAAAGAAGTCGGCTCCTGGGATAATAAGATATTCTGACGAAACCCCTGGTCTGCGATCTATCGAACCCAGCAAGAAAGTCGCCTTCAAGGAAACTTCAATCATTGTCGAAGACGCAAGGAAGCGGATCCCGGAAGGCGCGGTGGGCGATGGCGCAATTGCATGCCTTACCTATCACGGCTAGGAGCTGGAGAGCTGGAGTGGAACTTGGAAGGCATGGCCCGGGAGGGGTATGCTGCCCAATGTGAGACGGTCCTGTACCTTTGGTGCAAACAGGGTCCGGGGGTTCTATAGGAGACCGAAACCTTGACCGGGACCTTGAACTATGGCAGGTTCTAGCTTTCCATCGGACGAGCGTGGGCGTCGGCTGCACCTGGGGGTTGGACCTCCAAACTCTACGCCGTGCACGCCTGGGGGGTTAAAGCAACGGATGCCAGCGAGGGAAGGTCATCTGGATCCCAACGGGCAGCCATGCCATCCGCCAACGCCGCACAGCAGCACCACGAGGCCACTGAAGCCCAAATGACCCTAGAAATTATTCTTGTCAGTGTATACACATGTCCGACAGACCGAGGCAAAAGTGGAAGGTCGGTTGCCGTCGCCGGAGGGGCTGCATCAAGGCTGCGGGGTGAACCGACGACGCGGCCGTGGAGAAGAGGAACAGGACTGGGGTGTCGATGATGCAATAACGCCAAAACTGATGTGCTTGCCAAGGAACCCCCACGCAAAGACCCTTGGGCGGCGGCGGATGTACATATGTAAGCCCAGAACAATGGCACTTGTCGATCCCCAGCGCCGCGTGTTGGCTACTGGAATGCAGGTTCGTCCGTCCCTGGCGCGATCTGTGATCACGCAGCCTTGCTTGAGGCCAGCTGGCATCGTGCATCATGCAGAAAGTCTTGTGTTGCGCCTCGGCTTGGCAACGGTGCTTACCTAATTCGAGAGACGGGAGCATCGAGAAGGGGCGTCGTTTCCCATCTCACATCACCCTTGCCGGAACATGGATCGCCAGCCACTGACGTGCTGCCGAGCCTGGCATCCAAAACTCGGGACTTGGACCGGCAGCCGGGCGTAAAAGGTACAGTATACCTAGCTACTGACCAAGAAAATACCCACTTAGGGCAAACAAACATTGTATTGTGAGCGGCATAACTTGTCCACAGTTTACATCGCGAGTCTGCATCGGACCAGGGCCGGGCCTGCTGACCAATCCCAGCACGCCTGCTGTCCGGTTTGGGAAGCCACATACTAGGGCGGCAACCATCATGTTTCTCCAGATGTTTCTTGCCCAGAGACGCCATTCGATTGCACGCGGTGAAGATCAGGTGGAAACCGCTGTCAGGCCCAACGTGTGCATCTTGACCGCAGAACTGCCATCCTCTCTCTCCTGCTATGCTGCTCTATAAATGATACCATCGTTTCTACTGCTCCTTGTTTTGATTTCTGACTAGCCGTGACCCTGACAGTATCTCCTCATTTCCTTTTGGGGTCCCACGCCAAACAGCAAATTTATGAATTGGATCTTCCTGCAGAACATTCGATCGGAATTTGGGCATCCTCAATCTCGGCAGGGCTGACCGGGGAACCGGTGGCAAGCCAGTTGTGGGGAAAAACACAGGGTTGGGTGCTCGCGAGAAGCCAGAAAACATTCGCCAAGACTTCCACGGGTTCTATCCATCCAGAACCGCAAGACTTTCCCAGGGCTAACAAGACGCGCCAAGCAGCGTCATGCAAACCAGAGGAAGTCTGGCAAAACAACGCCCACATTCTGATGCTCCTCGTGCAAGCGACCGCCGACGCGTGTACATATGTATGTATGTGTATGTACATGTAGTACAGCTCATTGGCCGAACCGCGTCGCGAAATGAACACGAGCGACTGAGTCTGCCTGAAGTGCCTTCCCACAGCACAGGGCGCTTGCATCCTGCCTCCTGCACCCTGCGTCCAGCTTTCCCGTGCCTCCAGCCTCCCCCGCCTGGTTTCTGGTTTCTGGCTGTTGGCTCAAACCTCAGCTGCATGCTGCCCGACCCTCGTGGCAGAAGCATGCATCGTTGTTTTCCGCGTCGTCCTCTGTCAAAAACCATTTCCGCTACCTTGCAATGACGCGCCGAGATTTGAATCAATTACCTGGAGACAAGATGCCGAGTCCCACCAAGGAGACCAGGACCCTGTCTCCGCTAGCGACGCTCCCGGCGACGATGCAGCTCCACCCGCCTCCATCTTCTGGCACTCACCGAACGCTCAGGAGATTGCAGTCGGCTCATAGTCTGGGGGCAAAGGCCGCAGCCCAGCCGTCGCTCATTTCGCAGCAGAGATTCCAGGCGCAAAACCAGCAGCAGCGGCAGCAGTTCCAGCGCCTGCAGCCGATCCAGCAGAAACCCCCATCGCCCGCTCGGCGACATGTGAGCACCGCACGCTCGCCACAGAGAGGACGCGCCAACAGCGACGCAGCACCGGTTCCCACCACCACACAGCTTGCCGCCATGGCCATGACGGCAACCAGGCGCTCTGCCTTGAGCAAGCGGTCTTTGGCCGCGGATTCCATGTCTCTCGAGAGACTGCTGCGCGACGGGCCGCCCAACGACGATGTCGAGGGTGCGCTCGAGAGCGCCCGTCTCAAGATCCTTGATCAGGGCATCAGGTCCGACAGCGATGGCATGGTGAGAGCATCCCGGCCCGCGCTGGTAGCAGGGGATTTCTGGCCGGCCACTAACTCGCATGCGCAGTCCTCGCTCCGCATCTACGTCTGGCTCATCCTGCTCAACGCGCCCGTCCTCGAGACCGACACCTACCTCTCCCTTATCCATCGCGGCCCGTCGCCCGCCTACTCCAAGATTCGCAACGACACCTTCCGCACACTCACGACCGATCCCCTCTTCCGGCGCCGTGTGAGCGAGGCGAGCCTGATTCGTCTGCTCAATGCCGTCGCGTGGACGCTACACGACACCCGCGAGGACCGGACCCGGGAACCCAGCATAGCCAGCATAGCCAGCAGCTCACGCCAGTCCCTGGATCAGTTGAGCAGCCGACCGGGGACGGGCCACAGCGGTTATGGGAGCGGCCAGTCCCACCCTTCATCACCAGCGGCGAAGAACCGAGCACGCGCCCTGACCTTGACGACCGAGGGTTCCGAAACGAGCATGGCGGCCGAGTCGGGCACATATGTCCAGGGCATGAACGTCCTGGCAGCACCGTTTCTGTATGCTGCCCGCAGCGAGGCCGAGGCTTTTATTGCCTTCCACCAGCTGTTGACGAAGGAGTTACCGGGCTATATCCGCGGTGCCATGGACGGCGTACACAAGGGCCTGGCGCTGGTCGACAAGGTGTTGGCGATAGTCGACCCGAGACTCAGTCTGTATCTGCTTTCCAAGAACCTTACGGCCGAGATTTACGCCTTCCCCTCCGTCCTGACCCTTTGCGCCTGCACGCCCCCGCTTCCAGAGGTGCTGCGACTTTGGGACTTCCTCTTTGCATACGGTCCGCATCTTAACATCCTGTGTATTGTTGCGCAGCTGGTCATGATCCGCACCAAGATTATGGATTCGCCCAGGTACGGCCCATCTGTGTGCCAACCTTTGCTCTTGCGTAGACTAACAGACGACCGCCAGCCCCAACAAGCTCCTCCGATCTTTCCCAGCTCTCCAAGCAGACCAGATCAAGCGCACGACTCTTGCCATAATCAAGATGATTCCCGACGATGTCTACGCTGAGATCGTTGTCCATGCCCGATGAAGCAAGCACCGACAAGAATTTAGCACCGGCATCGTCTCCCAACACACCCGCCTATCCCGGCGATCCCCGGTTTAACAAGCACCGTCTCGGGCGCCCGTCTTTTGCCAGGCCTCACTAGCCACGCCTGACAATCACCGAAATCCCCGAATAGATTGGCGCTGCCGAGTCCCATCGCCGAGCCGCGCTCGAGACAGAGACCCCCACAATCGCTGCCACAACATCCACTGCCACGACATCCACTGCCAGGGCCGATCCCGAGAGCAGGGGCATCGCAAAGCCGATTTCGACGCGTCTACCACCGACACACCACACGCCAAACGCTCCCGACACCCTGGTTAGCCGTGTCCGCTGTGGGGCCATCGCAAACTTCTGCACGTCATGTCGCGTCGGGCGGTAATGCAACGGTCTGCCATGGTTCCCACCTCGCGGGTCTCGGATGATTGGCGCGGGTATGCAACTACGTATGATGGATGTGCGAAGATGGAAGGCGATGAGAGTATTGACTACCTACACAACGAAGTGTGTATCTCCGGTGTACCCACCCTTAGAGTTGATCGTGAAGAAATTCGAACCAAACCAAAACCATATGATTCCCGATCCCCCTCCTTACCGCATCGCATGCCCATCCCCTGCCGTCTTCGCGCCCGCTCAGAGCACGCCCTGCGGCCATCTCATATAGGTACGACGTCCGATCGGGGGTCCCAGCCGGATGGATGCTCGCCCGCGCGTTTCACACCGGAGAATGCGGTCCGACCACGGTCCAACCAACCGCGGCCCCTCCTTTCCTGCCAAGCATGCAGTGCGCGGCGGACGAGAACCTGGTGCGCTCGGCTCGTCGTGTGTGTGTGTGTGTGTGTGCGTCGGCCGGGACGGGTGGTGCTTCGGCGGCCGTTCTTCAAACCTAGGGTAGAGGAGTAGAGTACAGGACGGGGAAGAGATGACTCGGCAGGGGGGTTGGGGGGTATAGCATCGTCTGCGAGTATTGTGAGGGACGACGGGGCAAGTATAGTCCACCGTCCCGTCGCCCGGTTTTGTCGAGTTTGCTGCCGCGATCCCCCGCCTTTTTCTTAATGCCCGACCTTGTACCGCCTGGCTGGCAACCCCGCGTGAGACGCCGGCGGCCACGTGGTTGGTGGGCGTCTCGGCCTACGCCTGTTAGCTCTGGTATGGCAACGTCGAGGTATGGTGCATGGGGGATGTTCCGTGCTTGCGGGTGGGCATAGTCTAGCATGTGTTGTCTAATACTACTACGTACGTCTAATAAACACTGGCCAGGCCAGTTTTTGTCTTCGCCCTCCGCAGTCCATCCGCTGGTCTAGGAAGTGAGCTGTACTGGACTCCTTCTTCTTTTTGCTGGTAGGTTACCCAACCCATGAGGTCCCCACCACCGCAACACGGACCCTTCGTTCTTTCGTCATTTCGCATGCCAACTAGGTAGGTCTGGCCGCACCGTCCTCCGGTTCACCTGCCCCTCCTGCATCTTAGGACGAGTGAGTAAGACCCCGAGAGCCGCCCGCTTAAACCAAACACCCCCCTCACCCCGTTCTTCATCCACGCCCTCGCTCGTTCTCCACGGAAAAAGCACTGGGACTCTGCGACGCCCGCCCGATGAACGAACCCCTTCGACGACGAGTGCTGAACGCTGAGATTTTCGGGCGCCTGGAGAGCTCAGGATTCCCACGAGATGCGCGCGTCGTTGGCCGCGTCATTGCTGGCCGCCGGCGGTGGCGCGCTGGCGGAACAGCAGCAGCAGCAGCAGCAGCAAAAGCCGCTGGGTCGCCTAACGCAGCTATTGACCGGCACGAGGCAACGCCTGTCGTGCGAGGCGACGTACAGCGCGGGGTGGGAGAAATGCGGCGATCGGGTATGTCGCGGCCTTTTGGAGTGCTGCGAGAGACGAAGACTGGTCGCTGAACTGTGAGGGAAGAACAGTATATTCTGCTATGATCCGACGTCGGGGCAGGTGAGTTGGCAGAATATCCATTTCCTTACGAGCCGGCTGACACGGATGCTCGCAGTCATGTTGTGCGGTCGATGATAGCCACTGCGACAAGGGCACCTGGTGTGCGCCGGTAGCCGGCTATTGCTGCTTAGACGTAGGAACCGAAGCGTTTTCCCCAGACGCAAAGAGAGACGGCTGACAAGCAGCGCAGAGCGAGGATCTAGCGGCGTGCGCGAAGAACGCAGGTTTCAAATTAACGGATATTATGTCGGTGGGCGACCTGCCAATGGCCGCAACTCCAAAGTCGGCATCGCCGGGGACACAACCGCAAGAACCAGTAGCGATGTTATCCAACCGGCCTGATCTAGAGATCAGTTCACCACCAACAGGAACAAGATCGAACCCACATCTCACCCCACACGTTCAAGTATCGACGGCGGGGAGGGAGGAGCAACGGACACGAACAAGGATGGCATTGGGAATAGGCGTGGTCGGATTGTTCATGTTGTTTTGCTGATGAAAAGTAATTGCCGTTGACGTAATGGTTTGCGATACTTCCCCAGCTTCCAACTGACTGCACGGGTGATGGATGTTTTGGGGACCAGGCCGGCGTGCTAAGGGGGTGGCGATGCTGCTGCCGGGATATTATATGGTTGGTCTGGGGTGCCGCTGTTTGCCGATTTGTGACCGCGCTCCCCCAACTGAACACCTGGCAGGCAGGCCGATAGCCCAGTTTCAATACGCGCTGCAGCCGTCTTGGGCGAGTTCGAAGGCCTGTGAAAAGAGAGATTGCATGGCGTTGTAGTGAAAGAGAATCCCCCCAAGGACGGCGATATGCCAGAGGTTGTGGCTGCCCCCAATGTAGTCAAACATGCCCGGGCGCCACCGCTCAGGGACCTTGCTGGCGTAGACGAGAGCACCGACGAAGTACACCGAAAGGGACTTGGCGAGCGGCATATAGAATTGGAAGGCTGCTGCGGGGCCGCGCGTGAGGGAGAGCTGCAGGATCGGTAGCATGCCCGTGGCCGCCAATGTTACATAGAAGGCAACCCTGGCCCATGCCATGTGGGGGCCGTTAAACCGCGGGTGCCATGGGAGGATGACGCCGCCGACGCCCAGGAGAGCGGTGGTGACCATGTAGACGCAGCGGTTCACGGGCTCGCAGTAAAAGGCTGTGTATTCGGTCGACAGGATGGACGCTGCGATCAGCAAGGATATGCCCGTGTAATCCACGCAGGCAAACATCGAGATGAGGCCGACATCGGCGACCGAGTTCATGGTGTGCCAGATGATGCTGCAGACCAGGCACTGGCAGGCGGCGAAGAAAAAGAGTGCGGCAACAATGATGTCGGCCTTTGAGCTCATGGAGAAGTTGGTACTCGTGGGATAGAAGTACAAGGCGATGGCCAGGACACAGACGAGTCCGAGAGCGTGGGACCAGATGTTGACGAGCTCGTTGGAGAAGCGGAAGGCGGACCTCACACACGCGAGCTTCGTCTCGGAGAAGCGATAGCCCTTCGTGATGTGGGGGTTGACTCTCCACGGCGTGGGCAGGTCGTCGTACCGGAGGAGACCGTGTTCCCGGGCGCGGGCGATGGCACGCTGGACATGGTCCTCGAGCGTCTCGGCGGCGCGCATTGCCGCCTCGATTCCCTCATCGACAACGCGATGGGCCTCGTCCATGAGGCTCTCGGCGGCATTTGCCAGGCCTTTCTCGCGGAACTTGGCCGCCTGCGTCTCCATGTCCTCCAGCATGCCGTCCAGCAGCTCGATGCCGAGCTTCGCCTTTTCGTTCAGCGAGCCGGCCGCAGCCAGGGCCTCGTGATACCCAGACTCGAGCGTCTCGACCATGACGTGCAGCCTCCTACGCCCAGCATCCATGACCTCCTCCGAGACCTGCGAGCATCGTGTCTGGACGGCTTGTAGTGTGTCGAAGGCGGCCGAGATGCTCGAGTCCAGGCTGAGCTCCCCGAAGCTCTCCCAGTACTCGAGCCGCTCTTCGAGCTCGGTCAAGAACAGGTCTAGCTTGAGCAGCAGGCACTCTTCGCCCTCGATGAATTGGTTGACGATGGACTTGCGTCTCTGCAGAAACTGCGAGGGGCGCCGTCTGCGAACACCGGGGCGCGCCTGGACCTGCGCGCCAGAAGCCGCGCTTTCAGGGGCATCGTCGCACGAGCTGAAGGAGAACGGGGACGGGCACCCCATGTTCGGCGAAACATCCATGGTGGGCAAAGGGCAAACAAAGATGGATTCGGTGTTACCCGGACAGGAAACGGGGCAAGGATGCCGTGAGAGACGGGAAGCCGAGAATTCGGTCTCGAATCGGGGTCGGAGGTTTCGGCCGGGTCTGAAGATTTGGTTGGCTGCCGGTTGCAAGTTGCCACAGGCGAATGGATACGAAGGAAAAGAATGGATGCTTCAGGAAATAGAAACAAGGGCGATCTAGCCAGGCAGTCCAGGGACACTGGAAAATCGATTTGTAGCTAGGTGCAAATCGTAGAATCCCATGGAGCGGACGGTTGGCGTTTGAGGAGTAATAAGGCAGCTACAGACCGGGAGAGGGGACCGGACGTTTAAGAGTGGATTTGCAAAGCGCTCAAATGGACCCGAAAGCGCCCGCTGCGGTCCCTGCGCCAATGCTTGGGTGCCGTCATTACCGAGCCCCACACGGCGCAAACTCCCAAGACAGGATAGGCGATGGCCTCTGTCACGGGCTTTTCTCGCCGAGGCAAGCCTCCCACTGATGCAGAACCTCCCAGGAAAGTTGGCAGTGAGCTAACACCACACGTCTCCACTTCACCAACGCACTCTAACGCGGCCAAGCCGACAATCCGAAAGCGGACGACTTCACCAATCCGGGCGCGGGACCTGCAGTTGCTCGTGGCGATCGCGCCGCTGCCAACCAGCGCAGTCCACGCTCCAATTCAACGACCCGACCAGACCCGACCATCACCAGTCAATCAACCCAACTCGGCGTGTCACGGCCACGGGCGCCTTCCTTCCGACAATGACTATCGACACGCACATCACCGACCCCTCCATCGCGGCAGTCCTCGAGACGTCCAAGGCCGCGCGGGAACAGGCCCAGACGCTGGTCGACCTGGTCGCCCAGGAGATCGCCAGCAACAGCGCCAGCAGCGGGCCGCTCCCCGCCGGCGCGCTGGCCGAGATCTCGAAGCAGCAGAAGCTGCTCAACACCAACCTGGCACACCTGCGCGGGCTGCACCGCGCCGCGCACTTCCGGGCGCGCGAGACCAAGGGCGCGACGGCCGAGGGGCGGCACGAGGTGGACGTGCTGCATCTGCAGCTGCAGAATCTGTACTACGAGCAGCGGCATCTGGAGGGGGAGATCGCGGGCTGCGAGTCGTTTGAGTGCGTTTCGTTTCCCCCCCCTCTGCTGGTCCGAGTCCTGCCGGCGCAGACGCGCACGATGCGATGCTAACGGACAGTCGCCGCGTCGCAGTCACACATACCAGCTCCTCCCGCTGATCCCCGCCGACGAGTTCCTGGCGCAGCACCCCGAGCATGCGGACGACGACGAGAAGGCGCTGATGGTGGCGCGCATCACGCACGAGCGGGCGGAGCGCGAGGCCCTCGAGCTGCAGCGGCTGGAGCTGCAGAAGCGCAAGCAGAAGCTCATCGCCGAGAACAAGAAGCGGCGCGACGACTTGGCGAACCTGGACAGGGATTTGGAGAAGTTTATTGATGTGAGTGGCGACTGGGGCGATATCATCGGGGCTGGCTGCTAATCTCGGCGTGTGACAGGCCGCGAAACCTATCCAGAAGATGTTTGAGAAGGTGGTTTGAGCATGGCGAGATGTGATGCTCTCCAAGCGTCTGGTTCGAGGAGGGCCCCGTCGCCAGGGTTGCGAGATGCTGTTGCTTGAGTGGTTTTGAGCCAGAGATTCTACGGGATCACTACACATCCTGGGATGCGACCCAATTCAGGGTCGTTGGCATGTGATCCAGGACCTGCTGAAGGAGCCGGGGAGTCAACTTTCATTCGCCACCCGCATCGGAGGACCCCCACATCACACCAAGAGTCTGGAGTGCGTCATTGCTCCGCCGACTTGAGGATGAGCTGGCCGGGGGAGAGCCGTCTTGATGGCAGAAAGGGGGAATTACGCAACATCTTCTTGGCAGACCTCTCGCGAGTTTCTGATGGTTTAACCGGCAGGACAGGTGATCGGTCTGCAAGGTGCTTCAGGAAGATTCATCCTTCGAAGTCTGGCCTGCGCCACTGGCCGCGTGGAGTGGGGGGATTGAGTGGCGGCGAGAAACGTAGATCCAGCCTTTTCCGTTTTATTAAAATGATCTGTACGGAGTGCGGATAGACTGGCTGACTGAGTGCTGTGTTTGCTGACCGGTACCTCTCCACCGTGTAGGCAACTGACCCGCGCTGACGACGCGATGGTTTCCATGCTACCATCTCGTCAGCGCTATGTAACTACCGGGTGGCTCTGCCCCCTGAAAACGCAAACAATGTTTCCAACCGTCTTCGTTCCCGTTTCCTCGGCAGAGCAACCCCCGCCAGGCGCGCCGTACGGATACATACCACAGATGGTGTGTTCCTGCTTCTCCGTCAGGGCGCCTGCAGTGGCGCCGCTCCCGCTGCGAGCTCCCAGCAGCCGCCTTCCGGTTCCTGGCGATGTTCTTGTGCCCCGAAAACGTGGTGGTGTCTCGCGCTCTTTAAACCACCGCGCTGGATCGACGTGTGTTTTCGAGTTGTGGTGCCGTCCGGTCGTCCACCCGCGTATCGGATCCCCAACGGCTGGCTTGTCGAAGCGAAATGACTTCTCACCAAAAGGCTGGAAGAAGAATGGCGCCAGAAAAAGGGTTTTCGGGACCCTTGCCGATTGTGGAGAAGAGCGGAGCGGTGCAGAGGTTGACCAATAAAAGAACCCATCACGTCCACGATTCAAATGAGAAGACGCGCACGCATCCATGGATGATTTACAGTTAACAGGGTCTTTAGACTCTTTACGGAGTAGGGTAACCTGCAGCTGGCGAATATACTGTCGTTACACACACCGTCCGTCAGAAACGGAGTCGGGTGTCAGCGGGTGTCAGCTTGGCAGCCGAGCGATTGACACCGCGAGCCGAGACATCGGACGCTGATGAGACGAGCAGTGGTGAGCACCGAGCCCACCAGCTCAAGCCTGTGTGTGCAAGCTCGCAAACTAGCATATCAGATCCCCGAATCGAAAGGCTCGTCGAGAACATGACCACTAGTGGAGTGATGCGTGCGTGTTTTGCTCGGCCAATGGCCCGTCGAGTGAGCGAGACCCCATCATACTGTAATTTCCCCAGACGGCATTGATCCACCAACCGAAAACCTAAAAGCTAGAGCTCCAGCATGCGGGGTCAGGCCGGTAATTGAATACAGTGACCCGCTGGATATGTTATCCGTACTCCGTACTCGACAACGCTTACTCGTCAGGGTGCAGCGCCGCGGGCGACTTGGGATGATGCAGGCCGATTCGATTGGCTGGCTTTTTTGCGCGAGTTCAAGTTCATCTCTCCCGTCTGCTGTACGGCCGGCTGGGCCCGTCGGAGTGGTATCGATGAAGCGCGGCACGGCACTGTTGGGACGGCGGCGTGGATCAACCACCGCCGGACGGGCCATGTTCAACATGACCTGACCTGCCCGGCAATGCGTTAGTTGAGAGGGGACGTCGCGAGCGAGGGTGTTGTCTTGGACGCGACAGCCCCGCGGTCCTTTTGGCCGAGTTGATCCCCACGCGTGTTTAGACGAGGCTCGATGGTTGGTGGAGGAGAGAGTGGCTTCATCCTGTCTGTCGCTTGCTAGGCAGACAGAAACGATTGCAGACGACAGGAAACGCTAAATGAACTACCGCGCCTTGGCAACGGTCTCCGACCCGAACACGAATTCCTCTCGCTCGTCAGACGTTGGGAAGGCGTCGGTTGCCATGAAGTATCCGTAGCACCCATACATACAATGAAGCCTTTGAAAGGTTGAAAGCTCGACTGGACTCCAGGCTGTCTCGAATTGACAATCCCATATTCCTTTCCATGGTTAGCCACACGAGGCTCTGCCCAGAAGGTGGCTCCTTTCGTTTGGGGCCCTACACCATCGACATACGCTAGCTGTCAGCCTCAACTCAGGTTGACAGGCAGGTGGGATTCGTCGCAGTGCGCCAATCATTTAGACAGCTGAGGCATTCTCTTCGTTGCCATTTGACTCCGGCGCACCTAGATATATTGGCAGTCGCAGAGAAAATGACTCAGCCTTGGTTTTATGTAGCGGGAAATTTGTTGCCCAAAACTGACAAGCGTTGTTGGCATGATTGGCGGACAAAGCAACCCCGGCTCAGCCTCCATCCTGGCAGGTCAGGTACCTGGCGAGGGCCGCGAGGGCGCACCGACCAAGCCACCCTGCCAGGCCGTCTGGCACTGGCTCCTCGGGCTGCAGTCCCCCCTTTTTATTTTCCCCTGCCAGCGCCCCCCAAACTTGGGGAGCTACCATAAGGCGCCACCCTACTCTGGGAAAACGGTCTTGGGTATAGTCTTGGCCAATCAAACCGATCTTCGAAATGAGGGGCGATTTTCACAGTACATGACAGTCACCAGGGCCATTTCTACAGGGCACGGCCATTTTCTATAGAAAACTGTTTTGAAGTAGTAAGGTGGGTCCCATATGAAGATCGTTTTGGACCGAGAGAGCGTTTTGGAGCGTTTTCACACTAAAGTCGTTTTCCGCCGAAAAACCATTATTATGTAAAATCAGCCCCTGACTTCTAAGCCATTTTGAAATGAAAATCGTATTTCCTTGCAAGTAGTTTTATAGTATTAAGACCATCTTCTATAGAGTTAAGCCCTATATTTTAATCAATCCACTAGATCTTCAATTTTCCATCCTCTACAAGATCTTCAATCTACTAGATCTTCAATTTTCAATCTACTACACTTCAATCCACCACATCTTCAATT
>MU853403.1:1920396-1943772 GCA_033297235.1 Trichocladium antarcticum
CTAGCGAGTTGGCTTACAAGCTGATTGACGACCTGGAAGCTCAACAAGGTCAGTGTAGCTCCCCGTAACCTAGCGAGTTGGCTCACAAGCTAATTGACAACCTTCTCTGCAGGCCGCATCTTAGCGTGGCTCCCTACAACCTAGCGAGTTGGCTCACAAGCCGATTGACGACCTTCTGTATACGGGCAGGCGCGCGGGCAGGCGCGCGGGCAGGCGCGCGGGCAGGCGCGCGGGCAGGCGCGCGGGCAGGCGCGCGGGCAGGCGAGCAGGCAGGCGCACGGGCAGGCGAGCAGGCAGGCGCGCGGGCAGGCGAGCAGGCGGTATTATTACCATTAATTACATCGCTCGATAGAGCCGTCACGTGAGGCGGTGAGCGTTTTGAACGCAACACTGTTTTCACAGTTGAAGACGGTTAGCTAATCAAGATGTTTCGTAAGCAAGACCATCTCAGCTAGCAAGATCCAATTGATTCGAAAATGCTCCAGGTAGCATAAGACCATCTCACGCACAAAACTCGGTCGGCTGAAAACAATACTAAGATAATCTTTGGCACAAAACGCTGTTGGCATCTGGGGATTGTCGCCAAGACCGTTTTCCCAGAGTGGGGTGGCGCCTTATGGTACCCCGTACCGAGCTATGTATGTACCTGAGCTCTCAGCACGTCTCCCCTGTTGAGCCAGTGCACCGCGACTGCGCCGCCTTGCGGTTGCGATCATTCATTCCGCCCGAATTTTCCCCCCTTCCCTTTTCTCTACTCCCGCAGTCCCTCCTTCCTCCCCTCCGTCTCCAAGCCCGCACCTGTGGACCTGTTGTGGAAGTGCAACGCCGAGTGCATTCCGACTCGCGGCCCTCCAGCTGTCCACACGGGCCTCCACCGTCCTCCGTCGTCTCGCTCTCCCTTGGCCAACACCCTGGAACTTGCATGTCCCTTTCGCCAGTCCTCGGTCAATCCGCCGGCGCCTTCACACGGCAGGGAAAAACAACGCGGAACCTCCCTTGTCTTGCCAATTCGCCGCATACTTCGAGGGTTTCGCTTCCGTTGCAGCAATCGCCGCCATGTCGATCTTTGCGTGGTGTAGCCGGCGCGCAGGAGGACTGGCTATGCTGGCCACCATCCTCTTGTCCTACTGGGTTATTTCAAGTGAACTCCATGCTCAACGGAGTGGCTACTACAAGTATCAGCCAGACGACAGTCTTATTGCGCCGATTTACGAAACACAGCGGAACGGCACATTGGTCATGATATTCTCGTACTACTGCCTGCTCATCCACCTGCTCGTCTTCGTCTTCCCGCTCCGCTCCAGCTGGGCCGTCTTCAGCATCACGAGAACTCTGCGCAAGGCGGCGCGCACCAAGGCGCTGAGGGACATCAAGTTTGGCCACCGCCGTCGTGGCTCGTCGACCTCGCTCTCCAGCTCCGAGACATTGACCTCGTCGCGCGAGCTGAGCTCCACCTCTAGCAGCGAAGCTGGCGACCTTGACCCCGAGTACTATGCCGACGGCGACATTGCCCCCGACCGCGTCGTTCATGCGATTGTCATCCCAAACTACAAGGAGGAAAACGACACGTTGAGGGAGACGCTCGAGGTTCTGGCTTCGCACCCGCAGGCGCGCAACACGTACGATGTGAGTCTTTTTCTTTCTTTCTTTCCGCTTCGTCCTACTCGCTGGCCGTGCTGCTTGCCATTGTCACGATTGTTGGCTGCTCTGGCAGCGAGCGGAGCGATGATTTTCAGGGGAGCCAGTTTTCCGGTTTTGCCTTGGCCCATAGCTCCTCAGACTAACAAGCATGAACCAGGTCTACCTTGCGATGGAGCAGAGAGAACATGATGCGGAATCCAAGGCCCAGCGACTCACCAACGAATTCTCCAAGAAGTTTCGCTCAATTGACTACACCATGCACCCGTCTGACATCCCCGGAGAGCTGGCTGGCAAGGGCAGCAACATGGCGTGGGCGGCACGGAAGCTCAGCGAGAAATACGCGCTGGCGCAGCGAAAAGATGTGATCGTCACGGGTATTGATGGTGAGTGCTCCACCAAACGGGTCCCAAGTCGGAATATTGCGTATGCGCATCAGACTTGCTGACCGCGCCTGTCTCAATGCAGCCGACAGCCACCTCTCGGCCACGTTCTTCGCCTCGGTCACGACCATGCACATGATCTACCCCGATACGGCCACCACGACCCTGTACTCGGCCCCCATCATCTTCGACCGCAACGCCCACAATGTTCCCGCTATCGTCCGTGTTGCCGACGTGCTATGGTCCGCCGCTGGCATGTCCGGATTGTACAAGGGCTCGACAATTGCGCCCCCCACGTCCGTGTACTCTGTGCCCCTAGAGTTGGTCGATCGCGTTGGCGGCTGGGATTGCGACTCGGAGGCGATTGGCGAGGACTTGCACATGTACCTCAAGTGTTTCTTCGCTCTCAACGGCAACCTGACGGTGCGGACCGTTTTAAGCCCAGTCAGCCAAACCAACGTCACGGGCGGTGGGCGGGACAAAGGACTCGGCGGCATGGCTATCGACGTGCGCGCTCGGTACAAGCAGGCGCTCAGGCACATGTGGGGTGCGTTGGATACGGGCTATGCGCTGCGGAAAGTTGTCGAGGTCTGGAAAGAGAGGAAACACACGTCAAGAGCCTTCCGACCTCTCCACACGTCAATGTGAGTCTGGACGCGGAACCGTGAGCATCTTTCGGGGAGGGGTCTAACCCGACTATAGGAACGACGAATCGGACGGCTATGTCCCTGAGACGCAGCTCGACAGCGCCGACCCTGAGGCTGCCCCGGAAAGCGGCATCTTCTCGGATGTTGTGACGGACACGCTTGACGGGCCCAACTATGAGCGCATCATCGTCCTGTTCCACCGCCTGTTCGAAGCCCACTTTCTCCCCGTTCAGATGACCATTCTCGTCGTCGCGTCGACTCTGTACATGTGGGTTACAGAGGGCACCAGCGACGTGTATGGAGTCTCGTGGATTTTCACCGTCTGCAATGTTCTGCGGACCGTCGGTATCATGGAAGTTGCGCTCTACCTCTGCCTCTACGAAAGCTTCCACAAGATCTGCGTCGAATCGCGCGAGAAGGAAATGGGCGACGCTGGTCTGCTGAAGGGCATGCACTTTTCCCGGAGAAACGTCTGGACGAACTGGATCGACTACATCATGGTCCCGCTTGTCGCCCCCGTCTTTGGCTCGATTCCGTGCGCCGAGGCACAGATATTCCACTTCTGGACGATGGATTTGGTCTACACGGTCAGCAAGAAGGTGACGCGACGACGGACGAGAGGGAAATCCATGAGCTTGAAGGCATTGGTATAGCCCGGACTCGGTTACGCTTTTCACGACTTTTTGATTCTTGATAATCTGTTATTTCTTTTTTTTTGCCGCGCCCGTTCAACCATTCCCGCCGGCCTCGGTGCCGTCCCTTTCGAATAAATCATGGCCTAGCGCTGCCCCAACACACATCGGAGTGCCGGGTCGTTGAATTCACTTCTTGGGAAGATTTTCTTCTAATCCGGGCGGCAGGCGTGTGTTGCCCTCGGTTCGACCTTTGTTCTGTCTCTAAACACGGGCTCGAGAAGGCGCACGTGTGTGTAAATCAAGAGGACATGATGTTGATATGCATGGCATGGCATGGCATCGGCATTTGGCACCTAGATATGGGGGTTCAGCCTTTCATCTTTTTTTCCTTCTTTTGCTTGCTTCTTATTCTGGGCTTCACCGGAGTTCTTGGAGCAGGGGAGAGAAACCATTATACCGCAGGCTGGGGAGCAATCATGGACGATACCCCGCCTGCTGGCGCCATTCGCTTTGCTGGAAGGAGGGAATGAGACGGAAAGATGCACGGCTTTGCCAGAGGTGTTGGCGGCAGTTCTCGACTGGGGGACTACGGGCCGAGCCGATGGATAATTTTGTGATGTCGGGGCACGCACGCACGCACCAGAAGTCGAAGAATGGTTGTTTCCGCCTGCCCGGGAGGGGGCTGGACGCAGCCGGGGGGACAAGACGTCGATGATGGAACGCGGGGGACCCTCGTGTGGGCGAGAAGGGGGACTCCCTAATACCAGTTCTAGCCCCTAATATTTAATCTTACAGTGATGTACATACAGAAGGAAGAGAAGGGCCCATCACGGTATTCACATCCGAGTGGGGATGGGAGGATGAGGGGATGGGAGTGTATCTGGGCGTGGCGTCGCCTGTATGCGGGCGCCATGCGACCGCCTGCTGGGGGATTATCATGTATCGCTTTATTTTCTCCTGCTGGGGGCTGGAGGCGAGAAGAGGAGGCCTCTGCCGACAGATGGAGCATGACGTTGAGGAGAATACCACTACCACGCTCGCTTTGGCTCGCACATCTGAATCTCTGCTCTGGGCTTTTTGACACCTGTACGTCACACTCGCCTTCTCGATTATATCGATAAAACAATCACCCTTTCGAGGGTGAGATGCATTGTCCAAAGACCGGTACCGTGTAAACCACGCCTGCGGTTGTGGCGCAGCCGGTTGGTTTTGTCTTGGCTGAGGTCAAGTTGTCGCACGCGGGGGCGTGTCAGCGGATGGATCGCACATTGGGCTTGGTGGTGTTGCGGGGAACCGGCCGGTTGTAGATCGGATGGTGTCAGCTCTGCCTCCTCCGTATCTATCCCCGCGGAGAACAGGGTAGTGGTCAGTAAGTTGGGCTGGGCTGACGTGGCGTTTTGGGGCTGTGGGTTAGCTTGGAGTTCTCGTGTGGGCGGCGGGGTCAATGCGGTTGCAAAGGGGTCTGGAGAAGCGGTTCGCAGGGGTGGAGTGGGTTGGGGATGGAAGCTTTTGGAGCAGTGGTGAGTCTTGAGAATCTGTCTGTTCATTCTTTTGCGACGGGGTCTGACTCTGAAAAAGGGGTGTCACCAATGGATGATAAGATCTCGGCGTGTGCCTGGGAGAGCGCCCGGTTCCTGGGACCGCACGTGCGGTGGTCGAGTTTGAGCTCGTCTTGACGGAGACAGGGGATAGGCCGCAGAGGTATGGAACTGGGAAGGTGGTGATGATGTTGGGGACTGTTTCGCGGATTCTGAAGGCCCGTTGTACGAGGTTCTGGAAGAAGAACATTGCTTAACAAAACGGGCAGTTGTGGGATCCCCTGATCGCGATCGCAGGGGACGGATTGGAGTTGTTTATACTCCTGACAAATCAACTTAGCCCGGTATAATATGAGATCGCATTCCGTAAAGTATCACTTAGTTCAATCATGAAAACAGGAATGCGCTTCTATAAAGACGGTGTGTGCAGCCATAGACTCGCCGAATCCGTTTGAGAGTGCCAGAAGAAGAAACAGGGGCCACGGGCCAGGAGCTAGGTGTTTGCGCGAGGGAAACGCTTGGCTCAGACTCGTGGGATCCCCTAGGCCGAGTCTGGAAGGCGGTGACTGCTTCGGAACCACCCCACTCTGGTTGGCCGGGAAGCGCGCAAGCCGATAAGCTATCGCTGTGGAACGGCCCAAAATTTTCTGGCTGGGAAGCTGTGTCTAGGCTGAAATATTTCTGCAGAACGGACTTTTGCTCGAGTCGCTTCTCACTCTCTCTCACTTTTATCACATCCTACATATCTCTCCAGCCGCATAGATCTGCCAGGATTTGCAGATCGCCATTTACTTGAAATTCTTCTGCAGCATTGACTGAAACCACACTCGATTATCCGGCCAACTACCCACACTTCCATTCAAGATGTCTCCCCTTCTTCCTGTCGCCGTTTACGGCCTGGAGATCCCCCCTGGTGACATTCTTGTCCCTGCGCAGATTGAGTTCCCGGCGACGGTACGTTCAGTCGGAGTTCCATGCGGCTGCGACAGTGCGCCTGTATGTTTGCTAACGAGGCGGACTAGATCCGTATCACCATGGCGGCCATTGACCCCACCGCCGCCCCGGAGACCGACGGGCAAGGCAACGTCCCCTCGGTTCCCCGCTCGACCCTGAAGATCATCAAGGCGAACGTTGACCAGGACGAGGAAGACGAGGACTACCTCGAGTCGCTTCTCGGCGGTGGTGGTGGCGATGACGAGTCCGACGAGTCCGACGATGAGACCAACGGCGGCCCCAGCGATCCGTCAAAGTCCAAGAAGGCGCGCCGCGAGGCCGCTATCAAGAAGCTCATCGCCGCTACCCAGGAGGAGTCGGACGATGAGATGGAGGATGTCAGCGCAAAGTCCAACGGCTCCAAGGGCAAGAAGGGCAAGGCCAGGGCCGAGGAGGAGGAAGAGGAGAGCGAGGAGGAGGAGGAGGACATGGACGACTACGACATGGAGGAATATGTTGTGTGCACTCTGGACAGCGAGCGCGTACGTAGACAGCCCCCCGCCAAAAGTGATGTTGGATTGACTAACCTGTGCCATAGCTCTACCAACAACCCATCGACATCACCATTGGTGAGGGCGAGAAGGTCTTTTTCATGGTCAAGGGCGCGTACAAGGTGTATCTCACTGGCAACTACGTTGTTCCCCAGGATGAGGTCGACGAGGATGAGGACGACGAGGATGAGGATGACGAGTACGACCTTCCCCTTGGCATGGGCGAGGATGACTCCGAGATGAGCGACGAGCTGGACGACATTGACGGCACTCCTCGGATCAAGGAGATCGACACTGATGAGGAGGCGCCCAAGCTGGTCGAGTCCAAGAAGGGCAAGAAGCGTCCTGCTGCTGAGGAGGCCGAGAGTCTCGATGACCTGATCTCCAAGGACGAGAAGAAGCTGAGCAAGAAGCAGCTGAAGAAGCTCAAGAACAACCAGGGTGAGGCCATCGCTGCTGAGGCCAAGCCCAAGGAGTCGCCGGCGTCCGCCAAGGGCGACAAGAAGGTCCAGTTCGCCAAGAACCTTGAGCAAGGCCCGACCGGTCCGGCTAAGGACAAGACCGAGAAGGCTGCCGACAAGAAGGCTGCGCCCAGCGTCAAGGTCGTCCAGGGTGTTACGATTGACGACCGCAAGACTGGCAACGGCCGCACCGTCAAGAATGGCGACCGGGTTGGCATGCGCTACATTGGCAAGCTCCAGAACGGCAAGGTGTTTGACTGTAAGCAACAATCGGCCCGTGCTGCAAGACAGGATTTGACGCTGACTCACAAATGCAGCCAACAAGAAGGGTGCGCCGTTCTCGTTCAAGATTGGCAAGGGCGAGGTCATCAAGGGCTGGGACGTCGGCATCGTCGGCATGTCGGTCGGTGGTGAGCGCCGCCTGTCCATCCCGGCACACCTGGCCTATGGCAGCCGTTCGATGCCCGGCATCCCGGCCAACAGCACGCTGGTCTTTGACGTCAAGCTGCTCGAGATCAAGTGAGCGGGTGCCTAGACGTATACCCAAGCATCTGAGACGGGCTGGGCCAATCTGCCAGCCATGTCTGCTGAGCGCGGCGCCGGTCTCCCTGGTTTCCTGTAACTTTACGGCGGTTCTGTTTTCTTTTTTCTCTCGACACTGCTCTCCTGGCCCCCCTTGGGGTGCGTAATGTCTTTGGACTCAGCCGTCCCCGCGGCGAGTTGTTCTAACAGCGCGAATGGAGACCTCAGACCTGCATCCAATCCGCGAGGACCCCTGGCTGTTTGGGGAGCGGACGGATGCCGTTGGACGGGATGACGATATCTGCATTGCATATGGGTCGGCGAACAAAACTTCCGTGGATGATTTCTCTGTTGCTTTTGATTTTCTTACTGCTCATGGGCGCTATGATATCTTGGTAGTCGCAAAAGATACCTACATTTGACAGACAAGCTGCCCAGCATCCCCGGGCGGTGCATGTTATGCAGGGCTGCGACTTGGTCCCTACTGGCAACCGATAGGCTCCCAGGAAGGCGCGGCGGCCACTCCTGGCCTTCGTTGTATGCCGTGCCTGCCTTCCTTCTGTCGACTGCGCTATTCAAGCTTGCAAGCTCTTCCTGCCTCTGTTCGAAAGTGTTCCCGCTCTCTCTGCGCCCTCTTACTGTGGTCTCCCCCGCCATCTCATCCGTCTTTGCTTCTCCCCCGTCTCTCGTTTGCGTTTAGGGCTCAACCACATTTACGCTGCAGCATTACCCGGCCGGCGTTTCATGGACAGGGCAAATTGAACATGACGAGGCGTCTTGTCCAGGATCCAGCTCAGACCGGTGCCAACTCTCCCGAGTCTGGGCAAAAGCTGGACACCCTCGGCAGCAATTGGCCTGCTGCTCCGGCCGTGTGCAGCTCGGCCATACCATCCAAGCTCCGCCGCCACAGATTCAGCGTCACCTCGGCCCTCAGGTCGTTGACCAACAGCGGTGAGTGTTTCCTGAGTGTCTGTCGACGGGGATGCTGCCGTGGTCAAGTAGCTGACTTGCTTTGTCCCAGCCTCTAGGAGGCCGGTCGCCGTGGAGCAGCCCCGCGCGGCGCTCGACAGTCGAACCAAGTCAGCGTTTGCATCGAGCCTGAACAAGATGTCAAACGCCATATTCCGAGCTCCGATGGAGCCAACGATCGTTCATCGAGCATCGCCCAGAAGTCGGCCATCGCTGAACCCGACATCTCCGGCCGTGGGGGCACTGGTGTCTCGGCCATCCCAGACTGCCACCTCAAACTCTAGTTCCAGCAAGGCCAGCAGCAGCAACACCAACTACGCCAAGTCAAGCAAGAACTCGACGGGGAAAACATCGCCAGGCCCGATTCCCAAAGACCGGGACCCGAATGCGCGCTGCCGCGAACGAGTGTTCCATGCACACCATAGCCCCCTTCGCGCCCACCGCAACCCAGGCGTTGGTGCTGACGACGCAGGCTGCCCTTCTCCCGACAACAACAATCTCACTCCCATTCAAGAGGTGCCCCTCATCCGGCGCATACCCGGCATCGCAACCGTCGAGCGTGCCGCGGCGGTCAAGATCTACCTTGAGACACATTTCAACCAGCTCCTCGCCGCGGGGCCCTCTCCGCGCCAGATACGGGAGCGGCTTCTCGAGGCGGATCTGTTCAACTGCGCCCGAGAGCGGGGCAGCGCCGTGCCCGCGGCAGAGTTCCACGCCGTCCGTTCTCAGTTTTACGGCCGCGAGACCGACTGCCTGCGGGAGACGCGGGTCATGAAGACGAGGACCCTGAGGGCGTTGGCCTCGTCAAAGCCGACCAAGGAGGGATCTCTGGCGAATGAGTATCAGACGGTCAAGCCGCTGGGTAAGGGGAGTTTCGGGGTGGTGAGGCTGGTGAGGGAGGCCGGCAGCGGGCAGATCTATGCCATGAAGGTGATCAAGAAGAGCAAAATGCTGATGACAAGTCAGGAAGGACACTTGAGGGCTGAGAGAGACATCTTGGTAGCAAGTGAAGGGTCGAGGTGGTAAGCCGGAGCCCTACTTGTCTTGGCGAGGACTCGGTGAGTTGCTGACTCTTGCAGGATCGTGCCGCTCGTCGCGAGCTTCCAAGACCTCTCGAGTCTGTACCTGGTGATGGAGTACATGCCTGGCGGCGACTTCTTGGGTCTCCTCATCCGCGAGAATACGCTACACGAGTCGGTTGCGCGCTTCTACATGGCCGAGATCATCCTGTGCGTCGAGGCCGCACATTCACTCAAGTGCATACACCGCGACATCAAGCCCGACAACTTTCTCATCTCGGCATCCGGCCACCTCAAGATCGGCGACTTTGGCCTGGCTTTTGATGGGCACTGGTCCCACGACACCGCCTACTACAGCAGTCACCGGTAGAGCATAGTGAAGAAGCTGGGCATTAATGTCGAGGGTGATGAGCAGGACAAGGCCGAGAACCGCTGCCAGGAGGCTGCCAAGAAGCGCCCGAGTGGCATGATGGACATCGAGAAACACGACAAGAAGGACCTACACGACGGCGAGCCACTGCTAGGTTGGCGTAACCGCTGCGGCAACCGCATATCGGCCATGAGTGTTGTGGGAACCAGTCAATACATGGCACCTGAAGTGATCGAGGGGCAACAATATGACGCCCGGTGCGACTGGTGGAGCGTTGGTGTGATTCTGTATGAGTGCATTTATGGGCATACCCCTTTCTTGGCGGAGGAGGGCCGGCAGCAGACCAAGGTGAACATCCTGAGACACCACGACACCTTTGGCTTCCCGGCGCGGCCGGCAGTGTCCCACCGATGCCAGCACCTGATGGCCTCCCTGATCACAGACAAGGAGCACCGCCTCTGCTCCAAGCGCTACCGCATGAAGGACCTCCTCTCGTCGACCTCATCGACATCTTCCAGTCTCGCAACCCCAGGAGCTGGCTCCAGCTCCAATACCCCGCACAAGCTGCGAGACTTTGCGGGCCGCTACGTGTTTCCCTACGATGCCGAGGATATCAAAGCACACAAGTGGTTCCGCAACATTCCCTAGGAGCGACTGCATGAGCTGGATCCACCACTTGTCCCCAAGCTCGCCTCTGTGGATGATACACATTATTTCGACGACGGAGGCTCGATTAGCGAAGGGCCCGAGAGCATCCCCGAAGAGCAGGAGGATACCGACTGCGACGAGCCGGAGCCAGAGCCCGCGGCAGAACCGGTGAAGGACTCACAGCTATACTCTGTTTTGCAGTCCGACTGGCGAACCGTCCACCAGCACCCCCCGATCGAAGCCCGGCTCCCCATCGAGCCCCCTGTCCCGCTCCCAGCAGTCGTCCCCCCTCTCCCTTCCCTCGCGATAACAACCCCTTCCTCAAAACAGCTCGAGTACCTCCGCCCGCTGCGGCGCGCCCTGCAAGAACTCGCACTCGCAGCCGTGTCGACGACGATGACGACGACACTGCCCGACGCCGACCGCCTGCGCGCCCTCGGACAATACCTGGACAGCGTGCCCGACACCACGGCGGCGGAGCGCGCCCACCTGCATAAATTTGTGCAGCGGTTTGGGCGGCGGCGCGACGAGCGCAAGCGGCCGCGGGACCGGCTGCTAAGGGATGACCGGATGAAGAAAGTTGTGATGGAAGTGAGGCGGCGGACGGCATTTCTGGGGTATGAGTGGCAGCGGATTAGGGAAAGAGGGGATGGAGGGCCTGGGAGGGAGTTACCTGGGCTGGGTGAGGGAGAGTATTATGGCGGTGTTGGTTGCTATGAGAATGACGTTGGCGGGTGTGCGCATGCGTTGTCGCGCCATCGCGACGGCGGGTTTGGGGGTTGGCGGGATGATGTCGCGGCTGTTAGGGCCTTGCATAAGGGGCCGTCGAGTCTGCGCTGAGCTGGCTGGCTGGCGCGGCGAGTCTGCCTTGGAAGACAAGGAGAAGGTAGGTTGGTGTGCTTGGCTTGAGCGATGGGAGTGACAGAAGGGTAGAGAGCAGCAATACAGAGTATCACCATGCTGAGTGCCTATCAGATGTGGTATGTGAGGTACTATCTTGTATATTGCTTTCAACAATACCATATGGTCCGCTGGCTCAATGGCAGAGCGTCTGACTACGAATCAGGAGGTTCCAGGTTCGACCCCTGGGTGGATCGATTTCTTTTGACATTTTTGCATCCATCCCTGTTCTCTTTTAGGTGCTTTTTCTTTCGTCTCATGTCGTCTTTGCTGTAGCACTACTCATGTACTGTTCCGCATTCTTCTCATTCCTGTTGTGAGATGCCATCATCTACAAGACACCCCGTCCCTCTTATGACAGTGTTGGACTTGGATGGCACAACCAACGCGGCGGAGAAAATATATATCTACGCATCTAATGCAGTACCATGTACCCGCCCGTCAGAGACACCGCCCGTCCATTCTATGCACTGCTTTTCAATCTTCAAAACAGAAACGCAAGTCAGAATGCAACGCCAAACCTGCAAACCCGTCGTAATGTCAAACCACACCACTGCCGCGCCCCAACTCGTCAGATGGCTACTGATACAGACGCGTGCCTCTTTGCACACACGGCATAAACCCCGCCCCTCTCTCTCTCTCCCTCTCTTTCCTCTCTCCCCCTCATATTTCCTCTCCCTCCCTCTCTCCCTCCCTCTCTCCCTCCCTCTCTCCCTCCCTCTCGCGGCGAACTCACGTCAAAACCCAGCGCGATACCCCATCCCCCATCCCCCACACCACCACACAAAACAAGAAGAAGAAAAAAACCACCCCTCAAATGGTCTCCCACCCGCCATTGTTGATGTCGGCCTCGAGACGGCGCGAGACGAAGCTGGGCACGCCGTGGCCCAGCCACAGGCTGCGCAGCATCGAGTCGTAGCGGCGCTGGTGCAGGGCCAGCTGGCGGCCGGAGCGCAGGTGCATGTCGACCTCGCCGTAGCGGTCGATGTAGGGCGCGTGGCTGAAGGAGCCCGAGACGCGCGACAGGTAGAGCACGGCGCACTTGCGGATGTTGATGAAGAGGCCGATGTTGTGCTGGCATCTGTTGTGAAGGGGAGGGATTAGCGGGGGGGAGGTTCTTCAGGGACGGGAGAGGGAGAGGGAGAGGGGGGACGACGTACTTGAGCATGTGCTGCTGGGCGCCGCCGATCTGGAGGATCTTGTGGCGGCCCTGGTCGACCTCCTTGGCGCAGCAGACGGCCTGGCCGCAGAAGATGTCGCCGCAGAACAGGCAGATGGTGGGGTCGGTGATGTCCTTGCCCTTGGTCGGGCACCGCCGGCGCGTGCACTCCTCGATCAGGGTGTCGTAGTGCTTGGGCAGGCCGACCAGCTCAAAGATGGCCGGGTGGCTGACGACGGCCGACTGCGGCAGCGTCTCGTCCACGCCGTTGTACGGCCACAGCGCCTGGTGCTTGACCCAGCCGGCGACGAGGCGCGGCGTGTCGGCCGGCCAGCCGTGGGCGACGCCCTGGGCGGGGGTCAGCGCCGTGAGCATCTCGTCGAACGACGGGAGCCGGAGCGCCTCGGTCAGGCGCTCGAGCTCGCGCAGCTCCGGGCTGGGCGAGACGCGGCTGTTGAAGTCGACGCCGTACTTGACGTGCAGCAGGACGACGCACTTGCGGAGGAAGACGAGCGCGTACTTGCGCACGAACTGGTACCAGGCCGCCCACGTGTCCAGGCCGGGCTGCTCGAACGCCTTGTTGTCGCCGCCGGCCGGCCGGTCGATGGTGGTCAGGGGGTCCAGCGCGCAGGCCATATCCATGCCGGACAGGGCGTGGCAAAAGGCCTCGAAGCCGGCGACGGCAGGGTCCGCGTCGTCGCGCGGGCGGTCGTGGGAGCGGCCGAGCCAGAGCATGGCCGGCATGTTCCGCGCGAGGTGGTAGACCACCTTGGTGATCTCGGCCAGGTAGCAGAGACGGACAATGTGGGCAATCTCAAAGCCCTGGGCCGCCATGACGCCAAACACGGCCTCGCAGAGGAACACAAACGGGTCCTGGCTCAGGAGCGGCGGATACGAGTTGGCCGGGAAGCGCGTGTTCTCCGTCTCTTCGTCAAAGTACTGCGAGATGAACAGCTGGCAGTGCTCGCGCTCGCTGTCCTTGCGGTACTCGGTGTCGATCCTGTTCTCGCCCGACTCGCGCAGGCCGCCGACGGCGATGAAGGACGTGACCGTCTCGCCGAGGATGCGCAGCTGCGTGAGCACCTGGTCGGGGATCTTCTCCAAGAAGGTCAAGCCGTACTCGGCCTCCACGCCGCGCTGCTGGATCTCGACGGCCGAGATGGAGAATCCCACGGCGCGCGCCAGGGAGTCGCTGCCGAACAGCTCGTTCACGTCCTGCTCCGGGGCGTCGAGGTGATGGCGCGAGGCCATGCCGTTCTTCTTGAACGTGTCCCGGAGCCGGCGATAGGCGTTGGCCAGCTCCCGCATCATGCTGTTGTTGGCGTCGGAGGTGGGCCCGGCCCGAGCACTCGCGTCTGGGCCCGGGGCGGGCGAGAGGGTCTCGCTGAACGGCGTGCCCGTCGAAACGGACTGGGCCCCGATGTCGACCCACGCATCGTCTAGCAGCTGCGACGACTTCTCGGCGATGCTGTTGATCATGTGGCTGGCCGTGAACGAGGCAAACATGTTCTGGATCTGGTCTGCCGGGCGTGTGGCCCCCAGCGTATAGTAGGCAGAGTGGAGCTGGGCGTCGAGGAAGGCAGAGAACGAAGTCGGCGGCACCAGTGGGCCAGGGTATGATTCCTCCTGGCCCTTCCAGATGATGGGCAGGAACGCGTTCCCAAGCGCCTTGCACAGCGGACACACAAACTCCAGCTTGTTGGTGTCCTCCGGGGGGTGTCGTGCGATCTGCTGCGTGTGGCGGCGGACGGTAGCGTCAAAGTACGCCTCGAAACAGCTGTAGTGCATGACGTGGCCGCAGCCGATCGCGACTGGCCCTGGACGCGACAGCTCGGCCGGGAACCCCTTGCCGATGACTTGGCGTTCCGTCTCGAACGTCTCGCCCTGCTGGTTCACCTTGTGGACGGTCTGCCGGTTCTCGTGGGCCACGCCGAAGGGGCGGATGGACTCGGCGGATCGATCCAGATCCTCGGGGGTGTTGAAGGCCTCCCTGACAAAGTCCGGGTCCTGGAAATCCGTCTGCCGCAGAATGTTGCTCTTGGTAAAGAAGGCAAAGGTCCCGTGCAGCCGCCGGTCATCGGTGTCTTCCTGGCATAGGATGCACGTTCCCGCCGGGTACTTCCAGAAATTCCTGTGCTCCTCTGTCGGCGGCGCATCCTCGTCCTCGTCCTCCAGCTCGCTCACCTCGCCCCAGTCGATATCGCCCTGGTTCTCCATGAAGGTCTTCTGCTGCGCCTGGAACTGCGCCATGACCCTGGCCTGGCGGTCCAGCGCGGCGCGCTTCTTCTTCTCGCGCTCTTCCCCAGCGTTGCCGGCCGCGGGCGAGGCCGTGCTGATGCGGTCCACGCCGAGGCCGAGGCCGAGGCGCTCGTAGGTGGACTCGAAGGCCCCGGGGCGCTTCTGGCGCATCCTGCGGAGCACCGTCTCGACCTTGGCATGGCACGACTTGAACTCGTCCTTGGCGGCTATCAGGTTCAGCAGGGCCGCGATCGTCTTCGCCTGGGGCGCCTCGGGCATGAAGTTGCTGCGCGCTGGCTGCGACAGCGCGGTGGCGATGAACGACGGCTGCTCCGGCGACTGATCATCGTCGGATCTGTCCTCGGCAATGGCAACGAGCACCAGATGCAGCAGGACCTGCAGGAAGGTCTCGACGCGGGTGGCGGGGACCAGCGGCGTCATGCGGGGATACACGAGGGTGTAGAGCAGCGAATAGTAGATGATCTGGGCGAACATGCCGCTGCCGGTGAAGCCGCCGAGCCCGGCAAACACGCCCGACGGGATGGCGCGCAGCTTGGGTTCGTACACCACGTCGTCCACCGACTTGCCCGTCTTCTTGGCCGTCCACTTGCGCCAGGCCATCTCGGCCTCCTCGCGCTGGTTCTTGTTGTAGTGTGCGATGTAGGGGTCCACATCCTCCAGAAACTGCGGCCGGAGCTCGAAGGTGCCAACGTCCGCCAGGCCCTCGGGCGACTTGAAGGTCGTCATCTCGTCCAGTATCCTGTTGAAGTCTTCCTGCTCCAGGAGCCTGTCGGGGATCTTGGCGCTGATGTCCGAGAAGGACAGCGGCTTGAAGCAGAGGACGTGGGTGATGTCGCGGCGCATAGTCGCGGTATTCGGGGCCCCCCCGTCCTCGCCAGGGACGAGCAGCGTCCTGTCGCTGAGCAGGATGATGAGGAGGTGGATCAGGTCCTCGACCACATCCAGGTGCTGCGAGTCGTCCTGGGCCTTGGACTTTTGCTCGAAGAATCCCTTGACCCATTTCTCCATGCCGAAGCGGTCGACCATGGACGCCAGCACGCGGCCCGGGTCGCAGACCACGAGCGCCGTCTGCAGCAGGAAGATGTCGCGGAGATGGGACACATCTCGCTGGTGGACGCCGCGATAGGTGCCGGCCTGGTGGCGCAGACTCAGGCCGTTGCGCACCCACATGCCCGCCTTCATCTGCGCGAGCCACGCGCACACGCGGATCGGGAAGTCAAACACGGCCATCAGAAAGTCCTCGGGCCCGAAGTCCTCGGGCCTCGGCCACGTCTTCTTCCCCATGAAGCGCGGCCGCATGGCGAGCTCCCGGTGGTGGAAGGTAAGCAGGGACCGGAGCTGCTCCGCCGGCATGGATCGGCCGCACTCGATCAGCCACGACAGCGTGTAGTGGAGGCCGTGGTGGAAGCTGATGGGCTCCTCTTCCACGACAAAGCACACCACCCGCAGCCCGCGGCCGGCAGCCTCAAACTCAAAGTCGTCCAGCGTCTTGAAGCGGGTCCGGTCCTTGATCTCGGACTGGCCGAACCGGTCGCGCTCGGCGCCGATCGAGTTGATGATGACCGCCTTGGCCGCGACGCGGATGGCGTTGGACACGTGGAGCGAGTCCGGCTCCCCGACGGCGCGGAACGACTCGGCAAACTGTCTGCAGAGCCTGTTGATCTCGCGCGTGACGAGCGAGGCGCTTATCCAGCTGTCGGTCTCGTACTCGACATGCTCCCCCACGGCGCGCGTGTTGGGGCAGATGCCCTGGTGCAGCTTGACGAGGTCGAGGAACTGCAGCATGTACCGCTCCTCGGTCCGCAGGCGTTCCTGGACGTTGGGGGAGCCGAAGAGATACTTCAGATCGAGGAAGAAGTGGTACATCCTCCGGTTCGTGACCGAGCCCGTGTCGAAGGCCAGCACGGCATTCGACGCCACATCCCACGGGTGGCCGACCTGGCGGGTGGTCAGGAAGGTGTACAGGATGGCCATCAGGCTGGTGAGGAAGTTGCCCCGCTCGACGATCTCGGCCGTGATGGACGGCGTGGTCAGCATCTGCAGCGAGATGTTGATGATGGAGTGGTCGGGCTCCCGATCGCCGATGAGGTACAGCTGCGCGAGCGTGGTGTAGAGGCCGGCGAACCGCAGGCCCAGGACGCGCTTGAACTCGGGGATCGTGACCACGGTCGAGATGTAGAGCGACCGCAGGTCGTTGCGGAGCTTTTTCCACATCCGCAGGTCGAAGAGGATCATCCAGTCCAGGCGCACGCGCTCAAAGAGATCCTCGGCGACGGGGACGTTCTCCTGCTCGACGTATCCAGCAGGCGTGACGAGCCAGTAGTGGCCGGGGTTCGGGAACGGCTCGCCCTTGTTCACGCCGGGCGTCTTGGGGACCTCGAGGTGGGCTTTCCCGTACACGGTGGGGGCGATGAGCGGCTCGGCGGTGTCCGAGTCGGACGGCGTGAGCTCGCGCTCGCGGGCCGCCCGACGCAGGACCGGGGGCGGGGCCGGCGGCGGCGGCGGCGGCGGCGGCGGCGGCGGGTATCCAGCAACCGTGGCCTCGTCCTCTTCCAAGGCCCCGTCCTGGCGCCAGTCCTGCATGGGCACGTCGTCGGCGCCTTCGGTCCGAGCATCAATCATGATGACGTCGTCATCGTCGTCATCGTCGTCGTCGTCGTCGTCGCCGTCGTCGCCGCCGCCGCCGCCCTCGTCTACATCACTCCCCGGAGTGTGGTCGTTCCCTTCGTCGTCGTCGTCGTCGTCGTCGTCGTCGTCCCCATCAGCCTCGCTTGCATCGTCGGCGACGGCGGCCTCTCGACGAGCCGCGCGGGCGGCCGCACGCGCCTGTAGCAGGATCCGGCTCTGCTGGATGTAGAACTCATTGCTCTCCCTGTCCTCCTGGTCGATCAGGTCCTCGTCGTCGATGCCGCACTTGCCGACGATGGCATGCGTGGCCGGGCTCCCGCGGCGCCACGGGCGGAGCATCTCCTCGCACACAGTCTGGCGGAGCATGTGGCTGTCGTGGCCGACGCTGCACCCCGCGATGTCCCGGAGCCACTCGATCATGGTGCCGCACATCTGCTCCCGGAAAGTGTCCCGGGCGGAGCGGATGGTCACGGTGACGCGGATCCGCTCGAGGGTCGTGGCGACTTCGATGAGCTTCTCGATGCTCTTGTCGTACATCAGGAGGCTCCGGCCGATGCCGTCCGTCTCGTACGCCTTGGCGAGGCCGGTGGCCAGCGTGGTGCTGCAGGCGCGCGCCACCTGGTCCCGCACGTCGATGACGGTGTGCTTCTCGTCGTTCCACAGGAGCACGGCCCACTCGCCCGGCGACTCGGTGTCGCCGCCGCAGTACGCCGACGACAGGCGCGACGTCCTCTCGTCCTGCTCGATCGACTCGACCGTCTTGGTCTGGCGCAGCTGCTCGGGCGCGCACGAGATGACATCGCACAGGTAGTCGAAGGCGCGGCCGATGGTCATGCGCGTGCTGTCGACCAGGTCGTCGGGCAGGGCCTGGGCCGCCCTGCCCTTGCCCTTGCCCTTGCCCCCGCCCCGGCCCTCGCCCTCCCACATGGAGTGTATTGTGCAGAACATGGGCCGGTTCCAGGCCTCGGCGTCGCCGCAGTCGCAGCAGCCGCTGTTCCCGGGCGAGACGCTGACCCGGACCATGTGGCCGGTGTGGTCGGTGGCCTCGAAGCACTTGCTGCAGAGACAGCACGTGTCGTCCGTGCTGCATGTCCGGCAGCCGTACGAGGCCTCGCCGGCCCTGAAGATGTGCCCGCAGGCCTTGCCGCGCGCGGCCTCGGTGTACTCGGCGCCCTCGACGGCGCCCTGGGCTTCGCGGAGCTTCAGCGTCCCGTTGCGCGCGGGGCCGCCGGTCGGGAAGAAGAGGTTCATGTAGTCGGTCTTGCCGGCGGCCATGCACCAGAAGAGCGCCGTCAGCAGCTCGTGCGCGGCATCGTCGGTGTATCGATAGTTGTGGCGGGCAGGCAGCTCCAGCAGGAGCTGGCAGAGCTGCTGCTCCTGCGTCGACATGGGCGTCTCCATTGCCGGTAGACGTCAGAGGGATGCTGCGTCGTGGATCATGGGTCGGCTGGTGAACTCGGCATCGAACGCGGACGCGGGCGGGCGGGCTGTTGCGGCTCGGGAAATTAAAAAAAAAAAAAAATCGGGTGTCGTCGCAGGCTGCCCGATGCTGATCCGGATCGTTGATAATTAATCAAGTTGACACTCAGCCCAAGACGCAAGACGCGAAGGGGGGGGTTGTCGTGCAGTGGGGTTCTTGGCAGCTCAGGCGCGAGTGAGCGTCAAGGTGGCGTATCCTTCATGGACTTGGGACTCCTCTGCTCGTCGGGAAATCAGCCCAACAACGGCGTCACAGTTGGCGGGCGACATCGGACGAAAAGACCACCAACTGCAGGCCGAGTTCCTTCCAACCCTGGGACTCGGATTCCATGAATTGGAATGTGCTTGCTACATGTGTTTTGGGTCTCCAGTTGATATCCGCGCGGTGGTGTTACAGTGGGACACGGCGCCATGGACGGGCTGTGCCACCCACCCTGACAGGGGCCTGTTCCCTCGGCTCAATGTATGTACGTATGTACATATGTAGGTACCCAGGGGACATTCCGGCTGTCTGCCAAGGCAGCAAATCGCTGGGCCGCTTCTGCCGTCAGTCACAAGAGAGGTTGAACAGCGCAAACAATAGGCCGTACTGGTTCCAGATCGAATGCCGACCTCGACCGACACGGGTCGCGCGCGGGCCCTTTCCGCTCGCGGCCAGACGGATACCGAGTCAACCATCCCTGTTGGAACCCAATTGCCGCCACCGACAATGCTCTATTCCTCTACAGCGTCTCTAGACTCGAGTGTACACGGCCGAGGCTCCTGCGGCCCGCCTCAAACCAATTCCTTGTTCGTTGTGGTATCGTCTCGGTCCTGCGCCCCTTACTCGTCATCCCCAGCCTCGATGTACTTGTGCCGGATGTCCTTCCATTGGCGCTGTTCTCCCTGTTAGCATGCAGCACCAGCAAGGCCGATCGGGAATGTCCATACCCCGCGGTTGTGGTGGTCCCAGACCTTGTTCATCAGGTTGTCATAGCCCCTGCGCAGATGTTTAGCGATGCGATCCCCTCGGCCCGGACGGATATCCCCGGCAGCGACGTACATCTCGAAGGCGAAGGCGCCAGCAAAGACGAGGCCAAGCATGGTGTAGTTCCTCCGGAAGAAGGTGCTGGAGGGGCGTGTTAGTTTCGGTGCAGTTCGGCCGTTGCGATCGTTCGGTAGGGGACTTGCTTGTAGAGAGCGGCGGCCTGCAAATGCGTGTGGTCAGTGATCGGCCATGGGGCTAGTCGTGCGTGCAAAGGCGCTGCCAACTCACCATTTTGACGGTATCGAGGGTCCCAATTGACGTCGTGCGGGCAGGGTGCAAGGTGCAAGGTCGCAAGCTGTTCGTGAATTGTTGGCGTTGTGAGCGACCCGAACAAAACTGACCACTGGCTGCAGCCGGAAAGGCCGCACGGAAGTATCCGGACCCTTCGATGATTGGCCAAAGCTCTGTCTTGGGCCCAAAGGCTTGGCGTCACTGCGATTCGATGTGGGAGAACCCCGCCAACCTCAATCCCCCCCCCCGCGAATCTCGGACTCCCAGCTTTTCCAACACCGGTCGGTCTGACGACGGGTCGAATCACTGCCGGGGTGCAGTTGGTTCGTTCAACTATCTCAAGACCAGCCAGACTTGTTCTGCCACAATGCCTGCCCAACCGACCAATTCCGGCATCGTGACCGACGAGAGGAGCGGCGAGCGACACATCCCCGAGTCCCGACGAGCCGACGGCAGCACGAGGAAGGCCATCAAGATCCGCCCCGGCTACCGCCCGCCCGAGGATGTCGAGGTCTACAAGAACCGCACCGCCGAGAATTTCCGCAACCGCGGCAAGGGGCCCATCCCCGGCACCGAAGGCCTGAACGACGACACGCCATCCCCGTTGGCCTCGGCCGCGGCCAACAAGAACGCGAAGCGCCGCGAAGCTCGGAAGAAGAAGGCCGCCGAGGAGGGCCAGGCTGGTGCGACGGGGGCGCCAGACGGGTCAGCCGCAACACCGGAGAATGCGAAGACGGAGGATGTGGACCCCGAGGCGGAATCCGAGAAGAAGGTGCGAAACCTGAAGAAGAAGCTGAAGCAGGCCAAGGAGCTCCAGGAGAAGAAGGAGACGGGCAAGGCGCTGCTGCCGGAGCAGATCGCCAAGGTCATCAAGATCAACGAGCTCATTCGGGAACTTGATGCGCTGGGATTCGACGCCGACGGAGAGCCCAAGACGGCGGCCGACGCCGAGGCGACAGAGACCTCCAGCTGAGGGTCGGCGGCAACTGCGGTTTCCCGTGGACCGTTGCCTACCAGCACCGTCAGCCGTCAGTATACAGCAGAACCTCCCACGACGTACTCTCTGGCTCCGGCATTCAGCAATGGCAGGAGAGACATCTGCAAGCCCCGTGTCGGCATCTCGACGACCCCCGCCGAGAATACCAAGCCGGCGGGTGTCGGACGTTGCCAGCTGAGCGTCAAAATTCGGGCCCACAACCCCACCAGCCTTTACATCACATGAAGAAGGCCCATGGGCGGACGGTTGGGAGATGTGTATACTTTTGCGAAAGAAGAACAAGATCCGGAACTATGGAAGCTTATCATATCTGGGACGGGGTCATGATGTCGAGAGCCTTGATCGAGTTGAGATGACGCCCAGATGCCGATGGTATGATGCGGTGTGTATTGGGTATCAGGGATCTATATCACCACTTGATCGTACAAGGTCGGTCTAGTTACAAGTACTATACACACAAAACTCCCTTATTCTACGCCGGAGACTTGATCGACCCCTCCGCCGAGGGCTCTTCGGGCTCAAACGTCCGCGGGATCAGGCCCTCGGCCATCTTGATGGCACCCTCCATATCGCCCTTGTTGAACTGGAACAGGCCCTGGATGGCCGCGGTCGAGGTGTGCCGTTTCGGGGCGACGGGGTCCTGGTTGTCGCCGCCAAACAAGCCCAGCTCCTCGAGCCTGTCCAGGAACCGCTGTCGGCCGGAATGATGCTCGTCAATGTCCCCGTAGTAGCGATCCCACATGACGGACGCCTGGTGCCTGGTGGCCTCGCCAATGCGCACCATCATGTCAACGCGGCCGGGCCGGATCAGCGCGGGATCGAGGCGGTCGATGTGGTTCGTCGTCAGGAACGCAATCCGGTCCTCGCCCGCGGCCAGGCCGTCCAGCGCGTTGAGCAGCCCCGACGCGGTCACCGTGCGCCCGCCGTACCCGTCGGGGTCCCGCTGCCGGCGGTTCGCCAGCGCCGCATCGACATCCTCCAGCAGCAGGATGCTCTTCTCGGGCAGCTGCGTCAGCAGCTGCGCCAGCAGGTCGTCCGTCATGCCAACCTCGCTGAGGTTGATCATGGCCACGCTGTAGTCCAGCTCGCCGGCCAGGGCCTGGATGAAGGACGTCTTGCCCGTCCCCGGCGGGCCATACAGCAGATAGCCGCGGCGGTACGGCACGCCGCGGTCCGTGTACCACTGCTGGGCGCGCAGGAACTCCTTGACGTCGGCCACCAGGCCCTCGGCGACGCCCGCGTCCAGCACCACGCTGCGCAGCGGCCGCTTCAGCCGCGGCCTGCCCAGCACGGCCCACTCCATCTTGCGCGCCGTGTAGACGACGGTGCGGCCCTGCTGGGAGCTCTGCGCGAGCGCGTGCGCCGCCGTGAACAGCTCGCCCAGCACGTGCCGGTGCATCCACAGCAGCGTCAGCGTCAGCGTCTCGTGCGGCTCGCCCGTCGCCGTCGTCGCCGTGCCGGCCTTCTCGCGGTGCACCGCGATGTACACCCCCGGCGCGTGCCGCACCACGTGCTTGCCGAAGCCCGGCTGCACGCGGAAGTCGGCGTGCGTGCGGCCCGCCCCGGGAGAGGCGGCGGAGGACGCGTCCTGCGCGAGGGACTTGGTGGTCGTGGTGATGGAGAGGCTGCGCAGGCGCGTCAGGCGCGACGCGAGGAAGCCCGTGTTGTCGCGCGGCTGGGCCAGCCACGCGAGGACCCAGTTGTACGACGGGTCGCGCTTGCTGATCTCGATGTTGACGAGGAGCTGGCGGCGGAGGAGGCCGGCGCCTGAGATGGCGGCGCGGCGGCCGAACGCGGCGGCGGCGCCGAGGCCGGCCAGGCCGATGCCGCCCGCGAAGACGGGGTTGTTGAAGAGGGCATCGAGGCCGAGGATGGACGGCGGGGTTATGGGGAGTGGCGGTGGTTGCGGGGTGGGGGCCGACATGGTTGGTTGCTACATGGCTTGCTGTGCCGGGGCGGGCCGTGTCTGATGGTGAAGGGCGGCGGCGGTTTTGGGATTGGAAACTCATCAGTCAGTGCCCAAAAAAAACGCCTAACCCTGCCCTTGGCATCTAAGCTAAAACTTTAACATAACAACCTCAGAGAAAAGTTTTAATATATATAAACCTAGATACTATCTTGATATAAAGGTTATATATCTATCTATATAGATTAGTTATTAATAGATTACTTTAAAGAGATATAATTTATAGAATTGGAATAGGTACTATATTCGTTAACTTTAACCTTATTAAATTCCTATAAGGAGTACTTAATAGAGAAATAGTTTATTAGTATCTAGAGCTTAAGGGACCTCTAAAGTTAGAATAAAACTTTAAAAAGCGATATATTATAGTAATAGTAAGATAGCTAGGATTAAACTAGTAGTTAGTAAATAACTTA
>MU853403.1:1944212-1999824 GCA_033297235.1 Trichocladium antarcticum
GTATTCCCTCCGCAGGCCGTCTGGAGAGCCGGTATTGTTGGTATTGGTAGTATACAAAACATGTACAATATGGCCCACCCCAGCCGACGCATCCCCCCCCCCCGCCAAACACACAACCTCCGGCACAACCCCCTCAGCCCAGCCTCCTCTTTCTCGGGCTGCGAGTGCCACCAAACTTGAGCCGCGTGGAATCCGACACGCGCGTGATCTTGCCGCGCAGAATCTTGCCCTCATTCCCCATCAGCACCTTGACCACGGCCTCGCGGCCAGGCCCGAACCCGCGCAGCACCACCTCCATGCTCTGGATCTTGCTGACCAGGCCCTGCTGGTGCATCTTGTCTATCACGTAGGCGCCCAGCTGGTAGGCCGAGTCGTAGTGCTTGCGCCCCGACTTCTTGAACCCGATGTTGCCGCACGACAGCGAGAGCAGGGCGTCGCGGTTCGGCTTGGTGAGGGTGATGTGTGTGTTGTGCTTGTGGCTGAAGATGTGGAAGTGGTAGGGCTCCTCCGGCTCGCTCGACTCGGGGAAGTCCAGGCTCTGGCCCAGATCGCCGCTGCCGGCTGCGCTCGGTCGGATCGCGTTCTTGATGACGCCCTTGGCGAGCCGGCTCATCACTTCACCTCCCGAGCTCATGTTGCTGTTCAGCAGCGCCGTTGGCCGCGGAGGAGGAGGAGGGCCCGGCTGGGTGTTCCTCGCGGCGTGCGATTGCGAGAAGAGCCGGGCCCATTGCGGCGCGCTGGCGGCCGGGCACGGCGTCTTGGAGAGCGGGCGGGCCAGGCCCGGCCCCAAAAGGCGGCCTATCGAGAATTGGCTCATTTCCGAACGCCAATGGCCGTGGTGTGTGCACTCGAACGGGTCGCGAGCGGCGGTGCTGCTGGTTCCGAGGTCGGGCAAGAGGGACTTCGCAAATTCGAGACGAGACGGGGCCGCAGCTGCGCGGTGATTGATGGAAATTTTGGGGTGCCAGGGGTGTGCTTTGGTGCTTTGGGTTGGCCGTCTGGGTGGTCACAGCGCGCGCTGAGTCGGAATTCGCCGCGCGCTGCAGTGGGGGGGGGGGGCCTGTTCTGTTCAGGCTGGGGCTTGGCACCGAGCAGGCTCGCAGGCAAATGGAAGTTTCTGGGGTCGGTCCCGGGCCCAGTCCGTTTTCTTGCCGCATCTGATGGGCAGAATTTCGGTCGCGCAAAATTCCCATCAACCAAGCACTCTCTGTCTGCCGCCACCCGCCCATCTTCCGGCCCACAGCCTCTCTCCCACACCTGCTCGTCCGGCCGAGGGTTGAATTGGCGGATACGAAATCATGAACACAGCCCGCCAGATGCAGAGGCTCTCGCCCGGTGCCCCCCTGCGCTCATCGGGGCTTCGAACCTGCGCGACACCCAGGCAATACCGCCGGTTTTCCGCCCGGTCAGCCCAGCTTACCACATCTGAGACTGCGACATCCCCCCTCTCCACACCCCCTCGACCACAGCCGCTCCTACGCTCAACGATCCAGAGCAGCGCGCTCAGGTTAGACAGACTATCACACGGCACTGCCCGCCCGTTCCACGTCTCGGCCCAGTCGCGGCAGCAGCAAGCCGAAGACAAGGCCAAGGCCAAGTCAGAAACGGTGGAGCCCGAGGCCAAGGAAGAGGCCAAGGACGAGGCCAAGGACGAGGCCAAGGAAGAAGCCAAAGAAGGGGCCAAGGACGAGGCCAAAGAGAAGGGCGAGAAAGAAAAGGAGCAGGAAGGCGATGGGAAGGCCGAGGGCAAGGGGAAGGAGGATGCCCCGCCTCCACCCCCACACGGCGACAAGACCCCGTGGCAGGTGTTCCTAGACACCATGCAGACCGAGTTCAAGGAGTCCAAGGAGTGGAACGAGTCGACCAAGGCCCTCGCCGCGTCGGCGCACCAAGTCGCCGAGAGCGAGTCCGTTAGGAAGGCGCGCCAGGCGTACGAGGCCACGTCGGGCGCCGTCTCGTCCACGGCTTCGACCGTGGTCAAGACGACCGCCGGCGCCATCGGCAAGGGCGCCAGCTGGACCTGGGAGACGCCCGTCATGAAGGGCGTGCGCAAGGGCGCGAACAAGACGGGCGAGGCGCTGGACAAGGCGACCAAGCCCATCCGGGAAACCGAGGCGTACAAGAATGTCAAGGACGTTATCGACGACGGAAGCAGCTCTCGGTACGGCGGGTGGGTCGACAAGGAGGAGCGCAAGAGGGCCAAGGAGCTGCGGGAACAGACTGCCAGGAAGAACGGGGAGGACAACACGGTCCACGAAGAGGATCCCGAGTAAGCCCAACCAACCCCGTGCAGGCCAAGACTGCCGTGTCGCACCGACTGACTTTTCTTCTCCAGGGCCGGAACCAACGTCACGCTCCACAAGGATGCCGCGTGGAAGGAGGCGTGGCGCGGTTTCCGCGATACCAACAAATTCGTCCAGGGCGTCTTCGGCATGAAGTCGGTATACCAGGAGTCGGAAAACCCGCTGATCAGCACCGCGCGGAGCATCACCGACAAGATTGGCGGTTTCTTTGCCGAGAACGAGACGGCCATGGTGATCAAGAAGCTCCGCGAGCTCGACCCGGCCTTCAAGCTCGAGCCGTTCCTGCGCGAGCTGCGCGAGTACATCCTCCCCGAGGTGCTGGATGCCTATGTCAAGGGCGACGTCGAGACGCTGAAGCTGTGGCTGTCGGAGGCCCAGTACTCGGTCTACGAGGCGCTGACCAAGCAGTACCTCACCGCCGGCCTCAAGTCGGACGGCAAGATCCTCGACATCCGCGGCGTGGACATCCTCCGGGCGCGCATGCTGGAGCCCGGCGAGATCCCCGTCTTCATCGTCACCTGCCGGACACAGGAGGTCCATGTGTACCGCAACGCCAAGACCGGCAAGCTGGCCGCCGGCATGGAAGACAAGGTCAGCCTGGTAACGTACGCGATCGGCATCACGCGGATTGCCGAGGACGTCAACAACCCGGAGACGAGGGGGTGGCGGTTGATTGAGATGCAAAAGAGCGGCCGCGACTACATCTGACCCCGCTTCTTCCAGGCCGGCCGAGCAGCGCCGGGCCTCGACCACCAATTTCGGCTTCATTCAGTGTTCTAATATCACCAAAACTTGTATCATACGGCATCGGGGGTCTTGCCGAGAGAATGCGGGGAGTTTGGGGGCTTTGGGGTATAGAGGCAGAGGAGCAGGCGCCTTTTGGCATTTCCGATCAACACCACTCTGCGCTGCCCACGGAGAAGGGCGTGTCACGAACAGAAAAGGCTACAGCTGTATTGTATGATTACGCGCAGGGATGCAGGAAGGGAGCATCGGATGCTGACAGCGACTATCGGTATATAATACTACCCGTCCAGGAACGACTTGCATTTTATATGGTGCCATGCTAGTGTTGCTGCCTAGGTAGCATTCTCCTCAACTGCACGGCGGGTGGCATGCGATGTCAGTCCGGGAGTGACTCACCGGCAACGACGGTGAAACCAAGAACCTAGCAGAGCAACTGTAGGCTACACTGACTCGTGCGCCTCAGCCCCAAAGACGCCATGCCAGTCCGAAATCAACATCTATATCAATGACTGCGTGCGTAGTACCCAGCAGTCGGCCTCTGTATCCCCGTCTCTACCCTTCAAGCCTTCGCAAGACAACTCCAAGCACCACCACCGCCAAGCAGCATGGCGCCCAGAAACACAAAACCCCAACACCGCGTCTCGAAGCGCGCACCATCACGCAAGAACACAACGCCAGCAGCCCCCAGACCACCCGCGACCAACGGCACCGACAACGCCCTCTACTTCTGGCGCGAAACGGACCCGGCCACAGGCTACCTCTCGCAATGGTACCCCTGCGCCTTCACCGACGACACCGACCCCTCCATCGTCTACCAAACCGCCGAGCAGTAATCCCTCCTCCTTTTTCTTACACCCTTTTTTCACCCCCCTCCCCGTTTTCACCACCCCCTCCCCTTTCCTTCCCCCCACCCCCCACCCAACAAACAACCAACAAACAACCAACAAACAACCAACAAACAACCAAACCACCAACCCCCCCCCCCCACTAACCTAATAACCCCCCCCAAAAAAAAAGCTACATGATGTACCAAAAAGCCCTCCTCTTCTCCGCCCCCCTTTCTCTCACCACCACGATCCTCGACGCGCCGCACCCCCGCACCGCCCGGTCCCTCGGCCGCACGGTCCCGGCCTTCTCCGACGCCGTGTGGGACGCGCACCGCGCCGCCATCGTGCGCCGCGGCAACCTGCTCAAGTTCACACGGCCGGCGGATGGATGCGCGGACGGGTTCTGGAGGATTGCGTCTGGTTCTGTTTCTTCTACTGCCACGGAAAAGGTGGTGGGGACAGCGAGTCTGACGCTGCGGGAGCTGCTGCTTGGGACGGGAGACCGGGAGATTGTGGAGGCGAGTCCGAGGGATCGCATCTGGGGGATTGGGTTTGGGGCTGCGAACGCGGCGCGTGTGGGTCGGGAGAGATGGGGGTTGAATTTGTTGGGGAAGGCGTTGGTGGAGGTGAGGGGGGTTCTGAGGAAGATGGAGGGGGAAAAGCAGAATGCGGGAGGGGAAGATGGAGAGATGGCAATGGAGGACGAGAGGGGAGCGGAGGAAATGGAAAAGAAATAGAAGGAAAAGTGTGAGGCAAGGGGAGGGAGATAGTCCAAAACAAAGCTCCCATTCCAGACTAAAACGAGCTCCCTAGTCCGCCTGTCTAACCTATTTTGCCGCTCAACTACTACCCCTCTTGTGACAAGCCAAGAAATACACAACCTAGAGAAAGCATCGCGAAAATCTATATCCATCGGCGTGATATGAATAGGCATCATGGAAAACGGCCAATAGTCCCGCCAAGGGGGGGGGGACGCACAAAGTACAGATGAGTAAAAGCAGAGGCAAGCCCCGTAAACGATAATGAATGCCTCACAATCCCGACCCCGACGAGCATCCCGCCCCCAAAACCAACGGCTCACTTTTGGACTGCACTCTCCTCGAATACCGCGGGTGTTTCAGACCGTCCTGGCCAGCTACCTGAGATTCCGACTCGACCGTGTCCTCAACCCTGCGCTCCTCTTCCTGCGACCGCGATGGTGTTTTGGCCCTGTTCCGGCTAATAGAGTCCAACTCCTCAACACGCCTGGCCACCGACAAGGCCGGCGGCGTAAGCTGCGCGGGCGAATGGAAAAGCGGAGCATACGATGCCGGCATCATCATGACTGGCGCAGCAAAGAAGTGAACATAGGGCCTGGGGGTGTGGGGAGGTGCGACAGGCGCTGGCGTCGTCGTCCGGCTATCGAAGACGCCATCCACGGAACGATTCGGTCTGGCCGGGCTCGAAGGGACAAGCGAGACACGGCCAGGGCGGCCAGGGCGGGGCGTGAAGGACGGCGCGCCCGGGTTCAGCTGCGAGCCCTGTGGGGGTTAGAGGAGGCAGGCCAAATAGAGACGGGCCAAAGTATGTATGTAGATAATGATATATTCACATGCACGCTTCGACGGGTCTCTATGCCTCATACCTCTTTTTTATGCCCCGAGCGGTCTTGCTTGTCGTCTGACTTGGCCGCGGTATCGTCCGAGCCACTGGCGGCCTGGCCAGCGGAAGTCGGGGTCGATTTCACCTTGGCAATCTCTGAGCTGGTCGCTTCGGGGCTCAGGTCGTTGACGATATTGGGCGGTTTCCGGCCCTTGGCCACAGTCTTGCCATCAGGATCCTCCTCATCCTTCGTATCTTTTGGCTTGACAAAGACCTGCTTCGACCACAGTTCTGCGTACTTCCCATTCGCCCGGATCAGGTCCTCGTGGCTGCCCTGTTCGACAAGCTCTCCCCCAGTGATAACGATGATGCGGTCGGCATTCATGATGGTGGACAAGCGATGCCTAAGATGCCAGTTAGTTCAGCCCCTCGGAAAGCCCAGCCGTGCATACGTACGCTACAATGAATGTGGTGCGGCCTTCGCAGAGCTTCCGCAGCGCTTCTTGTATTCTCTGCTCCGTCTCCGTGTCAACAGCACTCGTTGCTTCGTCAAGCAGAACCATGGAAGGCCTCTTCAAGATCGCACGGGCAATCGCCACACGCTGCAACTCCCCCCCAGAAAGTTTGATCCCGCGTTCTCCAACTTTGGTATTGTAGCCTAATCCTTGTTAGAACTCAGGAACTGGACCCCAAGAAATCAGGCGCACTTACCATCGGTGAAGGTCAAAATTTGCTCGTGGATGCTAGCAGCCTTGCAAGCTTCGTAGACCTCCTCATCGGTCGCCGTGAGCTTTGCATACCGGACATTATTGATGATGGTGTCGTCAAACAGGATAGGGGCCTGCGGCACGACTCCAATCTGCGCTCGAAGGCTGCAACATGTTAGCCGCCGACCGCTTTTCACATCTTCGTCCCGGGCCATTACCTAGAAAGATCAACCTCACGGATATCCTGCCCATCAATCTCTATTGAGCCCTTCGTGACGTCGTAGAAGCGATCCAAGAGCTTCAGGATGGTGGACTTGCCAGCGCCTGTAGCTCCGACGAAAGCAACCGTCATGCCCGGCGTCGCGGTGAAATTGATATTCTTCAAAATATCCTTTTTCTTGTCGTACGAGAACCAAACATTGTCGAAGCGGACCTTGCCACCGGAAAACTGCAAGTCTGGCGCACCTTCGTTGCTGAAAACGGTCGGTTTTGTCTGCATAATCTCCAAAAGCTGTTCGGCTTGGAGAAGATCCCGCGAGATGCTTTTCCCTAGGCCCGCGAAGAAGGTGAGAGGCGACACCATTTGAGCCCAGTATGTCAACAGCATAATGAATGTACCAGGGCTAACCTGCTTGTGAGTGATTTGGTACACGGCTAAGAATGCTCCGGCGAGGAGACCCGAGAGCACCACCAGGAATTGGAACGCGTAGGCAAGAACATAGCCAAAGTAGACCTTTTGGGTCTTTTCGACGCGGTCTTCCACTGCGGCCGAATAGCGGTCCTCTTCGTGTCCGATCTGGTTGAAGCTGGCAACTGTCGACCAGCCTTGGATTCCGGCCTGGCGGACATAATGCTCCTTGTACCAGGCACCGACCTCATTCCGGCGTGCGTCCTTGAGCGCTGCAATCATGCGGGTGGCAATGTACATGAATACTGCAGCAGTTGCCACCGTGATGAAGCCCTCGTATGGGCCGAAGATTGCCGAGAGATAGACGGAGGCCACCACCATGTCGATGAGCATTGGGACCGCCCGGAAACAGATCGACTCCAAGATGTTGGAGATGCTTTGGCCGCACTGTATCGCCATCATGATGTCAGAGGAGCTCTTGGAGTCGTGGAAGTCGGATGACAGGTTGAGAACATGAGAATAGGCCGCCGTGCTGATGGCACCAAAGGAGTAGTATTCGACGGGGATCCAGAGCCATTGGCGGAGGAGGGAAAGCCCCGCTTCAGAAGCCACCAGCTTATAGCCGGCAAAAATCAACACCTCGGTCCAGGGGTTCTTGTCGTTGTTCCCGGAAAGACTGTCCGTGATGATACCCAGCTGGCGCGGGATGAGAACGTTGAGGAAGTTCATGGCTAGCAGGCAGATTCCGACAAGCACGACACGAATCTGAAGCGGCCGGCGGTTGACGGGCCAGACATATGGAAAGAAGACCTATACGGCGACTCGTTAGTCAACGAGGATGGGAGACGGGGGGTGGCTCATTGCTTACCACGAAACTCTTGGCATAGGTCACCCAGTTCCCTTTCTCCTTGAGCCTCTTCTCCATCTGCTCGCTGGCTTTCCGCTCGCGTCTCTGGTAGGGATTCTCGTCGCTGTCGGTATCAGAAGACTGGCTGTCGTCGGTCGAGGCATCCGAGGTCGCGCCGTAGCCGCCCTGCTGACTCTCCTCGGGCTGATCTTCTGTATTCGCGGCATTTGCGGCATGTCCGTTCGTCTTGAGCAAGCCCTGGCGCTCGGAATCGGTGCCCGTCTCCAGCCCGGAGGTGCGATTCCCCTCAAAATACAAGGCCAAGGCCAGGACAACGGTCAGATACCTGACGGCGACGGTCGAGATGTCAAACACCTCGGCATAGTTGAGGGGTCCTGTGGGCCGGGCCTTTAGGGACATGACTTCAATGGTTGGTTCGAGAACGAGTGCCATCCCAAAGGGTCCGAGGTACGGGTACCACACCGGATTGGCGGCATCCGAAAGTCCAGCAAACACGACTCCATATGCCAGGGCACACGATAGAAGTCCGATGATTGTGTCCTGATCAGCGGGAGGAAAGAGGTGCTGAACAAAGCCCAACGCTGCCAAACCGAGGAGTTGGGCGAAGTAGGTGATGATGACAAGCATGAGGAGCCGCGTGATGGCTCGCCGACGCGGGTGATTGTGTTCTGAGGACCTGGTCTGTAGGGTACAGACAGCGATTGTGGACGCGACCATGTAGTAAAGAAAGATGGCGGTCGGATAGGCGTAGTGGAGGCTGGCTAGGACCTGGCGCGACGGCATCCCGACAGCCGTCTCGGCCATATGTGTGCCGTAATGGTCTGCCATGGCGAAGACTGAGGGCGCGCTGATTGGGCGAATATACCGGACCGATCTGAGAAAATGTTGGCTGAGTTGGGGGTTTTGTCAGCCCAAAACGGCCAGAGTTTGTCGTGTCAATTCTCTTCGGCGAGATCGGATGGTCCAGCACCTGGTCGCTCTCAAATTCCCCGGAATTCGTATTTCGGGCAGTCCGGTGACAGTGCGGTCAACGGCGGGAAAACGGCAGTCTGGACGATGGCCCCAGCTAATGAACTGCCGGTGGTTGAGACTTCCGACGTGAGACAAAATTGTAACCTTTTCTTTTCCAAGTCAGCCGCCCCCTAAGCTGCAAACTGCCCGGTCCCACCGGCCGTGGCTCCTTCCTTCCCAGAATTCCACTTCGATGAGAGAGGTGGAAAGGGCATCCGTCCGAAACAGCGGTAGGATGGAATGAGGCAGGCAAGAGCAATCTTTGGCGGTCAACTGCCAATCCTTAGAGGTAAGGTGCGGCGATGAGACAGCGTACGCCAGAATCAAGACACAGCCCGGAAACTTGAACTCAGATAATGTGCCAGGATCCAGAAACAAAAAGCACTTGATCTCTTGGGGGAAGGGTTCAATCCGTGCCGTATCGTGCCGCCTGACGGACGAACGCACGCCGCAACAACGAGTCAGCTCTTTCCTCGTCCTTGGCTGGTACAATTAATTGCACGGTCCACAACCTGTTTCACCGACTTCCTTCTGAACTGCACAAATCGGGAGGCGTGAGATGAGACTTTTGTATGTAAGATGTCAACAGGGAACAGCGTCGTATGTGGGGGGTTGGCTAATACGTACCTGTCGTAAGCAAGCGCGACGCGGGCAGTTTCCAAAGGCCAACCTGAAACGATCGGTGGCAATGTCTTGCTTGGTACTTGAAAGCAAAGAGCGCGGGGGATGCAGAGGGTTTTGCAATCGACGTGCTCAAGCAACCCAAGTTGTAGGTTTGTACAATATAGATGGGGCCCTGGCGTGGCAAGGTGTGAGGTAGGCCTGGGACCGCCCAGGCTGCGCAACGGTTGGTTGGTTGCTTGTCTCGCCGCCGGTATAAACACACCCAACAACGTTGCGCAAGGAAGTGGACCAAGCGGCGGGTAACAAGAGTGGCACACGAGTTTCACTGCCGCGCCGCGTTCCACGGAGCCGGGTAGTGTCTCCGGAAGTGTTTGCAAGACGCTGGCCAATGCGGCTCAGGCGAGTTGGTTGATGGCTGAGCGTCGGCACCACCTAAGCGAACCGGGTGTTGTGTCCAGCGCTGGTTGACGACGGTGCTGTCAATAAAATGCAGCTGGGAAACGCCAAACAACAGGAGAAAGAATCGGGGACCCTCGTGATCCATTGTCTGCCAGTAAAAGAGACGGTGAAGGCAGGCGCTAGCCGATGCGAATTGTTGAGAGGACCTCCCCCTTGCCGGCGCCAAAGGTCTTCGGTCCAAGCATCACCCTGGGCCCTGCCAAGAACGGGTACTGGTTTGCTCGCCCCTGTCACCATGTGCGCTTGAATCGCACACGGGAAGGAATATCGCAGGCGAATGCAGATCAACGTTGGCGGTGAATCGTCGTCTCTTCCTCAGCCGATGGCCGGACCATCTCGCGGCTCCTGGCAGGCGGAGCTCCAATGGTTATGGAATGAATATGGATGCGGGTGTCTTCGTCAATTTGCGTCCACGGCGGCGGGCATGTGCCAACATGCATTCTTACACAGAACCCGTTGTAATCGTTGCACTATACTGCTTTCATTGTGTCATGAAGTTGGTGCAACCCTAAAGGTTCTCAATGATTCCATCATTGGGCCCAGAAGCCGCCTTAGCGTCTCGGCGGCGGTAACCAACATCCACTCAGTGGCAGTGGGGATCAAAAACGTCCACTTTGCATCCGGTGGTTTCTAGTAGACGGGAATGCGAACTCTGAGTTCTCGGTGCAAACATCTCAAATTCATGCGCTCGATTCCTAGCAGCGGTGATGTTGCGCCAACTAAGCGCGCTAATGTGAAATGTGTGCCAGAGTTCTAGGCCAGCACAGCGGCAGTCCCAAAGTAGCCGTGCCAAGGTTGGGAGTATCACAGCTATCCGGCGGGGGACCAAACGGCGGCCGCACCGGTGGCACCCATGGAGCAGCTTAAAGTGTATTCGATGCACCCTGCTGCATTTACAACAGCTGGCATGTTTGTTGACGCTGAGATGCGTGTCTCCTACCTGATCGGAGGGCCAGATGCCAATGTCCGGGTCGGCAGGTGGATCCCGTAGCCGAGCCGCCGGGTGGGGGATGTTTTCCTGGCATCCCGGCAGTTGCGGCTTACTCGAGTGGAAGACGCAGATCGAGATTGGCAACGCCGTCAAAAGTCGAGAAGTGATAGGGGCCACGATGGTCAGTTCGGTGGCCAATGAAGCAGTACGACTTGTGAGCAAGCCAAGTCTTGTGAGCGCCTGCAGCTGCAACCACGGCAGAGGCGCGGCAACCACGATGAGAGGGCTGAGCCGAGGCGACGCTGGTTGTCCCGACGGCCTGGCACTGCTTACATAGCTGGGCGTGGTGGTGTGGCGGGTGTGGTGACGAAGTTTGATCAGGCGGCACGTCTCGAGTGTGACAGGGTAGGTATCCAAGTTGGACACACCATGGTCTGCAGAATGAACCTGTGGGTTTCCGGTTGGTGCAGGACCGCGTCATCTGGTGGAGGAGGCAGGAGCTGAAATGGTTGCTGATAGGGAACCTTTTTCTATTTCGCAAACAAACGGAAGGAACATGTGACTGAACTGGACAGCTGTTGATCATAGTCCAGCTTTTGGTATATACTTTTTAACAGCCCATGGGGGTATGGTCTAGTGGTATGATTTCTGTTTTGCATTGACCCAGCGTTACAGACGGTCCCGCGTTCGATCCGCGGTGCTTCCAAATTTTTGTTTTTACCACTTCTTCTAGCTAAACCGCCGAGCAAGAACAATCCCACCTCCGCAGCCACCTCCATATCGTCTTGAGGGCCAAAGGTACCAGAGTCGCACCGTTTCCAAGTCCTAAAGAAGAGTTGTAGTTGAACAGGTGAGTTTCTAATGGCTTTTGAGGTGTCGCCGCCTTTGGTTTTGATGACTGCATGGAAACTCGCCAATGCCACCAGTATCCGTACAGTAATACTGCGACCTCCATTTCAGGCCCAACATTCCGCCAAGAGAGCGAGAGATTTCAGAGGATATTCTTCGCCGCCAGCAGGAATGGCAAATCGCACATGCCATATTGTCATCGGATATCCAAAGAACCAACAAACCACAGGGCCATAAACCACCAAACATCGACCGCCTAACCCCCTTGGCTCTCCCGTCCCAGTGGCCAGGTCCAGGTTCCGCTCGACCTCCACCACGACTTCGTTTTCATCCCCCCCCTTTCACCGTCCCTCCCTCTCCTTGCGTCAGCGTCCGACTCTGAACCTGCCTCTCCTGGCCAGCCCCGCCCCCATCCCCTCCCCCTTCCGGAGGGGACCCCTTCCCCCGGCCCCCCACCACCTCACCCTCACCCTCACCCTCACCCTCCACCTCCACCTCCCCCCTTCCCCGCCTCTTCCCCCTCACCCTACCAACCGCCGCCTCGCCCTTCCGCACCACGCGCACGTACAGCTCCAGCCCGACCAGGACGGCATAGCTCTTGCTGACGCGGACGCGGCGCATGTCGACGCCGGCGTCCCGCAGCGACCGCACAAAGGCGCGGAAGTTGCTCGCGGGCGGGCGGTAGTGGCCGCTCAGCGGCGACAGGCTGGTCAGGCGGCCGTCGCGCACGCGGACCAGGCCCGCGGCCGAGATGCGGCTGCCCTGCAGGAAGGACGAGTGCTGGAAGGCGCCCGAGTCCTTGATGCCGACGTAGAGGCGGAAGGCCGTGTCGGCGACGAAGATCCACGTGTTCTTGCGGACCGTCTTGCGCAGGAGCTTGTTGAGGATGGTGGTGGTGGAGAAGTGGTGGGTGAAGTTCTTGAGGGGGTTGGAGGAGGCGGGGTTGGCGGGGTTGGGCGGGTTCGGGGTCGAGGTGTAGCGGTCGGCGTTGGCGGAGAGGATGGAGGACGACGAGGAAGAGGAGGACGACGACGACGACAAAGAGGAGGATGGCCGGGGGCCGGCGCCGAGGAGGGTCGTTTGGTTGTCGGGCCCGGTGGCGTAGGCTGGCGTGGGGTCGTCGCTGGGGACGATGCCGTGCGTCGAGTCCTTCCACTTGGTTGAGGTGTCGATTCGCACGCCGTTCTTGGCCCAGCAGAGGCGGCCTTCGTCGTCGATCTTGACGAGGTAGTGCTGCCGCTCTTCGCGCGAGAGATAGCGCACCTGCTCCCTGTCGAGGCGCTCCCGGGGGCAGGCTTCGATGTCGAGGGGCCTGCCCTCGCCATGGTCGAGCCAGTAGAAGAAGTTCTCGTTGGTGTCGGCCCGCTTCCACTCCTCGTGGTACACGAGCAGGTTGGCGCCGTAGCGGTGCTTGAGATCGACCATCTCGAGGAAGTACTGCAGGCCCATCGTCCTGGACTCCTGCTTGCGGCGGGCCTTGGCCTCGTCCTTCCGTCGCCGGTCCTGCTTCTTCTGCTCGGCCGTCTTTGTAGCGCGGCTTGAATCAGAATCGGACGCGGACGACGACGACGAAGAACTGCTCGAGGAGCTGTCGGCGTCAACGTCGCCCCCGGCATGGCGGGCAATAGTGGACACCTTCTTCCAGTTTTGGCGCGCCGTGGAAGACCGGCTGCCCAGTCCGCGCGGCCGCAGCTCCGGGGATGCGCCGCCGCCTGCCAGGTCGGCGCGGGCACGGGGCGTCGTCATCTCGCGCCATTGCGCCTCCCGGATGGCATGTATCCAGCGAGTCGACGCATCCAGGCCCAGCCCCTTCACCTCGCGCCGGGCGCGGTAGCCGCGGTAGTTGCGCTGGATGACGGTTGCGGCCTGTGTACGGCGGCCGTCCTCACTGGGGCTGCTTCGGTGACCGAGGCCGAGCCTGCTGGAGATGGAGAGGCGGCCGTGGTGGGCGGGCCGGGGGCTCAGCTCTGGTGAGAAACTGGCAGCAGCATCTATGCTCTGCCGCTTCCCCTCGCGGTACTGCCGTTTCTGCTCGGCTTCGCGCTCGGCCTGCACCTCGGCAATGTGTGCAAACTCCTCCTTGGTCGGCGGCACGAGCGAGTCCAGGTACTCTTGGTGGCTTAGCGACGAGAGCAACGAGTCAACCGAGGCCAGTGAGACTGGGCGCTTGGGCCTCCGTGGCAGTTGGGAGATGGAACTGTTCCGACTCCGCGCGAGGGCCGACGGCGATGGCGGGGGGGTGGCCGATGAGGTCGGCACCTGGTCGTGGGTGGGGTTGGGCTCCATGGTGGAATTGTTCAAGAATGGAGAGGGCGTGGTTGTGGTCGTCTGCTGTGGAAACTTGGTTCACATGCGGGCTACCCACTACTGGGGAGAGGGGGAAATGAAATAAATATTATTCTGCCGGGAGCCCTCCCGTGCGGCGTGCACTGCCCAGTGCCCGATGCCACTACAGGCGCTGAGAGAATGGACGACGAACGCGGATCGCTCGGACGGCCGCTGCCAAGCCTCGGTTGCCAGCCATGAAGGGCATGGGGAGACTGTTCCCGAAGTAAATCTTTTCACCGAAGCGCCTGTTGGTTGATGCCGAAACGCGATCTCGAGGGGAGAGCAGCCATTCTCCGTTCTATTTAGGCATCGAGTGCGGCCGGAAGCCCTCACCCATCCATCGGCCCCTCTCAAAATGACCTGCTGATGACGGGCAGCCGGGTTTAAGCGTCGCAGCACTAGCGGGTCCGGGGGTTCCCGTCTTTCGAGGTACCTCTGCGACACAGTATTAATCACATCCGGCCACACAACCAGCTTGAGCGTCTCGCCGCACTTTGCCCTCGTCGTTTCGCGACAGTCGGATCCCCGCATCAGCCTGGCAGGCGCCGCTCTTCCCTGGGCCAACAACCCCTTCTCGGCCAGCGCGTTGGCAATCGCCTGTTGCGGCTTCTCCACACTCCTGGCCCCGCGCGCCTTTGCCGGCTCAGTCTCATGGTAACAGCGCCGCCTTGACCCGGTGAACCACGACCCCGGCCCCGGCCCCGGCCCCGGCCCCCGTCGGCAAGGATCAGGGGGTGGTGAGGTGAGGTGTGCTGCAAAGTCATATCGGGCCTTCGTATCTGTATCTTGAGTGGACCAGGTCATGAAAAGAGGAACTCCTTCAGGACTGGCGAGCCCGAAAACTCGGGGTTGAGTAGTATGCAGCTTCACAGGTCAGCAGGACAGGTCTCAACGGCGCGCGCGGTGCCGCTCACGGCACGAGCGAACGAAGCAGCGGGGGCTTACTTGAGGAAATACTGCAGCCCAGCCCGCCTCTTCTCCAGGAACCGCGGATGGAACCGTTTCAGCACGCTCTTGGACGGCAGCGCCGGCACCGCCGCCTCAAAGTTGGGAAACGTCTGGACGAGCCGCTTCCGGAGCCCGTCAAACTCGGAGTAGCGCTTGCGGATGTTCATGCGCGAGCCCTGCATGGTCCGACCGTCAGCCGCCTGTCCCTCATCCCCCCCCAACATCGAAACCAAAGACAGAAAAAAGAAAAGAAACCAGCCAGGCCCAGACCTACATTCAACGTCTCCACCCGAATCAGCCAAACCACAAACGCCCCGATATTCGTCGCGCTCCCGTTCACCAGCACATGGTCCGTCACCTGCACGCTGCGCGCCCAGCACGCCCGGTTCCTGTCGCGCCCGTACAGCTCGCTACTGTTGCTCCGCCGGCCCCCGCCATCCTCGTCTTCGTCGCGCTCGTTGTCCTGCAGCGTGATCGCGCCCGGCGGCAGCACGGACTCGACCGACGCGCTGGACACGCCGCGCGCGTGGCCGTGGTGGTGGCTGTAATTGTGGTTGCGGGCTGAAGAAGCGGAGGGAGCTTGTAAGAGCCGCTGCGGGTTCGGTGGCGTGTCGGCAGCGCGAGCGTGCGTGTGGGTCCAGTAGGGCGGGGAGGAGACGCTGGGGGAGGTGACTGGTTCGAGCTCTTGCTCCGGTTCTGGTTCTTGTCCTTCGTCTTGTTCGGAGCGGGCGTCGGACGGGATGGAGGCGAGGGAGGTGGTGTCGGAGGAGCGAGAGAGCGGCGCGGAGTCGGCCTCGGGGTTGGGTTGCGCCGCGCCGTCGGTGTTGGAGCCGTCGGTGCTTGGGTCGTCGGTGCTTGGGTCGTCGGCGCTTAGGCCCGCGGCGCTGACGCTGCTGTCGGCTTCATTGTGCAGGGATGGCTGCTGCTCGTGTTGCGCCGGCTGCTGTGGACGTGGTTGCTCGGGTTCTGCCGCCATTCAGGCCATCTGCGGCAGAGCGCTAAACGGCGCTGCAAAATCGGGGGTAGCGCGGTTGCGAATTGAGAATTGGATGGCGTGGCAGAGGTATTGCTGTCGACTGCTTCGATATTCTGATTGGGCTTGTAAGTATGGTGATTGGAGAGATTATGCTGGGGGAGGAGAGGAGTGGAACGAGCAAGGCAATCTCGCCAAGATCAAGCCGGGAGCGTCATCATCTCCGGCGCCCCACATTGGGGAGGGTTCAGGCTACAGGGTTAGGGTAAGTTCAGGGACGATGGCATCAACAGAGTCGGGAGAGTCAGGTGCCCGGTGGATGGCCGCACGGAAGCAGGCTGTGAGATATGGTCGGACCAGTATTGCTCTTGTCCCAGCACACCCCTCGTCATAGCTCATCCTTCTCGGACTTCTTCTCTGCTTTCCCTGTCTCTCCCTCGGTAAAACACCCCTCCAGATCCATCCACTCGGCCACAAACGCAGTCACGATCCGCGTCCAGTCCCTGATGGTCGGCACATCGAGGTGGGCCCCGTCGTCGTCCATGGTGTGCCACACAGACGGAAACGGCGATGGGATAAGGTGCAGGATGTCGACCCCCCGTCGCATGAACGGGACGTGGTCGTCCGCCACATAGCCCCGCCCGTAGAACTGCCTCGCCTCCTTGTTGCTCTCGGGCAGAAACGGCTTTCTCGTCTTTGCCTCGAGCACACCCAGCGCCCGCAGCCTCGCCTCGATGGTCGCCATCTTCTGGTACGCCCAGTGCGTCTTGAGAAAGTACGACGGGACATTCGGCTCCGGCGCACCCAGCAGATCCAGCAGCACAAACAGGCTGATAGCCTCCAGGGGCGTAGAAAAGGTGCTCCCCGCCTCATAGCGCGTGTACTCCCACGTCTCGGCCAGCGCCCTACAAACGGCGTTAGGAACCACAACCAACCCAACCCCCCCCCCCCAACAATCACCACTCGCAAAGGGAGAACTCACCGCGACCCATACAGACTATCCGCCTCACTCCACTCCACCCACGCCTCCTCCCCATCCAGCCACAGGATCTGCACCCCCTTCTCCTCCTCCTCCCCATCGTCCTCCAGCCCATCCCCGACCACCTCCGCCCGACCCTCCCACCGCCTCGTCAGCGCCGCATCCACCGCCCGCGCCACGGCCATCAGCACCGCGCACGGCACCGCGCTGTCCACCGCCCCAACGAACCCCTCCGGCCGATACAGACTGTCGTAGTGCGCGGCCAGCGTCAGGCGCGCCACGTCGCCGCTCCCGCTCCCGCTCCCGCGTCCGCGCGTCGTCGTCGTCCACGGCGGGTCGCGGCGCAGGATCAGGTTGGCGAAGGGGACGCGGACGTCCGGCCCCGTGGCGGGCGTGGTGGCCGTCGTGTTGTGCCACTCGAGGGTCCACGACGGGTGCAGCTGGGTGCGGACGAAGGACGCGAGGTGGTGCTGGACCTGGGCGTGGGCGGGGGTGCCGGGCACGCGGGGGACGAGGAGCGGGGAGAGGAGGCGGGAGTGCACGGGGTCGAAGTCGGGGTCGCGGGAGGCGGGGGATTGGTGGGGTTCCTTGTGCGTGTCTGGGAGTGGGAAGGGGGGGATGTGGTGGAGGAGGGAGGCGTCCGAGAGCGGGGTGTAGGCGAGCGACGGGGGGAGGAGGGCGAAGAGGAGGAGGAAGCGGGGTTTCATTTTGGGGCCGAGTGGACGAGGTGCTGCGTGATGCAGTCTGGTCTGTGGGTAATACGATTTAAGTCATGATGAGAAATTGGCGTGTTTTGTGTCGGACTTAAAAGTCACCGCATTGTCGAGGCCAAGCCGTTGTCGATGCGGCTGGATTAAATTGTAGCGAGTGGTTACTCCGGTTGATATCCCTGTCCTGTTGCAGGGTTCTCATGCAAGGTACGTGCACTACGGATGCCCCACAGTTGACCGCCCGTCTTCTCAACAAAACTGCTAAACGATAGTTCCAACAAACTAACAATCGAATTGTTTCAAGCATCAAAACTGAATCCGACTTTGGTCTAGAGTTAGAGATGGCACTGCAGACGGGTTTTGCTCAGCAATGTCCCTGCCTGGGGCAGATGGAAGAGTTGGGCATCTCTGCCACCTGAGCATTGCCGTCTCGTCTGACCCTGACTATTGCTCCTTCTGTGACACCCAACCGAGCACCATTTCCAACATCATCTCCATTGGTCCACGGTGGGGACGGCGTCATCTCAAATCTCATCCTGACATTTTGTTCTCAACTGGGTATCTTCTTTGTCGCCATCGACTTCATCGTGATAGCAAGGGCGGGTCCCCCACAAACAGGCCCTTTCAAACACATCCCGAGGCCGCTCTGAGCTTTCCGTCTCATCTGGACCCTCCATCCCGTTTCCACCACAGAAATGTCACGCAACGCCAAACTTCAACTCCTCTCGACTATGTTGTCTGAAATCAAGGACCAAGTAGACCGGCAGAATCGAGAGTTGTCTGGCCTGTCGAATCAGCTACAACAGATACGCGAACAACTCAACGAGCACTACCAGCCCGACTACAAGCCCGACGACAAGCCCGGCCCCTGGATTGACGCCCCGCATGCCCCCGAGAAGCCGCGGGCTCTAAAGCCCTTGCCGACTCTAAACGACCCTGCCCAGTTTCGCACATGGGAAGATGCGCTGCGGGAATCTCTGGACAAGCACGGCCTGTGCGACCACATTGACGAGGACGACATGCCGAGCTTCGACGATGAGGCGGCGCGCCAGAGATGGAAGGACGACTCGCGTGACGTGTATTTGCTGATCATGGCCTCGATCCAGGGGCAGGCCAAGTTGATCGAACGTATGAAAGCCCATGGCTAGAGGCCGGAAAGGAAGGACCCCAGGGGAACATACTGCCTCGTCGTCCTGTCGCTGTTCCACCTGGACCAGGTGGCGGTCGATGAGTTCAACAAGCTGCGGGAAGGCTGGACCACCCTCGACGAATACCACGGCCGGGTCCAGCATTTTCGCAAGTGGCTCGCAGAATCAGGCATCAAGATCCCCTCCGAATCAAGGCTCAACGCCGTGTTATCGCCGTTGAGGGAACATTACCAAGCCCTGTACGACCGTCTGATGGTCAGGAAACAGAAAAAGACCCTGGGGTGGGACACATTACTTAGGGACATCGCCGAAGGAGCCGAAGTAGAACGAATCCTGGGGCAGCCGTAAGCGAGTTGCTGGGCCTGGGCTGAAAGAGGCCGTCTACCATGTGTGTTCCAACCAACAGCGATCATCGATCAACTCCTGGTATTCCACGAAACAGCGTAGGAAATATCACATTCAGTTGACCACTGTCCCCACAAGTCTATTGTTTCTGCCTTGCCAGTCAACTCTGTTATCCAACACCACCACGTCAGTTTCCCGGTCTCCGTCGTCTCATAATTAATAGTGCCGATATCCGGTCATAGCTCTCTAGCATACACCCCACCAAGCCTGCCATCCCACCTCATTAAAACGTCCATAACAATCCGGAAGATCGATACACAATAAAGGCCCTGTGCCCAGAAGGGCCAAAATGCCATCAGCACCCCAAACGAACGCCATGCCTGCTATGTACATGTGATGAAATGCCAAAGCCGCCAGTTTTCGAATGACCAAATCAGGACAAGCCAACCGGCCTCTAAAACAACAGCAGGACCAATACTCCTTGAAGAAGGGGCACTCCCACCCCAACCCCCACCTTCCCGCATCCATCTCCCCACCAGTTCAAGTTGAGTTGAAAAGAGGAAAACACGACACCGGGAAGGGGCGGCAACAACAAACAGCTGCGAATTTCCTGCCGCCGCTGTCCATCCCAAAAAATCAAGACGCTCGCGCATAGGCCTCCGTCTTCTCTCCAACCACCCAGGCCATTCATTCCATTACAACCTCGCAAAACACCAAGATCTCCAACCCCCCCTGCCACACTTTCTCTCCCTCCACCCCACTCGCCCACCCGCTCACTCACTCCACCTTCCTCCCATTCCCGCTCACCACCGGCCCGTTGGCAATAATCCCCCCCGCCAACCGTCTCCGATTCTCCATCTGCTTCTCCCGCGGGATCGTCAGACAGTTGATGCCCAGGAAGCTGCAGATGCTCGTCGTGACCAGGTAGGCCCAGCGGAAGTAGACCACGGCCGCAAAGACGAGGTAGGCCAGCAGGTACAGGTACTCGGCGCGGGCGGAGACGGGCGGCAGGCCGAGGCGCGGCAGGTTGGCCAGCACGGCGCCGCCGACCAGCGGCCAGAGCATGACGGTCCAGTACGGGAACGGCTGGCGCGTGAGGTGGGCGAGGATCATCTTGGTGGTCATGCGGCCGAAGACGAAGCTCATGACGACGCAGAAGAGCACGAGGTGGTTCTCGGTGCAGATGGTGCTGTGCGGCGAGTAGAGCCACGCGAAGGTGCAGGCCGTGTAGACGGCCATGGGGGTCCACTCGAGGAAGACGGGCGCCACGGGCTGGCCGCGCCCGCGCCGGGCCTGCACGACGTTGTAGATGCAGAAGGGGATGTGGGTGAAGAGGAGCGAGGTGATGATGAGGGCGACCCAGATGTCGCGGATGGAGACGTCGCCGAGGTGGGCCTCGGTCAGGCCGAGGTTGCGGAACAGGAAGATGCGGTCGCCCGTGAGGAACTTGGCGAGCGGCTCCGTCCAGATGGACGGGCCGTAGATGCCGCTGACGACCATGAAGAAGCACGCCAGCAGGAGGCCCTCGGTCGGGCCGTTGATGACGCCCAGGTAGAGCGTGTGCGTGTGGTACGTCTCCCAGGTGGAGAAGAACATGGGCAGGCACGGGCAGAGCGCCGTGAAGACGCCCGACTTGGAGGTGCCCAGGCCCAGGGCGGCTGTCTCGAGCAGGCTGGCCAGCGTGCAGTTGAGGCTGTCGATGCCGTGGTCGAAGAGCTCGCCGAGCCCGCTGGATGTTCCGGTGCGCCGTGCTTGTTTGCCGTCGACGTTGTCGAAGGTCTGGTACATGAAGAGCCCGAACGCGAAGCTGAAGTAGACCCATGGGGGTGCCTGGTTTGGTCGGCGCACACGGGGTTAGCGTGGGGAGATCGACATCGAGCATGCCGGGCAAGCTTACCGGTCCCTCCAGATCTGGTATCATCACCACCAAGACGCCGACGTTGAAGAGGATGCACATGAACCCCAGAAGGGTCACCATGTTGGGGGCCACCCACAGCGGTAATAGCTCGACGAAGGCATTCCACTGTATTCTCGTCTCAGCTGCGTCCTCCAAGTATCACGGCGCTTGTGCGGAGGGGAGGCGGGAGGAGAGGGAGGGGGCCCCGGAGCGGGGTAGAGCAGAGCCGGCGTCGCGTACATATGGTCTTAGAATGTAGTGGGAGATGGGCGACTTGTCGACTGCCGAGTACTGGTAGGTCTTGAGGTGGATGAGGGCCTCGTCCGAGATGCATTCGGCCGCAGCTTGTTCTGTTGCGCGGGTGCGAGTATCGTTAGCACCAGTGCTGGCCTCGGGCTTCGCGGCGCGACGACGGGAAAGCGCAGGCCCAGCATGGCGGAAAGGCGGGGTGGAGTCTTGCGTACTGCTATCGTTGAAAGCCATGGTTGCCGGGGAATGTATCGATCAGGGGACGCAAACAGCTGGCATTCGCGTTCCGCGTTCCCGTATCTTGCTCCGCTGCTGTGTGGGTAGGAGCGGCAACAAGTTGGGTTCCGTGGACGTCGAAAATGGCAAAGAGGTTGTTGACTATGGGTGGTGTAAAGCAGGCTCGGCCATGAAAAAAACTGCGAGTCGAAGAAAAAAAAGAAAGGGTTCGGCGGTGACGGTCGTCCTCGAAACAACCTAGTGATGCGCGGCCGGGCCTAGTTGGATATGTCCTGCAGGTTCCACATGCGGGCGTGGGGTTGTGATAGGGGCCCGAAAACTGCAGCGGACAACGGAAGTTTGCTGTGACGCCTTTTTCGCATTTCTGGAGTTGTTGAGGCGCTGTCGCGAATCAGATCTCGACAGACAAGTTCTGCCGTCTCCAGAGGGTCCACGCCCCACACCGGGATTCCCAGTCTGGGTGATTTGGCACGTGAGAGCACGGTGGAAAGGGGTCAGCTTCTAATTTGTTGATGGCCTTTTGGTGCAAGTTCCATCTGTTTCGTGTTTTCAAGTTGCAACGGGGCCATTCAGTTTTGCGGCTTACTGCCTGCTCTGAGGTAGCGATGAAAACTGATCTGGGCTTGACGAGCGAGTGAAGCGAATCCCGGCGAAAAGATCAGATTGAAATTACAGCCAATAAGACACTCAGCTGCGGATCTCAGATGAAACGGTGCGCTGATCCGTGGATGGGATGGTCTCCGCTACCATCCTTGTCAATGGACTGACTTCATTGTAAAGGTTGGTGGTAGGTGATGGGGTAGGTAGGCAATGTATTTCTCCCGCTACTACCACCTAACCTGATGCATTAGCGCCAGTTGGCCTCTCAGAATACCAATTCGGAGAGATGGACATTAAAAGTACTTATGATTACCGCTGATTCCCACACCGCCGTCGGCTGACGATCATTCCGGGATCCCTTTCCAATCCCGTTCCACAACACGTCCGTACAAAGACGTGATGCAAGTGCAACCACAACCCATTTCTTCCGCCAGATGGACAATCCAACATCCTCACGGCCGGCCTACCAATCAACCACCCATTATCATCCCCGGACATGGACCTTGTATTCAAGCGTCTTCAAAGCAGCATGGCAAACCCAGCAAACAGGCCACCCGCCACAACCGCAAGGCCGAACGAGTCTCCAAATCGCAGCGCTCCGGCCGTGTTCTTGGGTTCGGAGCTGCCCTGTGAATCGGTCCCGAAACCGTCGTAGACCTGGTTGGTAGGGGTCGAGGTTTGGGTGGCTTCCACCGTCGTGCTGCTCGTCGCGTTGACTGGGGTCGGGTTCTGGGCACCGCACGGGTGCTCGGCGCGGCAACGATAGGAGCAGTCGTTGTCACTCCCGCAATCCGCCACGCAATCGGTGCCCCACCGAGTGCACACGTGGTAGGGAAGTGTGAGGGTGTACTCGGTGATGTTGGGTTGCTTGCCGTCGCTGCAAACGCAGCCGTAGGTCAATTTCTCCTACAACAAGTTGTTGGTGAGACAGGAATCTCGCAAGAAGCATCCATGGGGAATGAGGCCAACGTACAGCATCGCACGAGTTGTCCCTGGGTTTATCGGTCGTAGTTTGGAGACAGAGGATAGGGCAGACGCTCCGCTGATCATTGCACCACGCCACTAGACCACTCGGTTAGTCCTTGTTCCAATGCTAGACGGGCATGTCGAGCCTACTCCTGTCTTGCAGCAGGACGGTGTTGGGGTCGACCCAATAGTCGGCCGAGACGGCAATGGCGCCGGCAAGGGCCAGAAAAGTCGTTCGAAACGAGACCATTGCGAGCGACGGCAGGGTTGGTTGTTGGATGATGTGTTGTTGAGAGTTTGGTTATGGGGAGGGCGGCCGCGGACTGATCATGATATGTGAGCAATATGAGCACCCAATACTGGCACGGCAATGTTGCCACAGGGACAGGCCTTGCATGCCAGCGGGCGATCAACAAACTTACACTTGGAGTGGGCCCGAGAGTCAGAGCTCGGAAAAGGAGGTGCTAGGTTCCCGAGAATTGCCCAATTACGACAGCGTGCCAAAGACAACGGCCGAATTAAAGAAGTAGTAAATGCGTAAACGAAGGCAAGAACAGGAACGAATGGAAACGCGACGGGTGCCTCAAGCGAGTGGGAGCACGTAGATTATGGGTATTTGAAGATGACTTGGGGGAAGAGGAAGAGCGAACGAGCGTGATAAAAAGGGACTCTAGACCCATGGCCACTTCCGAGGCTGGTGGATTCACCGATTTTGATTCCGTAGTAATTAGCAGCTTAATAGCCCCACGGCGCGTCTGATAGGCCCGAGCCATCAGCCCCTGCCACTTGAGTCTTGGACATGTTCGCTCGAAGGGACGAACCTCCGCCCCTGCAGGGATCAGCTGCCCAAGCACCCCGCGAGCCGAAAGCTGCAATGCGACCGCGATTGCGACTGCGACTGTGCGACTGCAATCGTCCAGGAAGTTGGAGGGCTGGGCGTCAGAGTGGCGTCTGCGGCACAGCGTTGAGATCTGTCTCGGACGATACGAAAAACTACCCGATCGCAAGCCATGGCTGTTTGACAGGTGGAAGCGAGGAGCGGGGCTTTGGGATTCGAGAACCTGATGCGAGCGGTTCCACGGCACACTTGGAGACTCAAGAGAGAGCTCATCCGATGTTGTGTGACATCTGATCTCAGGACACGCCGACGTATGTCTGCATTCCTTTGGTTGCCTGGCTGCCAGTGCGGCACCATCTGCGCCCTAAAGGAAGCGCAGGGGGACGGCTGGCGACGGCGAGGTGCGTGCTGTGCCAAACACGGCGAACGTCGGATGCCGCTTGATACACGCTAGGAGCTTACGTCCTGCCACCATGGGGGTCTTCCTCTGCCATGGCCACCGGAGACGGCATCTGTGGTGTGATGGAAGGATCCCATGCCATCCGGCCTACCACATCGGATTTTGCGTGTTATTATTTTCGTTCTGCCATCTGACCCAGTGCTGCAAACAGTGTGGTATACGAGTACCCCGCCATGCAAAGACGATCGGTCCGAGTTCCAATAACATATGTTGTGTCGCATTTGGACCTGGCTCTGTCGTATTATGTCGCCGCCACCGGGATGGCTTCATCGACAATTGGCATTGCCTTGCAGCCGGATGTCTGGGTTGAGTGCAGGGTCAGGGTCGCAGCGCCAACTGCGGCCCCGCACTCCGGCACTAGAAGCACGAAACCCCGGAGCTCTGTTTAGATTTGGGTGATAAGCCCCGGATTCCCATTCATAGACAGCCTCCTATATGTTTGAGCGCGTGGAATGATGGGGCGGAGACCTTGTTACTGTGTTAGGGCGCAGAATCTGGCGAGGTTGAAGACCTCAGCAACTATGAGAGAATGCCGTGTGTTTTGGGTGTTTGCACTGACTCAGCACAGGTAACATGGTGCTGTGGGTGTCGATCATGTGGCCCTCGAGCCGCCGCATCATTCGTAAAGAAACCTGACATCGCCAGACGGCAGGGGCCGTGTTCATATACGAATACTAGGTAGTGTACATGTATATGTTGTTACCCTTTCTCACACAGTATTTGGGCCATGTCCTGTTGTGGTTATGAATCCAATTGCTAAGACTAGAGTCAAGCTTCTCCTCGTCTACTTGTAGCGATGAGGTGAAGCTTCTAGGGATGCCGCATCATTCTCTGAAGGGCCCTAGTCGGTGACTCGGTCGTTGGTTGTTTCCGCCCCTCGTCGCGCGACGCGAAAAAAGCATTGAAGTCTTTACTTGTATCCGCACATTGCGAATACAGCTAGAAAGCAAATGATTGTAGTAGATTATCCAGATGCTGTTTGTCTTGATCGGGGAAGTTGGCGATCTATCCAGCGGTTTAATCATTTAATGATCGAGCTGTCCGTCGTCTTCTCGCCATGATGGGTCTATGGAATGGCAAAATCCCACGTGGCGGAAATGTGTTAGGATCTGTTCGGTCTATACTAGCTGTCGAGCGGCTTCCATAGCAGTGTGGCCCGCATTGTCGAGACGTTCAAATGCCGTTGGCGTCACCCGCTAGACGACACCAACAAGATAGTCGCAGGCGATTTGGCTGACAGTGGGAAATATAAAAAAGGGTTGGGAGCAGAGGATAGTATAAAATAAATGAATGCAATATTGGCGGTGCCCTCATCACAGAATTGAAAGATATGGAGTCGTATTCTCAACCCGCGGAATGATAGCCAGTGCCTTTGAACTAACCGTATTTGGCAGAGAAGCGTGGGGCAGCGCGGGCGGCAGGCAAGGGTGGTGCTCGGGGTGGTCGGAGCTCTTTGGCAAGCGTGCATGAGCTTGCGCTGGACAAGTGTTCATTGGGTTCGTTGCCAGCCAAATCCATCGTCAGCCTCGCCCGACCACCAGTTGCCCTTACGACGGGCCAGCAACGACCACACATCAATTCACGATGCGACTTACACAATCCTTTGGCTCGGCGCTTCTGCTTGTTGCTGCAGGCGTTGCGCAAGCCACGTCGGCATGGGGTTTCGCTGACGGCAGCCTCGCAGTCGTCGCAAAGAAGGCCGCTGGGACCGTCAAGGAGAAGTAGGCATCACACGGCGTTGCGGGACCGAGCATTGGAGGCTAATTGTATCTTCTCATTACTCCAGGCTTAACCAGAAAACGCCCCTTTCGACGCCGGTCTCGCTCGGAAGCACCGATACTCTCAAGCTGATTCTGACGGCGACGGACAATGGCGACGGGAAGCGGCCGCATCAAGCGTTCCTAGTTCTGCAGGAACAGGACTCGGGCCTTGAGGCGCCGTTTCCCCTAACGGTCAAGGAAAGCGGGAAGGCAGCTGTCCAAATTGTAGGGCCTATGGACTGGGAGGGTGGAAATTGGCACGATCGAGATGCTGACACGCGCATTGCAGTCTCATAAGGACATCCCCGTCCAACTGCTCGCGGCCACCAAGCCGCTCAAGGCGTCGGTTGTTCTCGCCTCGTTCGGTTCGTCCCAAGGCCTCAATACACCTGTCTTCGACGTCAAGATCGAGACGGACGCGAGCGCCCCGGCCCCTGCCTACGAGAAGCCCCTCCGCTACGGCAAGAAGCCCGAGATCCACCACATCTTTCGCCCCGACCCCACGAGCCCGCCCAAGGTGATCTCGCTCGTCTTTGCGTTGGCCGTGGCTGCCATGCTGCCTGCTCTGCTCATTGGCGTAAGTGGTGCTTCCAGACGCCGTCCCCCACCATGCCTGCTAACCTTCAACAGTGGGTCGTCCTCGGAGCCAACCTCAACCACCTCTCCAAGGCCATTGGCGCCGCACCGCTCTCACATGCCTGCTTCTTTGGCTCTATCGTGGGCATGGAAATTGTCTTTTTCATGTACTATATCAGCTGGAATCTGTTCCAGGCGCTACCCGTCATTGGTGTGGTCGGACTTGTCGCTGTGTTCAGCGGTACCAAGGCGCTGGGCGAGGTTCAGAGCAGGAGGCTTGCCGGGGAGCGCTGATCGACAGCTGGTCTGCGTGGATAAATGGTGCTGCGAATTGGGAATAGAGACAATTCGGTTGGCCGTGTTCGGGAACAGTAGCACCCTGTATCCATGACTTGTACAAACCATGCCGGGCAAAGGTGTACTTGTTAATTCTGGGTTGCAAAAGTGTGTCTTTTTGATTGAACAAATAGATTCAGAGTTGGGTGTGGTGGATTCAAGGAAATACTGAATGAAGTACGTCAAGTTTGCCGTTCTAAGTTGGAAAGTGAGAACTTCTCTTGGCCCAGCCCGATGCCCCACATTTGGCCGTTGTCTGCCCCACTTGGCCCTGTTTTGTATGCACCCTTGTCTTGTAAACAAATCCCCGTCGGGTCTCCCAATCGCGTTCGTTTCCATGTCACCAACGCTTCCCCAACGCCCAGGATCTACTAACTCGCGACTTCCATTGCGCAACGTATTTCCAAACTCGGCATGCGGTCCTAGTTTCCACCCGCCACGGAAACACTTTCTCTTCTTAATTTGCAGCTCGCAGCAATTCTCTGAAATTGGCGCTGCTTTAATTGACAGTTGCCATCCTCTGCGCGCGGCTGCACTTGCTGCCACTGGATACGCATCTCCGCCTCCTCTGGTTGACCCTCGCGCTCGACGCGCTCCCGGCCGCCCACCATGGATGTCAACAGCAATAGGGGCAATCATGCCGTCAACAAGCCAAAACATATTTCTAGACTCAGAAAGGAGATGCTCCAGCATCGCATGTACAACAACCCCTTCAGCTCACCGCCCTCTTCGACCGGCTCCCACGACACGGTCAGCACCACCGACGACCTCAGCCGCAACCTCTCCAACTTCTCATTCAGTCCCGACGACGAGGGCACTCGCAGATTCAGCGACGACTTCCAAAACCCCTCCAAGCGACACACTTCCAGGCCGGGCCGCTTCGGCCCCAAACAATCTCCCGACATGGTGCTCAACACGTCGGCGATTGCCCGCGCCTTCCCCGAATGGACCGGTCTTGTGGGCAAAGACACCATGACCTTTTCCCAGACTGTCGACATGGCTGCGCCCGCCAATCCCGCCTCGCCGACTGACGGGGGAAAGGAGAACGTCCCCCCGGCAGCCGAGTACACGGACGAAAACTCGTTTGAGAACGAATTACACTCCAAGAGGAAGGCTGCTCGGGCGGATATGCAAGCCCGCGTTGAGAACGAGTCGGATTGTTCCACCGTCCTCTCCCTCTCGCCTGGGAGGCCGGTGGGCGCTCGTCGGTCTCGCTTCTCAACCGGCGCGCAGCATCTTGGCACCATGTCTCCCGAGCTCCCCAAGCGCTCTCTACAGGACATGGCCTCCAAGATCCGCACGGATGTGCACACCACCGGCCATGATATCACGCCAAAGCGGGCACCTTCCCGCCAGGTCGCACAACCCAATCACCAGACCCCGGCCACCAACGTCACAGTCGACCACAGTGGAATCAGCCGGTCGTTCTTCCTACCCGCCTTCCGCCATCTCCCCGACTGGACATCCGGTACCCTCAGGTTCAGCACCATGAGGAATGGCGTCCCCATCTTTGTCAGATCTGGCAAGTCCGGCGTTCGGTTTACCCAGTCCGGAAAGAACCACAACGATATTCACGCCGTTGGCATCACCACCGAGGACGAGGAGATCTTCGTCTCCATGGATAAGCTCCAGGAGGAAGTCCGCGAACTCCACGACCACGACGCGATGCTTCAGCTCGAGGCTGAAAAGCTGCAACGCGAAGTCAACCAACTCCAAGCCGAACTTAAGAGGTCCAAGGCCAGGAAGTCTTCGGACAGCGCCATTGGCTCGGAATCGGACGCGTCATTTAGGCGCAGCGGCGGGCACGACCAGAATCTGGAAGACCAGATTGCCCAGCTGCGGGGCCGCCTAGACCAGGCCAGCAGGCAGGTTGGCGTCAACGACATTCACAGCGCTGCGCTCGCCGCAGAGCGCGACGAAGCCTTGCATCAGGCGTCGGCTGCGCGCGAGAGGGCAACGAAGCTTGAAGCAGAGCTTGACGCCACGCACAGGGACCTTGAGTCCTCGCTCCAGCTGCTGCAGGAGAAGGAAGCGTTGCAGCTAGAGAACGCATCTCTGGTTGCCGAAAACGATGCCCTCAGAGAGCAGCGTGACGCCGCCGTCCAGAACAACAAAGCTCTTACCACGGCCAACGACAAGCTTCGTCGGGAACTCACGGGGATCCAAAAGGATCTTGGCACCACTCGCGAGGAGCTCGCTTCGGTCCGCAAGCAGTACGAGGGTCTGCAGGGCGAGAAGCGGAATCTCGCCCAGGATCACGTCAGCATGGAGCGCAACAATGAGACTTACTTCAAGGAGAACAAGAAGCTGCAGGCCCAGGTTGCCGCCCGTGACCAGCACATTGCCGATCTCAAGAAGGGCATCAGCTCCCGCGATAAAATGATCGACAACATCCAGGGCCTGACGACAGACACGGCAATGATCGAGTTGAATGCCGATCTCGAGGCGGAACTTGGAGGCCTGCAAGAAAAGTTGGAACAACAGGCCGTCGAGTTGCTTCAGAAGGATGGAGAGATCAGTGCCAAAGAAGGCCGGATCCGGTCCCTCAAGGAGCAGAACCTTGATCTCTCTATCGACAATGAGCGTCTCCGGGAGGAAAACCAGCGCCTTCGTACAGAGCACGAGGAAATAAGGAGCCAGTGGGTCGACGAAAGGCACAAGGTGGTCCGGTTAAACCAACTCCTGACGACCAAGGACAACACCGACTATCTCAAGACGCTCAAGGACGATACCGGAGACTGTGTTCGCCTACAGGATGACTTCAATCAGAAGGAACTCGCGCTGCAGGAAAAGCTTGACCGTCGAGAGGCGGCTGTCAAGAAGGTCAAGGCGCTTACCCGCAAGATTGCCGAGATTGCTGAGCAGGAGTTCACGGGCAAGACGACCAAAGTCACCCGCATACTCGAGCCAAAAGACAAGCAAATCGCGGATGATTTGACAGGGAAAAGCGTTGAGGCAGACCCGACAATAGACATCAACCTCACCCAAGACTCCGACTTTGCAAGCGTCATGGAGGGTGAGATCACCAAGCTGAAGCAGACATATCAGGCTCTCGTCAGAGGCCAGCGCCAGGAGACCGACCTGGATGCCGCCGGCAACACTGTGCAAAGCACCGATTTCTCGTTGCCTGCACTCCCCCCGGTGCTTCAGAGGAGCAAATCCGACAGCAATGCCCTGCCGGCCAGGGCCTCCAAGGCCGCGCAGTCGAAGGGTCAGCCACCTGGGATCCTCAAGAAGTTTAGTCAATTTGCTCACGAGGAAGACACTGGCCGTTTCAGCGTCAAGTCCGCCCTGAGCATTGCCAGCCACCACACCGACGACTCGTACGAGGTGGTCAGAACCCCGCACAGTCGCAAGGGTTCGATGGGTGCGTTCAACGATTCTGAGGACGAAGGTCCCCGCCCAGAGTCACGCCTTCGCCGCAATTCCGAGACCGCCCGCGACCCAACGACGGAGCCGAATATGACCTCTGCCTTTTTCATGCCCGACATAACACTGGAAGGCCTCAATCCGGCCCCTTCCAAGCAGCAGCAGCAGCAGCAGGTCCCCTCCCTCAGCCCGGACGCGCGGCGCGTGCTCGACAAGATCTGCCAGCACAAGTCCGCCAACTGCAACGTATGCGTGCGCATCGCCGCACACGGCGACAAGCACTCCAACACCGGGCCCAACAAGATCCTCATCACCCCCGAAGACATCTCGCGCGGCAAAAAGACGGTCTCGGTCGAGAAACCCGTCCCCGTCTCCGACCGCCAACAACCCCCTCAAAATCAAAACCAAAACCAACCCCAGAACCAAAACCCGGACGCAACCATCCGCCCCTCCATCGCCCCCGGCGAGGCCCTCGCGATCCTCATCAAAGAAACCCAGGACGAGATCGACCACCTCCAAATGGAACTGCGCCACCTCAACGAGGCCTACTTCGCGCTGGACAAGTCCCTCGGGCAGCGCGAGCGGCGGCGCGTCATGGGCGAGATCCGGCGCGTGCAGGGGGAGGTGGAGGCCCGCAGCGCCCATCTGTATCGGCTGCATGATGTGCTCGAGGGCCAGAAGGCCGCGGGCCAGGAGATGCGCGAGGGCGAGGTGGTGGATGTCACCGTGCTCGGGGGGCTGGTGAGGGCGGAGGTGGTGATGGGCCCCCGTGGTGGGGGTGGGAGTGAGGTGGGGTGGGAGGGGTTTGAGTGATTGGTTCATGTGATCTCTGATCTCGACTGGGGCGTTGGAGGTGGATGTTTGGACATGGGGTTGGGGGGCCGGGTGTTGGTTTGGGAGTTTCTTTTGACAAAAGGGTGGGCTTTATTTCTCTGTTATTGTTAGTAGTCGTTTTGGCTGGGACTGTTTGGGGTACGTATGGTATGGGTGTTGGCTCTGGCTGTGTTTGGTTCAACATGGGGGGACTCTGGCTGTTTCTTGTTTTGTTTTGTCTTGTCTGGTTGGCAGAGTAAAGTCTCGGTTGCATACCAGATCAGCTTCTGTATGGCGTTTGAGGTATTAGGAGAGAATGGAATTCCCGATGATTATTTCAGTGCCTGCCCTGATCTGATCTCGCCCTGCCTGCCCTGGTCACCTCTTGCTTGCGCGTCACAGTAGTCATCATGCGAATTCTGATCTTATCTCCGGACACTGTCATCTTCTCGATCAGGGCGTTTGTGGCTGAAGATGTTTGCGTCGAGACGCAGGCCTTGGCAGGGGACGGGAGTGCCGAAGCACTGGGTCACAGGTATGTGGCTGTTCCGTAAAGGGGAAACACTGTGACAACCTCGTACTTACTCCAATGACAGTGAGAGTTGATGCTTGGCGCGGCACAACACCTGTCCGTAACACATCCATATGATACCTAGTCCCTGTCATGATCGCCCTCGCTAGCCCACCGTTCCAGCGACTGTGATCGCCAGGACCGTCCCCCTGTCTCCCCGGCGTGCCCGGGATCGCCGCCGAACCCGGGGACCGGGAACCCGGAAACGGGAGCGCCACAAGCGCTGCAGAAGAACACGGCGCAGAAACAATGTGCCGACAAACTTGGCAACCTGGCGCTCGGCGTCCCCGGAATTTGTCAGATCCCTGGGCCATCAGATGCGGCCCAGCCCCAAGCGGGCAGGCAACCTTCCTGAAAGAGCCCAGGGAGCCCCCTGGCCGACTTCCCGAGGCGGTCTGCTGCCGGGGTTTCTTTTCTTTCCAGCGCATTCCCCAGGGTTGTCGTGGCTGTCGTGGCTCGAAGGAAGATCTCCAGAAGCCCCCCCCCGGCGCATTAGTTGGGCATTGGCAAGTGCGGTACGGTCCGTGTGGATGTCGGCATAGGTAGCACTGTGTGTTCTGTAGGTTCATTAGGTAACATTAACAAGATGCTCGCAGTAATCGGGACGATGTGCCAAGTGTGGGATTGTCATGGTCCCAGTGGCCGGGATAGGCTACCATCAAGATCAAGTGTACCACTGGGTTTAGGCACGTAGCGAAGCGCCCTGAACCCCCTTGGAACATGTTTGTGCAGTCGTTGTTGACTGGGAATCGAGAATCGTCATTTGGTGGAAATTCGGTGCGCCTTGGCCGCCGCGAAAGCCGAAGCAGGGGAAGGAGGAGGGGGGGTGTTGACCGACTCGGGCCTGCCAGACGGCGCTGTCACTGACAAGGAGCCGGCACACAACTGCCTCCGCTTTCTTCAACGCCACTCCGGCGTACTGGAACCCAGCACTGCGGCGAGCCGTGGAGATCGAGCTGAGCCTCTATAAACCTTCTCGGTACGAAAATCCCGGATCGACCTACCTTCGCCTTCCACCGCCGAAGCCGAGATCCGGGAAAGACGACATGGCTGCAAACGTCACCTCGGGAGTGTCATGCGTCGAATGCCAGCGGCGTAAGCAAAAGGTCAAGATTCCGGCCTGCGAGAGCTGCCCACACCTCTGCAGAACTCGTTCTCTTCGACAACGGGCCGTGACTGACATTTCGAGCCAGTGCAACCGCAAGTTCCCCTGCAACCACTGCCGGAAGAGAGGGGTATCACACCTCTGCCGTTTTGTCTCCAAAGCCCCCGCTTCCAGGTCAACCAAGGATGATCGTTCGAACAATGGCCAGTCGAGGTTGGTGCCGTCATGCCGAACCGTCATTCTGTTGCTAACCGGGCCGTCCACTCCTGGCAGGACGTCGAGAAAGCGGAGCTTCGTGAACCCCGGCAAGCGTGCTGCATTCAACGGCGACCCGGACGACGACCCGGAGGCCTCGGATATCGACGTGATGGGCGCTTTGAGTGGACTGGGCTATATGTCCCACCATCACCATTTGGTATTGGGTCATGGTAACGGTCCGAGGGTAGGCACGCGCGATCCGCAAGAGTCGTGTACCGCGGTCGGCTAATCGCCGAGCAGCCAGTCAGAGATGTCGTGGAAAAAGGCGACTTGGCCCAGTCCGAAGAGCTAAAGGCGGCTTTGCTCGTAGTTCCGGAGAAGCCGTACATTGGTGATTCCTATCAAACCCCGCCATGATCGTCGGCCAGGTATTGACTGGACGCAGATTGCCTCGTGGATAATTGGCTGAATGGAGCAAACCACCACTACTATGCCTTATACCCCCCGGAATTCAGGACTCGGTACGATGGTTGGTGCGCCACTCCACGAGACAAAGTGACATCAGAGCTCACGAGTCTGATCTTGCGTGTATGCGCCTGCTCCCTCCATTTCATCGTCGATGACAATGTCCGGGTGAGGCTCGAGTCAGAACTCGGGGCGGACGTTGCGACCCTGGCGAACCGCATGCATTCCGCGGCCGAAAAGGTTGGCACCAGCATTCCGCCAGGAGAAGGCGGCCTTGTCCATGTCCAGCAGCTGTTCCTCACAGCGTTTTGGTTCAAGTCGGCTGAGAAGTGGATGGAGGCATGGCACGCGCTGAGCAAGGCCATCCGGGCGGCAAACGAAATCGGTCAGTCCCCCCCAGCCGGCAAGTCCCAGCTCCGGCGTCCCAGCTCCGGCGTCCCAGCTGACTCCGTCAAGGCCTTCACCAGGACTCGTTATCCGAGGGGATGTCGGAGTTTGACCGCGAGATGAGAAGACGCATGTGGGTGGTTCTATACGTGTGGGACTTGTGAGTGGGCCTTTTCGAACGCCAGGAAGCCGGCCTAATATGTGCAAGTGCGTTGGGATCCATGCTGTCTCGCCCGTTTCTCATCAACCATGCCGACTGTACGGTCGAGATGCCAACGCTCGCCCTCGAGAGGAACCCCGAGCGTCTCGATCAGCCTTTACCGTTCCGCCACATGAACCTCCACTGCCAGCTCGGCCTCGATATAGTAGCGCGGGTTGCTCGCCTTTCCGGTTCTGGGCTTGGCAAAGCCGAGGTCGGCCGACAATTGCGGGACGTTGTGGAAAGGTGGTTCGAAAACCTTCCAGCGGAGTACGCCGTAAAAGACCCAGACACTCGCTGGGACGACGAGTACGGCTGGGTAGTGTTCCAGCGCCGTTATCTGCACCTGAAGGGATACATGTCCCTGTTCGGCCAACTGAGGCCCTTTGTCACGCAGAGCTCGGCGGAACCAATGACGAATCTTGAAATGGACCTCCGCGCAGCAGGCGTGCAGGCAGTGATATGCTTATTCGAAATCCTTCTCTCGGTAGGCGCCAAGTTCCATTATGCCGTCTTCTGCATTTTCGACTCGGCAACTGTCATGTGCTCGGCATTACTGCACGACGAAGCTCGAAACCTCCCGCAGAGGGAGGCCGTTCTCGAGTCCATCCAGAAAGGCCTGTGTATGCTCGGGGAGCTGTACGCCGAGTCCAAAACAGCGGCTGCCTTGTATCGCATCCTCAGAGGGCTCCTTGCGGATTTGCCACTGAGCAGCCAAGAGCAAGAGATGGTCGGGGCGCCAAAACGAACGAGAACAGAGAGGATCGCTTCGGCCCGGAACGAAATCCATGTTGCGCAAACTGCCAGCGACCGCTCGGCACGCCGTGACCTCCCTCAAACCAACCGGGCTTTCGGAAGTATCAGCACAAGCTCCAATAGCGACACCGCGCTGCACTCTTCCAACTTCCCGGCAGGCAGGGAGAGTCCTGTCTCATTTGCCGGCAGTGGCCGATCCACAGACGCACATGCACCATCGGATGGCCAAGGCCCACGCCGTTGTATCGCGCCGTCACAAGGGGCCGCACCACTGGACCGTCGGGGATCATCCAGCAGCTTCGTGCCATCGACGGCCCTTCATTCGCCGTATCCGCCGACAACAGATGGCTTCGTTCCGGCAACCAGCACCATGGCGTCAAGTGTCTTCGTGGCATCAGAAGGGTTCGCGCCGCCTCACAGCTTCGTGCCGCCAGCAGGTTTCCATTACGGCGGCCCCGGGGTGGGAACTTCCGATGGACTGCCTTACAGCCAGGCGCGTTGGCAGCCGCCGCAAGCAGCTATAGGCGACATCAGCAACATGAATATGTTCCAGGATGGTAACCTCGGGGGGTTCCACGGCGCGGCGCCCGCCGTCCTCGGATACTGGGACTGGCAAGGGCTTGGCGTGGGCCATGCCGTGTCTTGGGGGGGGTCCTCTGTCCAGGTGAATGATCAAAACTTTGACGGCAGGACAGGGGCGAACGACCGCCCCCGGAGCCTTACCGCCGACAGGTCGCCGAGATCCCGGTAACGAGGAGGTGTCCATGACTCCAATGATGCCCATATTGGGGGAATGTTTGGTGCGAAATGCCAAACGAATTCAATGTTGTAGCTTTCGTATGGAGTTCCGTGTTGGACGGTGGGGTAGAGGGTTTCATCTCGTGGAGTTTTGGTTGCGGTATACTAAACAGCCGGAGGATGGTGAAATGGGATGGAAGTTAAAGAATAATATACTTCTCTCTCGTAACCGGAGACGACTTTTGTCGGCTACGGGGATGTTGATGAGAGCTTTGTTCGCAGCCTGTCAGAAGCTACTTGGTTGCTGAAGCTCAACGACAAGACGTGGTCTCAAGATCCAAAGTGTTACACACACGGAGAGCAAGCGATGAAAGCTGAGGAGAGATAGATCCAGGCCCCGGGTATTAAAGTATTTCGTGGCATTTGGTCCGGAGCTCAGAGAACGGATGGGCCGAGGACGGGCTGTGAAGTGTGGTCGCCGATGTATGTAGAACCACTTTGGGGTCCGAAAGTCATCGGGGTCCTCGAAATGTTTGGGGGGTCGCGAGACGGAGTTCCTGTTTTCCGAGCTTTTGGCCGGGAGGACCATTCTTGGTGGCTTTGAAACATCCCATGGAGTCCCGTTGCTAGCCACGTGGGGGAGGAGCTCAGTTACTATGTAGCGCGATGCCAAGCGGTGAGTGGAGCACACCCGCCTAAGCACCTGCCCCCGGCATTGCATCGGATGATCGGATGATCGGAGGGAATGATTTGTTCAACAAGGACGGTAAGAACAGTCTGGCGTGCCCGACTCGCTGCAATTACCAGGAGCAACTTCCTCTTCCTTGCAGGGCAAGCATGCAGCGACAAAGAGTCATATCGGCGTGGAGAAATACCGTGTCTGCTCCACCCCGAGCTTCGTCGCTCAGCGGCCGCGCAACTCGGACCCGGTATTTGACCCCTCGTTTCCGCTGTTTCCCTCCGGTCGCCGTGGCATATTTCGGCACATCGCCGGCGTCCACTCCCAACATGGCTCCAGCACCCGAGAACAAGCACAATGCTTGGATTGGCAGCGCCGGAGCCGCTGGTTCTGACCTGAGGAGTGAGTTTCATTCTCTGTCTCATTAGCATTCTCGTCGTCATGCTCGGTCTCGGTCTTGGCTCACAATGTGCAGGCGATGTCATGACAACTCCCACGGCATCAATGCTCGCTGCGATCCAGTCATGCACCTTGCTGGACGACGTCTTCAACGAAGATGCCACGACGATAGACCTCGAGAGCCACTGCGCTGCCCTGACTGGCAAGGACGCTGGCCTTTTCGTCCTCTCGGGCACCATGGGGAATCAACTGGCGTTGAGGTCTCTCCTGACGCAGCCTCCGCACGGCGTAATATGTGACGACCGCTCACATATCGTCAAATATGAGGCCGGAGGGTGAGCCGAACCCCGCCTCCCAGCAGGCAACCCGACTGACGATGCCGACACAGTGTTTCGAGCCTGACAGGCGCCTCGCTGAAGGCCGTTGTGCCAAAGAATGGCGTATACCTTACTTTGGAGGACATCAAGGCGAATGTCTATCTTGACGATGACGTGCACACATGCCCAACGCGAGTCATCAGTCTCGAGAACACTCTCAACGGTATGCTCATGCCGCTAGACGAGGTCCGGCGCATCTCGGCCTTTGCTCGCGAGCATGGTCTCAAGATGCACTGCGACGGGGCGCGGCTGTGGGAAGCTGTTGCTGCGGGCGCCGGCAGCCTCGTTGACTTTGCCTCGTGCTTTGATACCCTGAGCCTCTGCTTCTCCAAGGGTCTGGGTGCGCCCATTGGCAGCGTCCTGGTCGGCAGCAAAGACGTGATCAAGCATGCGCGCTGGGTGAGGAAGTCTATTGGCGGCGGGACGCGCCAGTCGGGCGTCATCGCCGCCGCCGCCCGCGTTGCCGTCGACGAGACGTTCGGAAAGGGGCCCAGTGGCGAGGGCGGCCTGCTGCGCGACACGCATGTGCTCGCCAAGGAGGTAGCCAAGATGTGGACAGACCTGGGCGGCAAGCTCGTCCATCCTGCGGATACCAACATGGTCTGGCTCGACCTGGACGACGCCCGATGCCAAGCTGCCACCTTTGAGGCTCTTGGGAACGATGCTGGCCTCAAGCTTATGGGCCCCAGATTGGTCCTTCACTACCAGATCTACCAGAACCGCGCCGTTGTGGTCCCCAAGCTGGGACGCATTTTTGAAGCGGTTTTCAAGAACAAGGCGCAGGGCGGTGCGACCAGCAAGTCCATTGGAGAAGCTTCCATGTATCGGCCACAATAGCGCGGCCATGAATCCCACAGAAAACAAGAAATCCATCAAGCCGGAAACCGGGGTTTTTCCACATCAACCTCGGACCAGCCTTGGCATGAACATGGCAATCCAATGCAAGAACTCGGGCGGGGACGCCATTCCCAATTCTGACACCGGCACCCAGCGGCCGCCAGAGAAGGGCCGACAGAGGGCCGCCAGTTCCCCACGATTTCGGCCTTGGCACGGGAATGGGGCCGTCCTTGTCAGCCCCCCGCATGGAGCATGGCCTGACGTCACAAACATTCTGGGGTTCTGGCGAATGACGGCGGCGACATGTAGCAGTCGCATGTCGGGGGGTTGAATGCAGATGCGGGGAATGCAGCTCCAACCTCCAACATGTCGAGCTCTGTCACCGACAGAATCTATCGAACAGACACTGCCGCGATGGGGACTCGAGCCGAACCCGCCGCCGGTTTTGTCGAGCGCAGATATCCAGAGCCAAGTCACGGGCCGAATGGCGTACTGTTTGTTATTTGCTTTGGGAGGGGCCGAGTGTTGAAAAGTTGGAGAAGGGACGAGCATGGTCGAGGTTCGGAGATGGCGCCCACCTTGGCAGGGAAAGGGAGTCCAACCTTGGATCCAACCTGACTTTCAATGACATGATGATCCTGGCACAGCCTGACCGCGGCACCACGCTGCCTTGCAGAGTTGCAGTTGCCCTGCAGGCAATCCGGGCCCGGGAAGGTTGTAACTTGACGGTTCCTGTGTGGGCTCCCCAGAGCTTCTTCTCCTGCCCAATACGACAAGAGTCGCAGGCCTACGACGGGATCCTTTCAGTCCGGCTCCGGTCATTTGCTGTCGCTCGTTTCTGTATTTGATAGGCATGACATCCCCTCGTCTGATATTCTAATCGTTCCTGTCCTCCCACCTCTCTCGCCCCCTGCCTAGTAGCTCTGTGCGTCCTGAGAGCTTCGCAATGGCGCCCCGTCAGTTCTCGGTGCGGACAGCACTTGCTGGCCTCGTCTCGAGCGCCGCCGCGCTCTACGTCAATGGCTCCGTCACGGCGCCTTGCGACTCGCCGCTATACTGCCAGGGCGAGATCTTGAAAGCAATCGAGCTTGCCCGTCCCTTTGCCGACTCCAAGACATTCGTGGACATGTAAGTTGGGGAATTCTGCCGCGGGGGGGGGGGAACATGTGGTGGGACATGTGCTGACTTGGACAAACCCGGCCAGGCCCACGCTCCGCCCATTAGACGACGTGATTGCGGCGTTCAGGAAACTTTCCCAGCCATTGAGCAACAGCTCGGAACTCAATGCCTTCCTGGCAGCCAACTTTGCCCCGGCCGGCGGCGAGCTTGAGGAGGTTCCCAAGAGCGAGCTCCGGACCAAACCCGCCTTTTTGGACAAGGTTGAGGACGTCGTGATCAAGGAGTTTGTCGGCAAGGTGATTGACATCTGGCCCGACCTTACCAGGCGCTATGCCGGCCCCGGCAACTGCACCGAGTGCGCCAACAGCTTTATCCCCGTGAACCGGACCTTCGTGGTGGCTGGCGGCCGCTTCCGCGAGCCCTACTACTGGGACTCGTACTGGATCCTTGAAGGCCTGCTCCGCACGGGCGGCGACTTCACCAAGATCTCGAGGAACATCATCGAGAACTTTCTCGACTTTGTCGACACGATTGGTTTTGTTCCCAACGGGGCGCGGATCTACTACCTGAACCGATCCCAGCCTCCGGTCCTGACGCTGATGGTCAAGACCTATGTCGACTATACCAACGACACCAGCATCCTCGAAAGAGCATTGCCCCTTTTGATCAAGGAGCACGAGTTCTGGACTACCAACCGATCTGTGTCCGTCGAGGTGGATGGAAAGACGCACACTCTGAACAGGTGTGTCTGCTGAAAGGAACAGCAACTGACAGAGACTAACCGCCGTGGTAGATACTTTGTCAACAACAACCAACCCCGCCCGGAATCATACCGGGAGGACTGGATCACGGCCAACAACGCGTCCTACTACGCCGCCTCGGGCATCATCTACCCGGTCAAGACACCGCTGAACGGGACCCAACAGGCCGAGCTCTACGCCAACCTGGCCAGCGGCGCCGAGTCTGGATGGGACTACACATCCCGCTGGCTAAAGACGCCCAGCGACGCCGCAAGGGACGTCTACTTCCCGCTCCGCTCCCTCAACGTGATCAACACGATCCCCGTGGACCTCAACTCGATCCTCTACCAGAACGAAGTCATCATCAGCGAGTACCTGGAACAAGCAGGCAACAAGTCCGGCGCCGAGAAATTCTCCGACGCCGCCCGCCAGCGCAGCGAGGCCATGTACGCCCTCATGTGGAACGCCACCAACTGGTCCTACTTCGACTACAACCTGACCTCGTCCGGCCAGAACACGCACTTCCCCGCCGACGCCGACGCCACCGCCGCCGAAACCACGTCCTCCCCCGCGGGCACCCAACTCCTCTTCTCCGTCTCGCAGCTCTACCCCTTCTGGACCGGCGCCGCCCCGCAGCAGCTCAAATCCAACCCCCTCGCCGTCACCCAGGCCTACGCGCGCGTGGCGGCCATGCTCGACGCCAAGGCGGGCGCCATCCCCGCGACCAACCTCCTGACGGGCCAGCAGTGGGACGAGCCCAACGTCTGGCCGCCGCTGCAGCACGTGCTGATGCAGGGCTTGCTCAACACGCCGGCCACGTTCGGCGCCGACGACCCGGCCTACCAGGCGACGCAGGCGCTGGCGCTGCGCCTCGCCCAGCGGTACCTGGACTCGACCTTCTGCACGTGGTACGCCACGGGCGGGTCGACGAGCGCGACGCCCCGGCTCGCGGGGGTGTCGGCCGGCGCCGAGGGGAGCATGTTTGAAAAGTATGGCGATGACTCGACCAATGTGGCGGGCGGCGGCGGCGAGTACGAGGTGGTGGAGGGGTTCGGGTGGACGAACGGGGTGCTGATCTGGGCCGCCGACGTGTTTGCCGGGAAGCTGCAGCGGCCCGAGTGCGGGGATATCGAGGCGGCGCAGACGCATGGGGGCGCCGCCAGGAGGGGGTTGGGGATGGAGCGGCGGGCGATCGAGCTGGACCCGTGGGATGCGAGGTGGACGAAGGCGTTTGGGAAGAGGGCGCTGAGGAGGAGGGCGTGATTCTGTCTTGCTTAGTGTCTAGTCTTTTTTTGTTTGGTATTCGCAAGGCCGGTGGCGAGATACATGATAGCAGCGCACTGGATGGAGCTTGACTGCTTGGTTGACGAAGCCATTCCGCGCTCCCAGATCAGCATCACATTGTATTGTTGCAAGAACACATAGATAAAAACAAACAACCTCCCGAGATGCTTGCAAGCCCACGCACCTGCGCTCATTTAGAGTCCGACCCCCTGCGACGGGCCGGTTGTGATATCTCCTCACCATAACGCCAAAAGTAAATCCATGCCCGCCAGCTTCTCCCCAACGCCAAATAGCAAGGCACCCATATACCGCGCCAGCCCCATGCCCACCACCGTCACACCTACGCGCCAGATCCCGCATCAACTCCTAACCCGGCGCGGGAGCGCCCCCCCTCCGCAAAGAAACCCCCGCCGCCGACCCACGTCTTCTCCCCCGTCTCCCGGGGGGCCTCCCGCGCGGGCGCCCAGTGCTCGGGCGAGCCGGAGGCGCCGCCGCCGCGGCCGCAACCGCATTGTAATCCTCCTAGGAATTCTCGAGGTGCGACCACTCCGGGATGGCGCGGATCTGCTGCCACATGAACTTCTCGAGCTTGTTGGCGCACTTGGCGTAGGGGGTGGACTCGTTGTTGTACTTGCGGCAGTTGCCGAAGACGAGCTTGGCGTCGTGGATGAAGTCCTCGGGCGTGTTGTACTGGTCGGCCTCGAGCTTGGTCTCCATGGTGCTGAAGTCCATGGGCTCCTTGATCACGTCGTAGTAGTCGAGCACGTCGTCCTTGTTGACGGGCAGCATGAAGGGCCAGCTGCTCTGGTGGTTCTGGAGGTCGTTGAGCAGGTGCAGCAGCTGGTTGTAGTTGGGCCCGTGGCGCGGCTGGCGCGCGAGCTCGTCCATGTCGGGGCTCCAGCCCGAGGCGCGGATCGCCTCGATGGTGAGCGGGTCGATGGGCGACACGCCGCCCTTCCATTGCTTGGGGGGTTGGTGGACCACGTGGGACCGGGAAAAGGCCCGGATCTTGGCCTGCACGCACTCCTTTTGCTTGAGCAGCATGCGGCCCATCTCGAGGTAGCGGATGCGCGGGAGCATGGTGCACTGCATGATGGTGCCGCCCTCGTAGTCCTTGATGTACCCCATCCACGCCGACTTTTCGAGCGTGATCTCCTTGGTAAAGCCCTGCTTCTTGAAGTACCCGATGGCGTAGTTGTCGGCGTATGTCAGGAAGTGCATCACGTCCGAGGTTGCCTTGACATAGTCCTTGAGGTGCGACATCAGGTGGGCGCCGTAGCCCTTAACCTGTTGGTCCGACGAGATGGCGCAAAAGACAATCTCTGCAAACTTGCGGCCCTTGAACGGGCGGTATGTGATGCCGCCCACCACCTCGAGCGGCCGCTTCACAATGGCGATGGACAGATGGGTTCGGTCGTAGACAAGGCGCGCAATGTAGTCCTTGGGCATTTTGGGCAGCTGCTTCTGGAAGATGCACTTGAGGCCGGTGAGGATGATCAGGTTCTCGCGATCGTTGTCGTTGTTGACCACCCGGAATTCGATCTCGCCATTGCGCTCTTCGATGACGGCGGGCTTCTCGGGAAACGGGATGGCTGGGACCTTCAGGGGCTTCTTCTCGGGCTCGGCAGAGTCGTCATGTTTGACACGCTTGGATGCCACGGGCGATGTCGGCTCGTCGATGGCCTTGCGCTTGCCATCTGCAGCCGTGTGCGTCAGTACGATGCATGGGCCAGACCAGGAGTTTGGCGCAAGCTTTGGTACTTACTCTCGTCCTTCATCTTGATGGAACCCGGTGATACCGTGATGGCAGATGCCGGGCGCGTCCGTGTGTTTGCCGCGCGGTCGTGTTCGGTGGATTGGCGATTGATGATGAGGGATGCGGAGAGAGTGGATCCGGTGGCACCAGCTGCTGCAGGGCTGACTAGGGGCATTTTATGGTTATGTGTCAGTGCCAAGCCTCGGCCGATGCAGCATGCATGGAAATTGGAAAGCTAGGAGCAGGCGAGGTGTCCAATTGGCCTTGGCAAGCGAAACCATCGCCAATTCGCGCTTTGCCGAGTTTCGTTTCTTTCGGCCGACCGACGATATCGCGAATAATTCCCAGGCTCTAACCGCTTTGACGAGATCCCACTCGCCCGCGACCGCGCAATCCCAAAAAACCACCTCGAACCGCAAGTCCCAGCACATGGATTCGTCACTGCACGAGGTCTGGCAGGCGGCAGCTGGCGCGCCCTTCGTCCCCACCATCGCAAAGGGGAGTCAATTCTCGGTCGCCTTCGTGCTGTTGGTCGTCGGATTTCTCCTGTCTGGCGCATTTACTCTGAGTATGTCACACGCTTCAAGCCCTCGCGTCTTTTACTAACGACGCACCAGACCGTTCAGTCGCGAACCTGCCCATCCTCGCCGTTCCAGCGTCGCTGGCTCTTGGGCATGTCGATCCCCTCCTTCGATCTTCCCATCCACAGACATTTCTAACAAGACTGGCAGGGCTGGTGTGGTGTACATGTTCTGCGGTGTCGGGGTTTACGTTTAAGATACCCAAACCGTCGCGGCCGACTCTGTACCATACATAGCATTTCTCCAACGCACGTCGATTCTGCGCAGTCCACACACACCACCTCTTCTCGAGACTTGATATTTTCCCTTCGATCCGATGTCTCTCCCACAGACCACGATGGAAACGCAGGGCTCTGCTCCCGCGGCCCCCCTCTTCCGAGCGGTCGCCAGCTCTACCCGGCCGCTATACCAACTCCTCAAGGCGATCAGTTTCACGAACAAGGTACATGTCGACATCACAGAGAGCGGCCTGAGGTTTTCGGCCGACCACGGCCGCGTAATGCAAGGTGGGCGCAACCACTGGTCCGCTGCCAAGCTCCCAGAACCAGAATATTAACGTCGCCAAAACCAGGGGTCGCGCACTGGAGCAAGAGCCTCTTCACCACCTACATCACCAACCTACCACCGGCCCCTCCAACCCCCGCCTCCGACGCCGACCCCGACTCCGACGCCGACCCCGACTCCGACGCCGACCCCGACCCCGAAGAACCGCCGTCACAGACCTTCCAAATCTCCCTCCCCGCCCTCCTCGAAACCCTCCAGATCTTCGGCGCCACCGACGCGGCCGCGCGCCAAGCCCGGTCCGACGTCGACCCGTACCGCAGCAACCTGCGCAACTACCGCTCCGACGCCTTCTCGGCGCAGATACTGGGCATGGTCGGCACGTGCTCGCTCGCGCACGCGGCGCGCGGCGCGCCGCTGAGCATCGTGCTCGACGAGGCGGGCGTGCGCACCACGTGCAACCTGACGACGTACGTGGCGGCGCACGACGGCGGCGGCGGCGGCGACGACGACGGCATCCCCTTCGACCTCGAGGACCTGTCCTTCAAGATGATCACGCAGGCGCGCTGGCTGCTGGCCGCGCTGGCCGAGCTCGGCGCCGCGGCCCCCGAGAAGCTCACCCTGGCCGCCACGCGCGGGCCCCCCTACCTGCGCCTGTCCGCCTCGGGCGGCCCGCTCGGGTCCAGCAGTGTCGACTTTGCCAGCGGCCGGGACTTGCTCGAGACGTTCAGCGTCGGGCGGCGGTGGGTGCAGACGTTCAAGTTCGATATGCTCAAGGCCGCGGGCGAGGCCATGCGCATCGCGAGCAAGGTCAGCTTGCGCGGGGACGGCCAGGGGGTGCTGAGCATGCAGTTCATGGTCGAGGTGGAGGGGAGCGGGCCGAGCTTCCTGGACTTTCGGCTCGTGCCGTATGCGGTTTGCGAGGATGATGATGAGGGGGGGGAGGAGGATGACGAGACGGGGGGGGAGGGAGAGGTGGTTGAGGGGTAGTCAGTGGACTGCGATGTTCTTTGGTGTTTAGATTTGGAGTCGTCCGTTTTATTATCTGGCCGTGATGCTTGCTACAGTGGGTGGTGGTGTTGGCAAACCCGCGATACACGGTATGCAAACGCGATCCTCGAGATGCCAATGTTTGATTAACCACGCGGTGTACCGTGTGAGGACCGGCGGCCTGGGACACAGTCCCCGAACTGTGCTCACGGCAGAGAAGCAGAGAAAATTCCAACAGCCACACGGCACATTCCCGTCGAATCCCCCGTCACATCATTTGGACGAATGCCATGTTTGCTTCGAGACGCATACCAACGTGGCAGTCTCCAGACCGGTGACTCGAACGCCCCAGCTCTCCGGCGGCGCAAACCCACTGGCAATCTTCCACCAGTCTTGGCCAACGATCCCAGCTGCTCCCATGTGCAGCCTCTTTCGTTCCCGTGCGTCGTCTCACGAAAACAAGCCAGTACGCGAGAGGGGGTGGTGGCTGTCCACATGAGCGTCTGGACGCACACGCCAGTGACTGATTGGCTGACGTCGGCACTGCTTGGCTAGCCTGGAGTTCCAACGCGAATGGGGTGCAGGGAGAGTCTCACCTCACTCGCTCATCCTGCTGCATTCTTAAAGAGTCGAGGCTCTGCCACATTCCCGGTAGTCTGGGCCGCGCGCGGATGGTTCTGCGCGCGGCTCTGACACAGAGTACGGCGGTCATCCGCCCGCGCTCTGCCAATGGAAGTCTCTAGAGTCGAGAAAGATGGTGCCGTCCTCGCCCGTGTAGCTGTATTCACTCGGACTTCAGCCTCTGACCGAGTGGAACTGGGTTTCTGCCGGTTCTCGCTCTGGTCCACTGAGCTGGCGAGGAATGGATCTTCTGAGACTCCATGATCTAAGACTCCAAGGGCGGGTTTTGGTCGCTTGCAAGGCCTCGATCTCGCTCCATATAAACACCGGCTTCCGCCCTGTTCAACCTTTGCGCCTGCTCTATCTGTGTGTCCCAGATATCCCACACAATGGCACGCAACGACAGCCACGACATGGAACGAGGCCGGCGCGATGGACGACAGGAGCACCGAACTTGTTCACCACTTGGCCTGATCAAATCCGCGTTCGAATGCATATGCCACGGGTGGCACTCTGACCAGCACGACCCGGGCTCCGAGCCTGCCAACAAGAAGTACTTCCATGTGCCAACCCACGCCGCATCGTCCTTCCTCAACACGACCTCGACGAAAAGCACACGACGGGCGAACGAGGTCCTGTGACCAGACACCGCCATCTTCGTCGTCCTCTCGCGGATGGGGTTTGCCCCGAGATCACCAGGGTCAAGATAGCTCTCTTCGCCAGTCCCACGCAACATGATCCTTCCTCAACAGAACCTCGATGAGGAGCCTACGAAAGGCGGACGGGATTCTCTGACCAACGACACCACCATCGTCGGACAGGGTACCGTCCTTCAAAGTCCGACTTCAGGCCGGGCCACAAGGCCGAGAGACACGGCGAGGCAGCAGGATGAAACCAGATCAGGGCGGTGGTTTGGGCCGGCAGCGGCGACCAACGGAGCTGTAGCAGATCAGCCAAGAACGGCGCAGGCGTGTCTGCGGACGCGGACGGTTCGGGGTAATGGCTTCACAGCAGCAGCGGTCGCGGCACGGGGGCCGGGGTTCGGCCAGCCGGCCCACGGTGCACCCGTGCATCGCCTACATATGTAGATAAGCACACCGCAGCAACCCTCTCCCGACCGACGGGCAAGTTGCGCGACGCAAGGCCGGGACGTTGGAGCGGGAGCAGGCGACGGCTGCGGCTCGGATGTCGTTCGGTTCAACCGCGGCGATGCTGCAACGCAGGTCCGACTGTTGGGCCGGGCTGTTGGTTGGGACGAGACATGCGAGGGCCAATGGACGTGGGATCCAGAACAATGGGATTGCATTTGGGAAGTTGGGTGGGGGAGGGGGGGGGCCGCAGAATGGATCCGGCTGCGGCGAAGTCGCATGGAACCTTCCTGGCCTTCTGGCTGGACAATTGACCTGAGTAATATGCGGCGAAGCTCAGGTACCGTTCTTCTGAAACAGCAGTGCCATTGGTGCGCCGTGAAAGGATCTCGTCAGAATCTTGCTGCTAGGTGGGCTCTCAGGTGAGAGTCCGAGTTCATCCACACATGCGTCGTAATCCGGAGCCCTGTGGGGTGGGACAAGGCTCATCCGCTTTCCTCTATCTGGAGATGACAAGGCCAGCTTCGCGATCCGCGTCGGGGAAAAGGATGCGACTAAGCCATTGTTGCCAGGGGTCGTCTGGGGTGTGAGACCCAAGCTTGATCAAGGCCAAGGGTGACGGGCAAGGATGGACGAAGCCGGCGACGGTCTCATCGTCAGTGCTCTCGGGTTCCAAGAAGGAACCTTCACATGAAACACATCTCATCCGCGCCGCGATGGTCAGCTTCCAGGTTGTCAAGTTGCTCGGCTGTCCCCCGACGGAAGGAGGCCATGGTCTCGCGAAGCTGCACCAGAGAAGCCACACTGGGATACTGCCAAGACGCCAGGACAGTCGCCACCGGTGAGAGCAGAGAGCTCCCTTCGCAGGATGACATGCTGCCATGGGCAACCGAGTTGCGCAAGTTGCGGGGGCTGCGTGGCTGCCCGGCCTGCTTGCGCACGCCTGCTCTGGACGAGTGCAACCCTTAAGCGCGGGTGGGTGTTTGGCTGTGGCGAAGCTTCCCGCTTGCACTCAGAAGCAGCAGCGTTGATTGGCCGGGCCGCCAGGAAACCATGCACCGTCGCGGCAGTTGCAGTTGAGATGGTGTGCAGTGCAGAGAAGAGTCGATCCCTGCTGGAACTGGTAGACCTTGTTGCCTGGCGAAGCCGCGATCAGTGGTTCCTGTCCCCAGCGGTCGATCGCACTGCGGCTGACCACCCGAGCCGTCCCCAGGGCCTCTCCCCGCTGGCTCGGATCTCTGGGCCGAAATGCGCCGGTGAGGTCTGTGCGAGACAATCTCGGACCCTATGGCAGCTCGTGGGCCGGGCCTTTCCTACCCTACCGGCGGGAAAGCGGTGGTGGCCGGCAACCCTGTTGTTTTCTGTTGTTGTGAAATTATCACGGGCAAAGATGGGTTATCCTTAAACTGTCGCAGTGGAGCATCATTTCCGGCCCCTGTCCCGCCACTATCCCACGCCCACCCCACCGCCAGCCAATGTACCGTCGAAGTATATGCCGGGGTCGCTGCGCACCCAGCTACGCGCCTACGGCGCACAGCTGCGCGCTTGCTGCGGATCCGGCCGGGTCACCCGCAATCCGCTATGTCCTACCGCGCCTACAATCCGCTATATCCTACCGTGCCCGCGCACCGCGCGGAGTATTATATATATATAGTCAGCAAGCTTACCGATATAGCTTCGTACTTGAACGGTAGCTACGTAGCTATAGAACCGTATCTACAATGGGTATATCCTTAACCACTCCTCCTCTCTACTATTATCCTACTACGTGTTCCCCGGCCGAACCCTAGCTGCCTCCTAATACGCTGTAAGATAGGACCGCTAGCCCTTAGTTAGCTCCGGTTCGGCGCGCTCCGGTTCGGCGCGCGCAGGTTCGGCGCGCGTAGGTTCGGCGCGCGCGGGTTCGGCGCGCGCGGGTTCGGCGCGCTTACGTTTAAGGTTAAGCTATCTAGATTAGCTGCTAATTCGCTTCGAGATAGTATCTAAGGTAGTAACTTACTAACTCTCTAGAGATCTAGCGTAGAAGCTTGTTATTCTTGCCAAGGGTAGCGACTCCCTCCCTAAGGACGTTAAGGAGGCTAGTACCGATACTAACGAGCTGCTTATTAGCTATAGTAGTACGCTCGAGCGCGGAGGAGGACTTTTCCTTAGCGCTTTGCTAGGGCGTTACCCTAGTAAGGAATAGAGAGGCGGAGGGGGTAGCGGCGGCGCGAGGCGAGGCGAAGAACGGATTAGCGGCAGGCGCGGCGGCGGTTTCCTTACGTATACTACCTATAAACGAGGGGTAAAAGATTAATCAGTTGGCTATATAGTCTTCTATCTAGCTACGCTACTTACAAATGCCTATGATAATATAGCTGCCCTGCTCTTTTAGAGTAGGGGATATCTCCTTACTATCCTCGGCCTCGCGGATTTCCGCGTACTAGTCCCGGACCTTATTATAGAGGCTCTTGTACAGCTAGCGAGCCAGCAGCTAGTTAGTATATACAGTAAGTTAGTATTATAAATGTTATATCACTAACCATCTCGCATTTAGTAGTATGCCCCTACTTAGTACACTTAAAATACACTATACTAAGACCTATCTAATAGTTAGCTAAAGCACTTACAACCGGTAATACTTAATACTTTCTAGCCTAGAAATAGCACGCGCGAATAACCCTATTATAAAGGCGGGTAATACAGACGGTATATAGCACCGAACGCGCTTATAGTCCAAGCTCGTTAGCGTCTACCTTCTTCTTCTTCTTCCTCTATAATTAACTATTAGCTAGCTACTTCCCTATAATAGTACCGCACTATATCCATTTCTATATATACCTTGGACGTAGAGGAGGGAGCCCGCCGTTTAGCAGTGGTCTTACAGGCAGCGGCGGCCGCAGCAGGGGAACTTTCCTACTACTTAGTAGTAGCGGGACCGGCGGCGGGCAAGGTGTTGTCGTTACCCTCGGTAACTCTTAGGGGGGGGGGAGGCATGCTTATATTGTAGATAGGGTCGGGCTCGAGGTCGGGCAAGGCAGCTAAGGCGGCTAAGGCGGCGGCGGCGGTAGCGGCGGCGGCGGGAGCGGCAGCGGCAGGAGCAGCGGCGGGCAAGGTGTTATTACCCTCGGTGACTATTAGAGGCACAGGAGGTATACTTATTATAGTGTTTTGCTATTAAATTGTACCAAGTTAGTAAATTAACCGACCGATAGTTTACCGATTAACAATTTAAACACGAAATACTTACAAATACTCGCAAGGCGCTTAAACTGTTAGATCTGATCTATATATATTGTATTAGCTTTATATTATCGACAATGGATAAATAGAGTTAATAGGGATAACTTTAATAGTTTAACTTACAAAGTAGGCGTATTAGTTAGAGTATAGAAGAAGGGAGAGAAAAGAAAGAGCTTTAAAATAGTTAAAGAAAACAAAGTTATGTTCGTTCGGATAGCAGACCTTTTTAGCTAGAATCAAAATTCTCGATTTAAACACTTACATTCAGAACGAAAACAATTGAAGCAACGTAAATATTAAAGTTACTACCTACTAGCAACAATCCCGCAGCTAGTTGGTATTGTTCTAGCCGTTAAACTCTTCTTAGAATCTTTACCTTAAGTCTCAAAAATTACAGACTCAAAATACAGTTTCTCCTATATAAATCGCTTCTATCTTGTCTTTTACTTATATAGTTTGAGGCTTCTTAATCTTACCAAGGCTCACGACTATCTACAACCCCCCTATTGCCAGCCATCAGCACCCCTACTTGTAGCTAAATGTAGCTACAGATCTTGGGTTTTTAGCTGTAAATCTTAGCAATATTAGGTTCTTAGCTGCTTTTTACCTATATACCCGCAATACGTTGTTTTGCAGTTATATATATAGCTAGTCACTTAGTCCGGCCCCTTAGGTACATTAAAGCCCCTAACTAAATCTGGCACTTTTAGTTCCAAGCCTTCCTACGCCTCTGGGCATATATGTTGTAGTGACAATTGTTCGCCTTCCTCTAAACAGGGGGAGATATATATACAGAGGGTAATTACTTAATCGGATCTACTGCAATTAGAGTCTAAATACACGTTAGCAACCTAGGACACTTGCTTTATATCTATCCCTACTACAGTCTTGCCCTCTATATAGGTTATAGTCTTTCTACTGCCTCTGAGCACATATGTTGTAATGACAATTGTTCGCCTTCCTCTAAACAGGGGGGGACATATATCTAGACGGCGATTACTTCAGCTACCGCCCTACGGCTAATCCAACTGCCTCTGAACGAAGGTCGAGACATCTAAGTCCGTTGCCTATTGCAAGTCCTCCTGTACTTTGCTAACTAGCCTGTTAAGCATATAGTTAAGATCCTCCTTGGAACTACCAGTCTCTTCAACCGTATCCCAAACGCTATACATTTTAGCCTGAATAACCTCTACCACTTCGCGGAATTGTAGAGTGAAATTCCGCGGTATAGGAAGCTTCTGCTTATTAGCAGCAGGCGGCGCGCTACGGCGAACGCGTAGGACATTCTAGTATATACCAAAACCATTGTCACGCAAGCTACGTAACAGATGCTAGAAGTGCTCGCGCCTTAGCGAGCCAGCTAATATATAGTAGTGCTAGAGATAGGAGCAAGGAAGCCGCTAAGCGGTATATTACCGGCAAAGGCATCGAGGAATGTCTTCTGCCCCTAGAAGTAACGTAGCCTCTACTACGCTATTATCAACTAGCTAGTTGACGATAGAATAGTAGATAGGGTTATCCAATAGATCTGGCTTATCCTATTCGACTTCTCCTATATCTATAGCGGTCGGGACAGAGACAGGGGGTAACGGTCTCGCTACTATTTCGTCGTTTGTACGATCGTCGCTCGTAGTGTTGGTATAAAGCTAGGTATTCCAAGCCGCCTATCTAGGGATATAAAGCCCTGTAACGTCGTACGGTTAGTATTTAGCAACACGGCGCTAGGCAAGCTAATGTTAGCGTAAGATCAACTTCTGCACTTGGATTAGGATATTATTAAAGCCCTAGTCTAGGTACTTCAATGCTAGTACTATAATATAGTTTACGCTCTGAAAATTAGCCCGCTCCACCTTCTCCTTGTAATTACGTATATAATAAGTAATATATATAATCGTTCTAACAAGGGTCTAGCTACAGGCTATTGTCTACTTCGCTATAGGCTCAGAGTTCTTGATCTTCAAGTGCTATCCCTCGACCGCGTTGGTCGTAGACACCTAGCAAAGCAAGGGGTACAGGTGCCGAACCTATCGTACCTATAGCCGGGTATCGTTCATCTAGTTAAGCCTTAAATACTCCTTCGATTCCTCACTCCTAGCGTAGGCGATAGTAGCGTTCAACGACTTATTGCAACTGTGTTCGGTATAGCGGTAGTAAAGAGCAGCACCTATATACTATAAGCTCTTTGGACTAGCGCGGAGCCTCCTTTTTAGGGTCTCCTAACAATGCTTTGTATAGAGGAGATGCTACACCCTAGGGGTTCTATCGTCGAAGGAGCCAAAAACGTTGAAGATAGTACGTTGCTTAGCAGCCGAGTCATCAGTGATTATATACTTTAAACGCCACCCCTGGTTAGCTGGCCCCTAGTTAGCTAGCCCCTAGCACTAATCTAGTATAACTTGCAGGTAGGCGCTAATAGTCGCGGCCGTCTAGTCGGAGGTAAAGAAGCAGGTAGCGGGAAGCTAGTTACTATACTTATCGCGTACTATAATAGTAAAAAGGTACTAGCTAAAGCGTTCGGTCTTATAGGTAGCGTCTATAATTGCAAGCTAGCCGTGCTACTTCAACGTATCGATACTATAGCTTTGGCTAAACACTAGGGCAGGGCGCTCGTTGATTATTAGTGGCTTGGAGAGATAGTTACCGCTTTGAAGCAGCAGCTTAGTAACAGCATCCTTGTACTCCTGCTCTTTCAAGGCCTTCCGATATAGCGTTTTATAGCTATCCTTCCTTATAAGCCTAAGAGAGAGAGCAGTGTACCTAATATACTCAACTATAAGATGCTAGCCTCTAATAGCTACAAGACGATCCCTGCCCTCTGTAGATTCGGTATAGTTCCAAAGCTTTCGATTAGCTTTAGGTATTAAAGAACTTATTACAACAAGATGTACAACGTGTTTATAGAGTACTCTTAGAAAGTGTTTGAACTCGACGAGTTCCAAAGAGTAGTTATACTTGTTAACGAATTTGATAAGGTGGGGCTTCCCTGGGGTAATGTACTGCTTAAGGCGGTAGATATAGGGCGTTATACTCTTGACTAGCTTGTCCCTAGCACCGGTACTACTGCTAGCTACCTACAGTGCCTTGTTGAAAATACAGCGGAACGATTTTATTATCCCGCTCTTCGTAGCTAACGTCTTGTCGGCAGTCCAGAAATAGTTAACCTAGCGCTACTACGCTTCGAAGTCTTCCTCTAGGATAGGAAAGTCTACGTAGGGAGGTCCAAACCAACAGGTTCGAATGCCTTCAATGTTATAGGGTATAAAGAGCCTACCGTTAAGTGCGCTAGGTACTAGTTGCAATATATAGATGTTAGATCTATATCTGTTTTTGCTAGTACGTTACGACAACGCTATAGCGGGACTACGCGCCGGTCTACGCGCTAGGCTATGTGCCGGGCTGTATGCCGGGCTATATGCCGGGCTGTGTGCCGGGCTGCGTCCGCGGCTACGTACGCGGCTGCGTGCCGGGCTGGAGGTACGACTTGATGGTGTACTCTGGCCAGGGGAGAGGAGGTTGGTAAGCACAGGAACGGTAGCTAGATCGTTGCAGGAAAGCAGTTAGTAACGAATACTATATTGTAGGACGCTATATATAAAGGTAAATAGGAAGGGGATTATATACTATTTTGCAGCACCTGGTTCTGCAGCTTGTGGTTCTGTAGCTTGTGGTTCTGTAGCTTGTAGTTCTATATCTCCTAGATATATAGCTCCTGGTTCTATAGCTCCTGGATATATAGCTCCTGGCTCTGTAGCTCCTGGATATAACCGGCAAACTATTCGAATTTATAATTCTCGGAGTTAGGAGGTTCTATAATCCGATATGAGCTAGCATCTAGCTAGTAGTAGGTTAGGTTAGCTACAGCCTCCCTTGAACAATAGGAGAACTATATATACTGTAAATAATAGGAATAGGAGGTATAGCCGGTAGTAGGTATATATCCCAGGGGCGCGTCGCGGCGTCGTTGTTTTAATAGGGGTAAGGATCTAACAAGCGCGTCGAGCATACGCGTCGAGTTAGAATAGCAGCGCAACCGGTACGGTTCTAGATAGGCCAACAGGGTTTTACATACTTATAATAATATTAGGGTTAGTGTATAGTAGGTGTATATCCTAGGGGCCCGTCGCGGCGTCGTTGTTTTAATGTACGTAATAATCTAGGTACGAGCGCGTCGAGCATACGCGTCAAGTTAGTACCCTGCAACTACAGCGCAACCGGTACGATTCCAGATAGGCTATAGGGTTTTACATACTTATAATAATAGGGTTAGTGTTGCAACGGTTTAGTATAGCGGTTCAACGTAGAGGGAGGTAGGCGGCGGCGGTAGTGATAGGGTAGCGGTGATAGTATAGTGTTAGGATGGTGTTGGGTTCCGTTTAGGCCGCGCGCGCGCTTGGCAGCAGGGGGACCGGCGCACGGGCAGCACCGGAAGCGCCGCTGGCCCTAAGCGCGCGCGGTAGGGATTGCAGGTGGTACTTAGGAAGGAATGGGGGGAGGTATAGCTGGGGCGTGCACGGGGGGCGGGACGGGGGCTGGAAATGATGCTCCACTGCGACAGGTTAAGGAACACCAGCAAACCGACAGACAAGCGACGCGGGCCCTGTTCTGTGGGATCCACTCGCTCGACTTGCTGAACGGCCAACTCCCTCGCCCTCACCTTCCACGTGCAGGTAGGGATGGTCGCCCTCAGGTTGCTCCCCCGAGCTCCCGTTGCCGTTTGCGAACAAGCGGTGCGCTAAGAACGCTCCTGTCCCCGCTTCCTTCCGCGCAAAAACCCTCCGGTAGCTAACGAGATTGGCGGGATTGCATCACCATCGCTCGCTTCCCGTCGTCCATCGGCCGAGGTTTGGGGGCGGCGGAGGGCGTACATAGATTCGCATTGGTTAAGCTTTTGTGAGTTAAACGGGTGCCTGGATATCCTGGATATCGGGGCGCGCGGGAGGTTTTTATGTAGTGTGGTCATGGTGCCTTGGTCAGCGGCATCGGATTTGTGGTTCCGGAGACTCGGCCGAATTGGCCAGTGGGTGCTGCTAGGGTCATGGTTCTTCCAAGCTCGTGTGGACAGCGCGGGCCGTTGAGTATCCGTCGTCGAGGAGAGAGCTCGGCCGCTAGACGATAGGTAGCGTCCTTTCCCACCCACCATGGATCCTTCCAGGGGAACCGGGCCAGTGACGATTGCGCACTGTCCGTGCTGCTGCGCGGGCAGGCGGGGCATTTCGTGCAGCGAACTGCCATCCCGCCCGTCCATCATCCGAACACCTATGTATGAGATCCACGATCTGCAGGGCACTTCATCTATGGGCGGTTCTCTTCCCTCCTTGAGCAACTCACCCACGCGCCGCAATTGACAGGAGAACGAGTGTTGGGACTGGCATTGGCATCGGCATTGGCATCGGTAGCTGATGTTGGTGATTCAGCTGCTTGGGCATACACACTGACGGTGTATTTTGTAGCAGCTCGCACGCTTTGCGCATCATGTGGGGTCGCCATCCGCAGCAACATCTGGGGTTGAAGCTGCGTCTGAAGCCCCCAAGGATGCAACTGCTCAGCGGACCAACACCTGACCCGATTTTGCTTAGCATCCCACTCTGCGGGGATCGCCTTCTTCTACATCTAACACCAACAGGTATGTGAAGAAGAAGAAAATCTCAACAATCATCACATAGAACCAACCCGCTTGTATATCACGAGACCGCAGACACACAAGGTATCACAGCACGCTACAAATAATTAGCACTAAGCAGCCGCGGATAGCTCCCTCGGGGAGTACCATAAGGCGCCACCCTACTCTGGGAAAACGGTCTTGGGTATAGTCTTGGCCAATCAAACCGATCTTCGAAATGAGGGGCGATTTTCACAGTACATGACAGTCACCAGGGCCATTTCTACAGGGCACGGCCATTTTCTATAGAAAACTGTTTTGAAGTAGTAAGGT
>MU853403.1:1999874-2079354 GCA_033297235.1 Trichocladium antarcticum
ACACTAAAGTCGTTTTCCGCCGAAAAACCATTGTTATGTAAAATCAGCCCCTGACTTCTAAGCCATTTTGAAATGAAAATCGTATTTCCTTGTAAGTAGTTTTATAGTATTAAGACTATCTTCTATAGAGTTAAGCCCTATATTTTGATTAATCTACTAGATCTTCAATTTTCCATCCTCTATAAGATCTTCAATCCACTAGATCTTCAATTTTCAATCTACTATACTTCAATCCACCACATCTTCAATTTTCAATCCACTACATCTTCAAGTTTCTCGACCACATCTTCAATCTACTAGATCTTTAATTTTCTATCCTCTATAAGATCTTCAATCTACTAGATCTTCAATTTTCAATCTACTAGATCTTCAATTTTCTCGACCACATCTTCAATCTACTATATCTTTAATTAACCAAGTCGATTAACGACCTTCTCTACAGGCCGCATCTTAGCGTGGCTCCCTACAACCTAGCGAGTTGGCTCACAAGCCGATTGACGACCCGGAAGCTCAGCAAGGTCTGTGGCTCTCCGCAACCCAGCTCCCACCAACAAGTCAATGCCTAGCGAGTTAGCTCACAAGCCGATTGACGACCTTCTGTATACAGGCAGGTGCGCGGGCAGGCGCGCGGGCAGGCGCGCGGGCAGGCGAGCGGGCAGGCGCGCGGGCAGGCGAGCAGGCGGTATTATTACCATCAATTACATCGCTTGATAGAGCCGTCACGTAAGGCGGTGAGCGTTTTGAACGCAACACTGTTTTCACAGTTAAAGACGGTTAGCTAATCAAGATGTTTTGTAAGCAAGATTATCTTAGCTAGTAAGATCCAATTAATTCGAAAATGCTCCAGGTAGTATAAGACCATCTCACATACAAAACTCGGTCGGCTGAAAACAATACTAAGATAATCTTTGGCACAAAACGCTGTTGGCATCTGGGGATTGTCGCCAAGACTGTTTTCCCCGAGTGCGGTGGCGCCTTATGGTAGGTAGTCAGGGAATCCACAATCGGTCCCGCCGCTGCCGAGGTCCTTCCCTGGAGGTATGTACGACACCCCTGCGACAAGGGCAGGAACGCTCCGTAGCAAGACTCGGGACCCCACCAGCTTTGACCATCAGTTCCAGGTTCCTTTGTTGATCCTCTGTTTCTGTGCCCTGTAGCCTGCAATCTCAGGTACATACCTACCTAGCCGGACAGAGAAATCATGCCTGCCATCGCGCGCCGCCGTCTTTGTGCGATACCGGATGTGTACGGCGACGCTGACTAGTGTCCGGACTCTGCGGCCGTTCTCGGGATTGCAGATGGGCCTCTGGTGCCGCTCCCCTCTGAACGGATCACCCTGCGAGGCCGACGATCACCTGGCACTGCTCTTCCCGGGCATTCGGGTACAGTGTTGGCTGGTACAATACATTGCCGCAATTGGCTAACCATGTTGCGCGACGCGGGCTGCTGGTTGGCCCTCGCCGTCTGGTATGGCTTGTACCGCGAGAGCAGGCAACGGCTTCTCTGTCATCCATACGCAGAGCTGAACCTAAAAGAGCGAGGCAGCGAACCAGACGAGCTGACTGAGAAATCATGATACTATTATGTACTCGCCGCGTGCTAGGCCGAACCGGAGTGCGATATGCCAGCAAAAATAAGAACAGAAAAGCCGGGGCGATCGGGGGCCGGGGTTGGCAGCAAGCCAAGCAGCACGCCAGACAAGGGCGAGAGGGGTCCCCGGGTAACTACTCCGTACCCATGTCCCCATGGCACCCATGGCCCGCGCCTCGCTTGCTCGATGCGGACGGAGATGGATGTGCGCCCGCCCCCAGCCCTCTTGGCAATGGAACCGGGCCCCTGGTCAGCATTCTTGCAGGCTGGAGGGGACGGGGACGAGCGACGGGGGACGTGGTCAACGCCACGCTCGGCGCAAGGAACTCCCAGTCGCACCGGGGCCAGTCGCTGGGCGAAGCGGACCCCGGCCGGTGGTCGTCGTGGAGTTCGTCTGGCATGCCATGGCAGCCATGCGCCGCGCTGTTTAATATTACACACATCTAGCATCCATCCCCCCTCACCCGCCGTGCCCCAGGCCCTGCCCTTCCCGGCGATTCTGGCCTCTCCCCTCTCCCCTCGTTTCTCACCTTGTGTCGAGTTGGTCGCACTGTTGCTCAACTGGCAGAACGAGAGAGAGAGAGTGTGCCATGCGGTGACCGGAAACGCAGCCAACACGCCTCGCTCCGTCTCCGCGTGCCATGTCCTACGCCCCAGGCCCGGCCTCTCTCCTTTCCTTTCTCTTTTAGCCGTCCCCAGACAGCACACCATGTTGTCCCGGCCGGCCTTCAGCATCCGGAAGCTCATCCCCCAGAAGAAGCAGGATGGCACTGAGGACTATGAGGGTTCCTACTTCTACCACGACGAACAAGAGATGGACACCCTCAGCCGAATCAAGACTTGGAGACCGCCCATGGGGCTCATGAAGCGGTCCAAGCCGAGCATCGACATCAGGCGGAGTGAAGACCTCCACCGGAACATCTGCATCCCGCCCTTGCCCGACACGCCCCAGTCGTCAACGACTTCTTTGTGCAGCTGCGACAATGGGACCGGATACGCCGCCGTCACAAGCCCGCGCTCCTCCCCGCCGCGCCGCCCCGACAGGAGTCCCTTGAGTCCCCTAGCAAGCCCCCATTCCAGTCCTCAAAGGAGTCCCCAAAGAAGCCCACTTCTACTCGCTCAGCAATCATTCGAATCTCTACCGCCGCCGTCGCGAGGAAGAAGCCCAGTCTCGGCTCGCTCCCTCCATCCAGAACACCTCCAATTAACTCCTCCATCATCCCCGCCCCCGCAAGCAGAAATGGCCCCGGAAACACCAGCAGACCTGCCGGATGCCGCCCCGTCTACGCCTGCGGCCGGCAATCGTCCCCCTTCCCCGCCCATGTCCCCGGACTTGACCGTCGACACCCCGCCAGCAGACACCCACCCTGTAGAAGACGACAGGGCGGCCTTCTCTCAAGATGTCATGCAGCTCATTCACGAGACAGACGAGGCCTTCAAGCCGCGTCAATCCCTGATCGATGCGATCCTCCCCGACCAGGAGCTAGCCAAGTTTCCCAAACTCAAGGGCCCATCGCCGCCGTCTCCCCTGGCACGCCGGAAATCACAGCGACGCAGCCAAGGCTCGGTCAAGTCCGTCAAGTCTCCGATCAAGGCGTCAATGAAAGACCCTTTGTTGCCGGCACAAGCAAGGCTTCCCTCCAACTCCCGGCCGAAGCGCGCAAAGTCAAAGAAGTCGCGGAGGCGGCCGCCGGCACCAACAAGGCAATCGTCCATGTGGCAATTGACCGAAAGCGCCAAGGACTTGTTTACCATCCGCATATTCCACCGGCTTGAGGTCGACGAGATGCTCCCGGAAAGCACATTGCGGGAGATCAGAATGAGCAGGTCGGCGCACTGGACGCGGTCTCCCGAGCTGGGCGTCACACACGTCGATAATAAGAGCACGGTTGCCGCCACTCCCATCGAGCCGCAGAGCCCCGACGACTCCCTCGACAATGTCGACGAGGAGGAGGCGGTAACGCCCCGCGCATCCGTGGTCAACCAGGCAGCGGAGATTGATCGGGAAGCATGCAAGACGCCCAGCACGTCACCGCCGGAGCTCGTGATTGCAACCGAACAGGAGTGCGGTGGGTTGGAGCAGGCCGAGGACGAGGCGGGACAGATATCGCCACTGCTGCTACAACAGCCCGATTCGCCGACCACCAAACCGTGTGATGAGGAAGACGACGACGGATCCCTCCCGATCATGACGGCCGCCGACGACGAGCCACATGCGCAGCGCAAGCCGATCGAGGCCAAACCCGCCGTGTCCCCCGTTCCGCCGCCGCTCAAGTCTCCTCTGCATCGTCGCCATCCGAGTCGGCAACTGCCACCACTCCCCACAATCCCCGAAATCCTGGTGACGGGCTCGGAGGAGGCGACCTTGTCGCCGACATCAATGCCACAGCCGTTCGGGGCCGCGTGCAAGGTCAACAAGGACGACTATATTTTCCTGGAAGCCACTCGCTGCACGCTCACCGTGCCGACCTTCAAGCACGGCCCGATCCGTCTGGCCAAGGCCGATCTGCCGATCGGCAAGCTGGCCGCGGCCGTCGACGACACGCTCGACTGGACGGCGTTTCAGATGGCCATCCTGGGCGGCGCCGGCGACTTCTTCAGCGAGCCGACGGACTACTCGCGGCCGTCCGAAGCCGAGCTCAACGAGCGGGAGGAGCTGGCCGCGTGGTTCTGCAGCCTCGGCTTCGAGAGCCCCGGCGCCCTGGTCGGCCCCCCGGAGCCGCGGACGCCGACCCAGCCGTGGAGCCCGGTCCTGCCGCGGACGCCAGCCCTGTCACCGCCGTCGCCGACCTCGACCCCCGGCAGCAGCCCGCGAACGGTGATGGACGGCCGGAGCCCCCGCTTCATGCGAATCGACCCGCCCGCGCCGGGCAATGGCAGCGAGCCGAGCGCCCTCAAGTCGGAGTTTGGGGACTCGATCGCGGGCCGCTTCTTCCCGATCCCGCAACTGGGGTCGGGCGCGCGCGGCGGCGGCTCCAAGCACCGGCGGAGCGCCAGCAGTACGACCTTTGGCCAGCCGCTGGTCCCCGAGAAGCCGCTGTCGTTTGAGAGCCGCAACCACATCGGGCTGGCGATCGACTCGCGCCGGCGGCCGAGCATCGACAGCACCCGCAGCCTGCCGCAGAGCCCCATGATGGACCTGGTGGTCAGCCACGACGTCGAGGGCAACGAGTATCGGGTGCCCATGGGGTTCAACCTCAGCCATGATCTTGGCGATTTCCTCAACTGGCATACCGAGCACATCTCGGGCGGCGGCTTCTCCATGTCGGACGGGAACCACGTCTGATCAGTCGTGCCGTGTACACACACACACACACACACACACACACACACGACTGCAACAACCTGTCGCATTACTATCCCAATACCCTGTATCACCCACCACCTTTCTTTCTTTTTTTCTTTCTTCTTCTCTTCCCCATCTTCCATATCCTTGTCTTGTACTCGATCGTTTACAAGGTGTTTTGGCGGGCAGGGCAGTTTCCTCTGGCTTAGGTTTTTTGGCAGGGCGTTTAAACACCGTGGGGGGGGCATTTCTAGGTAGCATCAGGGGCGCAGACGGGAGGGCTGGGAGGCAAGGCGGCAAAAGATTGCTGTTATTGATACCACGTTCCTTTTCTAGTTTCTCCGGCTTCGTCTTCTTCTTCTTCTTCTTTCTTCTTCTTTCCTTCCTTGTCTGTTTTCGCCGTTTATTTTCTGCCCGATCTGGAGGCCGGGTTCTGGGTCTACTTGGGGAGCATCTTGGGGGGCTGAATGGTTTTTTGTTTTTTTTGGTGGTGGATGAATTGACGGCTGATGGATGGAATGGATCGACGAAGCACATGGCGTGTATGCGATAATGCCGTCTCCAGGACTGCTAGGTTACGGACTTGGTGTTCTTTGTTCGATGTGTAAATATAGCTTGGAACAATACACAGTACAGGTATATACCCATCCTGCCGCCATCTCTTCATGGCCACTTCGTTTTTACTCGAACACTGATGCTGTGCTGTACCACATTCCACATGGCTGATTCCCCACTGCGACGCTCGGGTCTTGCTGCAGGAGATGCGCGCTCAGCCCTCCGGGAGGAACCACCGCAGTAGCCTCGCCTCGCACGCAAGGGAATGAATGACAAGTGCCGGCGGCCAGCGGGACTGATGGGATTGATGCGTGGAATGGGCCCGTGATTGCGTTACCTGATAAGGGAAACGAATCCGGTTGCCAATCCGATCACGGTTGATGGACTTGGATCTGACCGGACTGGATTGATCTGACCGGGCGGGGATTCGGCTGCGATTGGTTTTATTTACTTCCCGCTGCGTGCATATTCTGTATGTACATATGTACCTACTACATACATACATATCCGTACCTATGTACCTATGTGTGTAACAACCACCACCCCATTCATTCGTTGACGGCGCGCCTGCCTGCAGAGTCAAGAGAGTCAGCTCCGCCCCTCCCCCCACCCACTGCCGAGCGAGCGCGACTTCTGCCCCTGCCTAGCCGGCGTCTAAAAATCAATCCGGCCCGGCCTTCGTGCGCGTGCGATGCCTACCTAGGTTGCTTTGCCCTTGCCCTGCCCTACTGCAGGTCCCCCCATCCTTCGCTTCGCCCCCCCCCCCCCCCCCTTACCTTGGCTCCCTCGGTTCCTGGGAATTGTCGGTTGGGGTTGCACCGCCGTTGTACATACAGATCGGAGACAGTTGGTTACATACATAGGTGCCTGCGTCTTCCCATGGACCCGTGCCAAAGGGGCGACAATGGGGATTGGGCCGGGGGGGGGAGGATGAGGCGGTGCGGCGTGATCACCGTCGCACTGCTTGGGAGGAGGAGGGAGGAGGAGGAAGAGGAGGCTGCTGCGCTACGGAGTACCTACCTACCTACCTATGCTGCGGTTGCATCCGTCCCCCCCGCCCCCCCCCTCCTGCCCGCCGGCAGGGAAGTGGAGAGGGCCGGGGAATTGTTATTTTGGTTTGGTGGGTGGTTGGGGTTTGGTTGACCGGGGGAAGGAGGCGTGTACGGATATGCGGGTGGAGTTCGCGGTGCTGGTGCTGGCTGAGGGGGGTTATTAATATAAATAAATATATTAAATATATTAAATATCCATCCGTTGGGAATTCTCGCATCAAAGGAGGGATGATGGTCTGGTCCATATTCCAGCATCGCTCGGTATAATACGGCATGCTTGGATATCTTCTCCCTGCATTGGCATTCTCGGACGCTGGCAACAGGAACGGGATGGTAGAGCACGTGGACAAGATACAGGCTCACGTACAGCGCCGCACCAGGCTTCAGCGCATCATCCAGCCGCACAGCCTTGCTCCAGACGCTGATCTTCGGCTGGCCTTATCGAGCAACAGCTCGCCAATAACGAAAGAGCGGGAAGTCTTCTGAACAACAATAGCTACACAAGCGCAGCGCGCCGTCACCGGGGCCTCCCCACCAGAGATGCAAGGCCCTGCCAAGAGTGAGACGACTCACTGTGACAGGAGTTCAGCAACGTCGATGCGCCAAACCCTCAGTTTTGTAGATTGCATACCATCATAACCAAGACTATGCCACCCTTCCCGTCCCGTCCCCGCTATCGCCAGCCCCCTTCTCACGGGCCCTATCTCTGCAAGGGCTCCCCCATGCCGCCATACGTGATCATCTTGGTAATCTGATACTCCCCGGTGCCGTACAGCGAGCCCTCCCTGCCAAAGCCGCTCTCCTTGACGCCGCCAAACGGCGACGCCGGGTCCGAGATCAGCCCCGTGTTCACGCCGACCATGCCCACCTCGAGGTGCTCGGCAACGCGATGGACGCGCTGCAGGTCCCTGGAGAAGAAGTAGCCGGCCAGGCCCACGGGCGTCGCGTTCGCGATCCGCACCACCTCCTCCTCGGTACCAAAGGGGAAGAGGCCGGCCACGGGCCCAAAGGTCTCCTCGTGCGCCATGGCCATGTCGGTCGTCATGCCGGTCAGGACGGTCGGCTGGTAGAAGTTGGGCCCCAGGTCCGGCAGCTTGTGGCCGCCCAGCACGACCTTGGCGCCCTTGTTCTCGGCGTCGCGCACGTGTTCCTCGACCTTGTCGATGGCGCGGTGGTGGATGAGCGGGCCGTGCGTGATGCCGCCGTCGAAGCCGTTGCCGACCCTGAAGTCGCGCGCCTGCGCGGTGAACTTGGCCGCAAACTCGTCGTAGATGCCGCGCTGCACGAAGATGCGGTTGGCGCAGACGCAGGTCTGGCCCGACGAGCGGAACTTGGACGCGATGGCGCCTGCCACGGCCAGGTCCACGTCGGCGTCGTCGAAGACGATGAAGGGCGCGTTGCCGCCGAGCTCGAGGGATAGCTTCTTGAGCGTGCCGGAGCACTGCTTCATGAGGAGCTTTCCCACGGGCGTGGAGCCCGTGAACGAGATCTTGCGGACGACCGGGTTGGTGGTGAGGACCTGGCCGATCTCGGGCGTGTTGTGGAGGGCCGTGATGACGTTGACGACACCCTTGGGGATGCCGGCGCGGTGGGCGAGCTCGGCGATGGCCAGCGGTGTGTAGGGGGTCTCGCTGGGGGCTTTGCAGACCACGGAACAGCCCACGGCCAGGGCGGGACCCACCTTGCGCGTAATCATGGCCGCGGGGAAGTTCCACGGGGTGATGAGCCCGCAGACGCCGACGGGCTCCTTGATGGTGAATACCCGGTTGCCCGGGGTCGAGGACGGGATGGTGTCGCCGTAGATGCGCGGGGCCTCCTCGCTGAACCACTCAAAGAAGTTGGCTGCGTACGCCACCTCGCCCTTTGCATCGGCCATGGGCTTGCCATTCTCCCAGGTGATGAGGGCGGCCAGATCATCGGCATTCTCAACCATGAGGTCGTACCATTTCCTGAGCAGCTTGGAGCGTTCGCGCCCTGTAAAATGGCGGAACTTATCAAAGGCCTCCTCGGCGGCTTCGATGGCGCTCTCCGTGTCCTGTGTGTCAAACTCGGGACAGGTGCCGATAAGGGCGCCTGTGGCGGGGTCTGGACGGAGGAGTAAGCATTGGGGAAAGGGGCCAAGCATAAGACTGGCAGAGAGAAGATTACCGTGGACCTCAAATGTCTTGCCTGACTTGGACTTCACCCACTCGCCGTTCACGTAACAGACGTCTTGCTTGAAGAGGGACGGGTCTTTGAGCTGGAGATGCAGAGTCAGCCGCCGGTCTACGCCATCCGATACATCACACGCACGCACGAGTATGAGAAGTGCGGCGAGCTGCGGGGTTTGCGTACTTTGGGGGCCATGCTGGACGACAGGCGCGAAAACGAGTGGATGATGGCTGGGAGGGCTGGCCGCTGGAAGTGAGACCTGACCACAGCCCGTGAGGCGGAGAACAGGGTCTTCTGTAGAAGGGCCATGGATGTTCCCGAGACGCTGTGAAAGGGGCCCCGGCAGAAAGTGTAGTTGGTTGTGTGGAGGCGGAGGGTCGAGGGCCCGGAGGGACGGGATGCCAAGCGCCGTCGGTCAGACCGTGTTGTCGGCCTTGCAAATTGGATGCTCTGAATGCTCGATGCAGCTACAAAACAATCTACACCCGCTGCAGTTCTGCGGTTCTGCAGTTCGCGGCTCCCCAATTTTGGATGACGTCGTGTTGGGAATTGCTGAGAATCAGACAATCAGACGACCTGCGAGGCGCTCGGCGCCAAGCCAAAGGGCCCCGCCGAGCCCGCTTCGATCCCGATCTCCACTTGCCGCTACCCCGCACAAGCAGTTTTATGTTCTAACAACAGTTGTTGCTTTCGCTCCCTGTCACAGCCTTGCCGTGTCGATCACTCATTCAGGCTACATGCCAGCCAGCCACGGAAGCGCCTTGTCGCCATACCGCCCATGTGTCACCACAGGACTCGACGCTGCGTTCCCGTATGACAGCGTCAGCGGCTGCTACGGGTCCGTGTGCTGGTTTGAGCCTCGTGAGCCCTAGGCCCCGCTGCCGATGCATTGGCCGACTGCTTGCTTTCCCGACACTGGCCCTGCGCGGGGCAGGGGCGGGATGCGAAGAGGAGCCTTGTATCAAGACGGCTGAACAAGGTAAAGAGAGCTGAGAGGAGCCGGTGGGGCCGTCTGACTGGGACGAGGAGCCCCATGTTGCGCAATGGCACAACGGCCCCGGGGAAAGCCAAGTCACTAATAAACGAGCATTGCCATGACTGAATGGATGATGAGGGGTTTGAGGATGGGGTTTAATCCCAGGGTAATTATGGCGTGAGCAGTGGTTGCTAGTTGCATCAAGTGTCGCAACTACACTGAAGATAGTCGTTATCTTCGGAGAGAGAGACCCAAACCTGACTCCGTCCACCAATTGCTATGCCGAGCAATGAAACCAACTCCATCTGTCCCGTCCTGGGAATTCGAGATCCAAGACACACAAACAATATGACACTATATTCCGCGCTGAGTCTTCCATGTTCCCGCCAGGCTTGACGTCAACCCGGCTGTGCATCCAAAAACACCATTCTTCATACTCCAACCCCCCCTTCAGCTGTACCGCAGCGGCAGTTTCCTGTCCAGCGTGTGGAACGCCTGCGTCCGCGGGGTAAACGGCACCTGTTTGGGCGGCGGCGTGGGCTGCATCTCGACCGCGACGCCCTTGTCTTTCCGGCCGGCATAGTGCCCATCCTCGTCGTCCGAATCCTCCATGTCGAGCTCCTTGTTCGGGACCATGGCCCAAATGGCGAAGCCGGTTTGGAATACGTAAACAGTCCTAGACAGGTCGTTAGTCGCGCAAGACACTCGGCCAGCGGAAACACCCGCTCGCTTACAGGAGTAAGACGGTCGCCGCAAACGCGCCCTTGGACAGCTTACAGCTGTCGACGGCGTTGTAGGGCTTGGCGATGTCGCAGCTCAACCGGATATACCACGCCACCGGGCTCGGGTAACGCGGGTCGGCGTGGTCGGGGCCGATCTGGCCGTACACGCTCACCGTGTAGAGCGCCGTCAGGGCGATGCCGATAAACGTGCCAACGATCGGGTAGAAGACCTTCATGATGGTGGCGATCAGCTTGGCCAGGAGGATAAAGAGGGAGGTGACGGTGATGGCGACATTGAAGTTGGTTAACCTGGGCCGGAAAATTAGTCGTTGGCGGCGAGGCTAACCAGACATTGGAGACGACTCACAACTGTGACCAGACAAGGGGGATGGGGGGCAGTGGTTGGTGGTTGGCATAGGCGTAGATGATCATGTTGGGATTCGAGTTGAGCTTGTTCTCGAAGCCGATGCGCCAGAACAAGGTCCGCCAGGCGTCGGGGGACTGGAGGGCGAAGAGGACAAGCAGCGGGACGATGCAGGCCAGCTCAGGCACCATTCCCCAGTACAGCGGCGCCTTTGCCCTCCACGGCCGGTGGAGGATCCGGTATGTGCGCGCCATTGAGGATAGTGTCCGTCGTCCGTCGTCCGTCTCACTCGCGTCGTCCGACCTCGGGTTCGGGGTCTGGCCGTGGCAGGGAGTCAGGTTCCGCGCAGAGTGCCGGGAGCCGCTACAAGACGGCGCACATTGAAATGCGTCGGAATCGGTCCGTCCTTGTCGGCGACAGCAGCTTTGGCGATAGGCTGTTCGTGGCAGGTCAACTGCTCAACTGCCCTGGTAACGCGGCAATCTGTACCTGACGAGGCCAAGAAAGAGGAGGGAAATGCCGGACGGCAGCAAACCGCAATTTAAACCGCGGCATGCAATTCTTCTCTTCGGTTCACAGGCTCGCAGGCAGCCCCAGCTGCCGCCCAAGCCTGTCAAACACCCCCATTCCCGACGAGCCTGGAGATGCAGGTGGCAGGTCAATCACCTCGGCGCCCAATGAGAGAGCTGGCTGCCACATCGTCTAAGCGCCTGCCACCGTCCAATCCCAACAGCGATGCGCCGAGAATAAGGAGTGGGTCACAGCAGCTGCAGCCAAGGCTCACCAGGTGGCGGTTTGGGGAATCGTTCTTGGCCTGTGCTCCCAGGCGGGTGGCCGCTCGAGATCTTGACTTTGCCATGTTGGCGAGGTTGGGCACTGAGAAGAGAGATGGGGTGTGTGGTGCGTGCATGGAAGCTTGAGCGGGGCAAAACTCGCCATAATATCGCGCCGCATGTACATAGGTACGCAACACAGTTACTTGAATACAGTTGCCTGTCGTTATCTGGTTGGTTCTTGGTCCATCCGTGCTGCCGAGTGTTTTATCGTGTCTCCTGAGCATCAGCTCCGTAATGTTATCGGCAACGTGTTCTGCTGGTCAGCCCCATTGATGGCCCTCCGTCGGCATCCGTCCGATCGGGCATGAAGATGGAAGACGGGAATATCGGCCACGATTCCCTCCGAACTGCGATCGATCGGATTTGTCAGTGCGAGCCAATCTGATTGGCCTCCATCTGCTGTGTCGTTGTCAACGGGGCCGAAAATTCGGCCGTTCTAGAACAGACCATTTGTCGCCGCACCCAGTTGCACACAGCTTTTCCCCAGACCTTAACCTTTCCCTCTCTCGAATTTTTCCCCATGGAAGATACCAACACAACCCTAGCGGGCACTGGCGGATGGTTGGGTTACCCATCACTCCCATAGCCTAGCCTCATCCGTCTCAACCCCGCTCCAATCAAGGGGTTCTTGATCACATTGCCGGCGCTGTGTCTTGAAGAACCTCAACGAGGGCCGCACCGACAACTCAATCCCATCTACAGTGTACAGCGGCGAAATACTCCGTAGACAGCCTTCCCTGCTGCCTTGATGGCCGACACAAGAGTTTTGAGGTTTCACCATCCGGCAGCGCAGACATGCAAGGGCCACCGACAGCTCCACAACTCGACCAAATTGCACTTAAAGCCGAAGTTCCAGACCCCGATCGACTTTTGAACCCCTGTCACTTCTCTGCTCGGCTCGACGCCTGCTGTTCTGGGCAAGCTCTGAGACTTGCGTCAGCCCACTGTGGCCCACCGTTTTACAGGCCCCGCGGCAACGAATTGCGAGCGTATGTACGAGCCTGCCCCAGACAATGCTGTTGATCGCGCAGGTGCAGTCGAGGGCACGGATATTCCGCAACGTCGTCCAAAGACCCGAACCCAAGGCGTTTGCTGGCAGGGGATTGGATTGGCACCAGTGGCAGGAGAGCCCGCCCAACCTGGACTCGAACCTCCCCCGTGCAGGACAAGACCTGCAGTGGTGCCTTCCTCCTCCGGGCAGTTTCCCCCGGCGACAGGTGCCCTCGCCTTTCGTCCCTACCACTAATTTCGCACGTAAACCGGTACAGAGTGTGCCTCTCGAAGCTATCCGAACGGAATACATACCTCACCTCTGTTCTGCTAGAGTCGCCGTTCATAGAAGCGGCCAGCCCAGTGCCATCCACCAGGCGCCGCATGCAACAATTGAACAGGCTTACCCGGCTCGCCGACCTTGCCATTTGTCTCTCAGACCCTCGTTCCTGTTCGCGGTTGGCCAATGAGCTCGCCACTGCTGCTTCTGCTTCTGCCGGACCCGTCTCCGTCTTGCCCCACGACCCTGCTCTTCCGCGATAACCCATCGTCGTCTCCCGGTGGCGGACTATCACAACCGTTGCTACCTCAGTCCACCTTAACAGCAGCTGGTCCCTGGTAGGATACGCGATACCTCGGCAGCGCCCCCCTGTTGGGCGACTTGCGACAGCGTCGAGACGCGCCGGTTGTTCGTTCGGGCATGTCGCTGAAGGACGGGGAAGAGCCTGGTATTTCTGCTCCGCCTGCCGCCGCCCTAGGCTTGCAGCTTCCCACCGCACCCGCTCCTCCCCACCGGCTCCGCCCTCTTTTGTTCAGCCCATCGGCTATCGCGACTCCGGCTTCCCTCACTCATTTTGCCCGTCGCAGCAGCAACAGCCCTGCAGACGATTCCGCCCGGACGACCGAAAAACAAGCACTCGACCAGTCCGCCAGGACGTCTGATAGTAACCGGCATGGTCAACAAACCCGGCCCGTAGCACGCGAAACCCCCGGATTGGGTCTTCTTGCCTCGGGAACCCAACTCTGGCCTGCGTCGAAGCCTCCGGGCCCCGAACACGCGACACGGCCGCCGACAGGTCCCTTGGGCAAGCGGCACTCTGCGTCGGACAAGTGCCCGGTGGGCCCTCTCGGGTCGCCATCCAAGAAGGCCCGGCTCGTGCCTCCCGGCCATCTCTCGCTGCTGGCCCCAGTCCGGACCCCGACACCATTCGCATCCGCCCGCCCAGCTCTGCCATCGCCACTGTTCTTTTCGGCCTCGCCCAGGCCTGTCATGACCCGCCCGCCCAACTTCTCCACGCCGGAGTTGGCCGCGTCCATGGTGGCCGACAAGGAGAGTTCTGATGGAGTCAAGACTGTGCGTCTTCCCAAGGGGCAGGTCAGCGCCATCAGTCCCGCCATGTCCTCCGGCACGCCCCGTAGCTGGTCGTCGGCCGAGCCTTCTACCGTGTCCCGCAGCCCGGATGGTTGGCCCCAGCCGTCGATCGTACAGCTACTCCATGGGATCGGGATCGTTGAGCTGCTCGAGCAGGACGAGAGGCCGACCTTTATTCTCGACCTCAACGACCCGGCTAACTTTGCATCTGGACCGCTACATATCATATATGCGAATGCCGCTCTAAGAACGACGCCCGGAATGCTAGAACTGTTGCAGCTCGACACATCAACAGAGCCGGAGCAGAGCTTTCTCTCCTCCAGCTTCAAGACATGGGCGGCGAGTTTGGCGCTGGAGAAGACAGGCCAGAACCCGGGTGCTTCGTCGATTTCATACGGAGGGCTGCCTTGGACTTCCTCAACGCTCCGGAAGCGGTTCCGAATCATACGTGGGTACAACAACACCATTGGTATCGACCCAACATCGCCAAGCTCGGCGACCCAGCCTTCCCCAGCGACGGATTTGAGATCAAGAGGTCCCCGGACGGGCCAGGCCCTGGTGCCGTCACGGGAGCGCAGCGACTACTTTGGATTGACTGGGGCGGCGCAAATCCGTTCCCATTCTGAACCGCGAAACAGGGCCAATTCAACCGCCGAGACCGTCCTTCAACCCTTTGATGACCTGGCACTCGCAACCCCTCAGTTGAGGACAACATTCGACTGGACGCGGATCCCAATCAATGACCCTAACCTCCCCGCGCACCATCGATTTGCACGATCGGTTGACTGGGCAGCCACCTCGCTAGGCCCCATTGAGTCATGGCCTCCCGAGCTTCGTATCCTGTCGACCATGATCATGGGGAGCCCGCATCCGGCCGCCCTGTACTGGGGCCCAGAATACATCGCCATCTACAACGAGGCCTACATCGATCTTGCTGGCCAAAAACACCCGCAGCTGATGGGATCACGCTACCAGGACGCCTGGCCTGAAATCTGGGATGTGATTAAGCCCTTGTTTGACGAAGCTTGGTATGGTGGGAGTGGGACGATGAAGTACGACGACACGCTGTTCATCGATCGCCAGGGTTTCATGGAGGAAACATTCTTCAACTGGGCAATCATTCCGCTGGTTGGGGGTGACGGCACCGTAGTTGCCCTCTACAATCCTGCCTTCGAAAACACCCGGCGAAACGTCAACGAGCGGAGGATGCTGACTCTTCGTGAAATCGGCATCAAGACATCAGAAGCCCGCGATGTCGGTGGCTTCTGGAGCCAGCTACATAAGGGCCTGGAGTACAACGAGCTCGATGTCCCCTTTGTCCTCATCTACTCGGTCAGCGAGGACAGCGAAAGCGAAGTATCGTCCATGAACTCGGGGAGCTTCACCCACCCCCCTCAAATCATATTGGAGGGTTCCATTGGCGTTCCTGACGGCCACCCCTGCGCAGTAACGTCGATAGATTTGCGATCGAGCGACGAGGGGTTCGCCCCGTACATGAGGGAGTCGATGGCACATTTGGCCAGCCACATAGTCCTGAGCGAAGAGGACGGTACCCTGCCGGCCGAGCTGGTTCAGGGCCTCTCGTGGAGAGGGTTTAAAGACCCGTGCCGCACCATCGTCGTATTTCCCGTCCACCCAACAACTGCCGGCGATGCGGTAGTTGGATTCATTGTCTTGGGCATCAACCCTCGGCAGCGCTATGATCACGACTACCAGCTCTTTGTCAGCCTTCTCTCCCGCCAGCTCGCCACCTCATTAGCGTCGGTGGTTCTATTTGAAGAGGAGATTAGGCGCGGCCAGAGGGCTGCGCGACTGGCCGCCCTGGATCGGCAGGAACTCTCGATGCAACTCCATCTCCGGACCCAAGAGGCCGTTGAGAGCGAATATCGATTCACAAGAATGGCAGAGTTTGGGCCTGTGGGCTTGTTCATTGCAGATGGTCATGGCCGCATCAACTACTGCAATGAGATGTGGTACAAGATCGCTGGACTCGAAAGGAGCACCACCACACTGGCCGCATGGATGCGTAGCATTCGGGAGGAGGATCGTCTTGGCACCGAGGCGTCATGGCGCCGGATCGTGGACGAGAAGATCGCCGTGACGCACGAATTCCGCTTCGAGGGGTCGAGGCGACTCCTCGGCGGCCATTCGGTCGACGTCTGGGCTCTGATGAGTGCGTATCCCGAAAAGGGCGAGCTTGGCGAACTCAAGAGCATCTTTGGGTGCATCACCGACATTTCGCAACAGAAGTGGGCAGAAGACTTTCAGAAGCAAAGACGGGATGAAGCGGTCGAGATGAAGCGCCAGCAAGAGAATTTTATCGACATCACAAGCCATGAGATGCGGAACCCGCTGAGCGCTATCCTGCAGTGCGCGGATGAGATTGCATCGGGCCTGGGCCGGTACAAGCAAGAGAAGTCGTTGGCAGACGACCCCGACGCCCTGGACGTCCTGATCGACAGCTGTGTTGAGGCAGCCAGCACCATTTCCTTGTGCGCGAACCACCAGAAGCTGATCGTGGACGACATCTTGACCCTGTCCAAGCTCGACTCGAATCTGTTGCTCGTGACCCCCGTCGACGTGCAACCCCTCATGGTGGTACAAGACGTGCTCAAGATGTTCGAGAGCGAACTCTGCGCCACTCAGATTGAGGGGCAGGTCTGCATTGATCAGTCGTACCGGGACCTGGGTATTGACTGGGTGAAGCTGGATCCCTCGCGGCTTCGCCAAGTCCTTATCAACTTGATGACGAATGCTATCAAGTTCACCCAAGGCCATTCCACGCGCTCGATTGTAATCAGCCTCGGTGCCTCGAAAGACGTGGTGGAGGATGGGCTGTCGTACGTCCCTCCACGGTCACCAGACCAGGGAGACATTACCGACGACGCAGACTGGGCCGATGGCGAGAAGATCAACCTCCACTTCGCCGTCACCGATACAGGTCCGGGGCTAGACGATGACGAGAAGAAGATTCTCTTTCAGCGCTTTACTCAAACGAACCCGCGAACTCATGTTCAATACGGCGGCTCCGGTCTGGGGCTCTTCATCTGCCGCACTTTGACCGAGCTGCAGGGTGGCCAAATTGCGGTCGAGTCTGAGAAGGGCAAGGGGAGTACTTTTGCCTTTTACATCAAAGGCCGGAAATCAGACTACGGCCGGGTTCCGCCATCGGATCCTCCCACGCCCATGGAGGCTCTACCGAGCCCTCTGAGCGACCCTACGCCTGGCCGGCTTCAGTCCACAACCAGCCCCGAGTCGCCGGTTCAGGAGGCCATCCAGCAGCCGCCAACTCCATCTCTAAAAAGAATCTCAACGGCCGGGATCTTCGATATTCTAATAGTCGAGGACAATTTGGTGAACCAGAGGGTCCTAAATCGACAATTGCAGCTCTCCGGAAGCAAAACTTTCGTTGCCAACCACGGCGGCGAGGCTCTGGGCGAGTTGAGGCGTTCTCGCTTCTGGAACGAAGACGCTGCCGCCAGACATGACTTCTTTTGGCTCTCGCCGACAGAGGCTGGGACAGGTGGTAGCGAAGACGGAAAGAGCAAGAAGAACATCTCGGTCATCTTGATGGATCTGGAGATGCCGGTCATGGACGGCATCAGCTGCACCCGCGAAATTCGGCGGCTCGAGGAGGAGGGCATCATCACACGCCACATACCCATCATTGCCGTCACCGCCTATGCGCGGCCCGAGCAGGTCGTGAACGCGAAGCTCGTTGGTGTTGTGAGTGCATGCAGTGGAACAGACATGTTTGAGTTTGGTTGCTGACTGCTTATTTCCTTGCAGGACGACGTGATTTCGAAGCCCTTCCGCATCCTGGAACTGCTACCCAAGATCGAGGAGCTTGTGGCAAAGTATCACGTGGACACGTGGGCTTGACGCACTACATGGCGATATGTATGAACTGTTCAGCAGCGTCACGCCGTTCACCTTGTTCGTGTGATCTCAGGCGAGGAGAAAAGCCGGCAAGAATCATGACGGCATATGGTTTTCAAGTTTTGGTTCGATGTTTTGGGACCCAACGTCTTGTACAAGACAAAACCGGCCGACGGAGGAGAAGCTGTGAAGCATATGGCTCAAGTTTTGGCGTTTTGCATCATTGGATCTAGGCATGGCAGAGTTTCCAGCAAAAAGGTCGATTTGCTAGCGAGGGAAGAGGAGGTCATGATGGATGATAGACATCTGTTTCCGATACTAGTCAACGCATGGCGTGCTGCGTGGGAAGCACATGGTTTGGTCTTTTGGATCCGCCGCTTCGGCAAAGGGGGAGTTGGCTTTCAGGGGAAGAGACAAAACGAGTCGGATATACCACTTTGCAAGCAAGCGACGGAGTTGGAAGACGGAAAATAGTAGAGCTTTAATTAATGTCTACTCCTAATACTGGGCTGGGTTGAGTTACATGCAAACAGCGTTCCTGTTCTACTCTGACCTCGCTGTGCTCCGAGTGAGTTTGTTCCGCCCGATCAGTTATCGACGGAGCTGCCGTAACTTGCTCACTGACAAGACTCCAGCCGCTATGAGTACGGCCTGGCCTGACTTGGGATCTACACAAGCAGGCCGTCCTACGTCGGAGCCCCGAGGGTAGTCAACAGAGCGAGCATGGGAGACGATAGCTGACTACGCATGACTTCATCTGCTGTTTCAGGTGGTATATCTGATCGTTTGAGCTTGCGGACATGGATCGGTTTGTTTGGCCGACCGGGTTGCTAGACTTACACTCACTCGCCAAACGAGAACGGAATGCAAAACAGGCGGGATACAGTACATCACTCGTAGCAAAATACCATATTCCCAGACACAATCCACACAGCTCACATCAGACGCCGCCCTCGGGACCCCTATGGGTAAAGCGAACTCAACACGCGAGAGGTAAATTATTAGCTATTAGAAGAGTCTTGCTTGGGTCGGCCCCCCCTCTCTTCCTCCCCATCCCCGCCCTATGTGGCAAGGACAAGAGAGAAAGAAAGATGGGGGGAAACCAGCCAGTCCGATGATTGGATCCATCCACGCCCATCAACCCCACCATCACTGCCACCACCACCATGGCCGCCAACGACGACACAACCCATCCCATCCATCCGCCATCACCACATCCCATCTCACGCACCCATCCCCCGTCCCCAACGAAGCCAAATCATTCATCCTTCTCTCATCAGAACAAGACAGACAGACCCAAAGCCAAGAACCTAAACGACTTGTGCCCTTTGCGCGCCTGCCTGCTGAGGCTGGTGGGAAAAGGGGAGGGAGCGGGGAGAGAGGGCGATGGCGGGGGTATATTTCGGGTATCAAACAGAGAGAAAAAAGAGCAAGAGATACATAAGATGAGGAAGAAAAACGAAAAACGGCGCTGACCGACGCACAACCAAACATTGCTGCAAGATTATGAACGGCCGTGAGCAAAAGAGAGAAACAAGGCAGAAACGCTGTAGCAGTAGCGGTGACAGGGTTGCGGCGAGATGTGCAACGCGCCACATCTAGTTGGTTGGTTGTCGCTGTCGCCGCCGCCAAAAACAAGCCGAGGGTATCAGAGAACCAATCTTGACTGGGTATCTCGAAAAATGCAGATCCGATCCCGACCAAACCCGACGGGAAAAGGGCAAGGTGAGGCTGTTGTCCCTCTCGCGGGGAGTTCGCTCTAATTAATTTTGGGTTGACGGGTTTCATCGTACTTCGTTTCCCTTGTCCAAGCCGACCGACACATTCATGAAGACTCACAGGGCCGAGCGCGCACCCGCATCCTAAGCGGTAGCGGTCACGACCGGGGTGGCGGCGGGGGGCTTGGCGGGAGTCTCCTCAGCAGCAGCAGCCGGGGCGGCGGCGTTGGTGTTCTCCTCGGCGATGGCATCGACGGCCTTGACCTCGGCCTCGGGAATGGCGGGGACAGCGGCGGTCTCCTCGGTCTTGTCCTCAACCTTCTCGGCCTTCTCAGCCTTGCCCTTGCCCTACAAATTGTGTTAGCTCGATTTGTTTCAGTAATGACAACCAGCCAGAACTTACCTTGATAGTAGCGCGGAGCTTGGAGAAAGCCGAGGGTGACTTGGGCTTCTCGGCCTCCTCGTCGGAGACGGAGCCCTCCTTCTTCTTGCCAAAGACAAACGGCAGAGAGCTTTTGCGCTTCTCGCTCTTGACCTCCTTCTTGGGCTCACCGTTGGCAGCGGCAGCGACCTCCACAGTCTCCGTGGGAACGGTGGCGGGGGAGGAAACCTCGGTGGAGAGAGGCTCGGTGGTCTCGACAGCGGGGATCACGGGAGCGGTCTCAGCAACAGCCTCGGTGGTGGTAGGAACCTCCTTGGTGGGAGACGCCTCGGGCGAAGCAGCAGTCCGCTTCTTGCCGAAAGACAGGTTACCGAAGATGCTTTGAGCCAGTTAGCAAATGCAAATTCGGCGATAGTCAGTTGTGACGCTTACCTGGTGCGCTTGATGTGAGTGGGCCTAGCGGGGGTGGTCTCCTCCTTCTTGTCCTCGGCCTTCGCTTCGGCTGTCTCCTCCGACTTCGTCTCGGCGGCAGCCTCAGTGGCAATGGGAGCCGCCTCAACGACGGGCTCGGCAGCAACCTCAGCAACAGGCGCCTCAACGACAGCGGGCTCAACCGCTGGGGTCTCGGCGTCAGCAGGCTTCGCCTCAGTGACCTCGGCAGCCTTGGGCGCCTCCTTCTTGCCCCCGCCGAGCAGGCTACCGAAGATAGAGGTGCGCTTGCGGCTAGCGGAGCGGCGCTTGGGCTCCTCCTTCTCGGCCTTCTTCTCCTCCTCCTTGGTCTCCTCCTTGACGGCCTCAGCAGCGGCCTCGGCGACGGCGGCGCCTTCCTCGGTGGCGGCGACGGCAGGCTCGGCAGCAGTCTCAGCGGCAGGAGCGACAGCCTTCTCCTCCTTCTTGACGGGAGCAGGCTTCAAGCTCTCGAGTGTCTTCTTGTACGTCTCGGTCTCGGTAATGGTGGTCGCAAGCTCCTTGGCCTCGGCGATCTTGGCCTTGAGCTGAGCGACCCAGTTGTCACGTTCAGCAGTGCTGGCAGCCTTGAAGCTGTGCTTGTGGCCCTTGGAGGTGAAGTGGAACTTGTTGGGGCCCTCGACGGCAGGCTCCGAAACCTCGGCCTGGAACAAGAGTTAGCTCAAGCGTTGAAAATAGTCCGGGGCGATTGGCATACCAGGTGGATAGCGCCGTGCGGGGCAGACTTGTCGCCCTTCTCGCTGAAGAAGAGAAGGCCCTTGCCAGTCTCGGCGGCCCACGAAGTCACATGGTGAGCGACCTCGGTAACCTTGTCGGCCTTGAAGGTGCTGAGGGACTTGAGGTCGACGGGGTCCGAGCCGAACCAGAAGAGCTGCTTGGAGTAGATGAAGTTCCTGCGCAACATGTTAGAAACTGCAATGATGAACGCGTTCTCGCGACGACATACTTGGGGAAGTTAGCGCCCTGGCCCTTGTGCTCGAGGCTGCCCTCCTCGACGGGCTTTGCTTCCTCCTCCTTCTTGGCTTCCTCAACCGGAGCGGCAGCGGCCTCGGTGGTTGCGGCGGCATCAGTGGCAGCCTCCGCCGTGACAGCGGGGACAGCGTCGGCAGCCGGAGCGGCAACAGCCTCAGTGGCAGCGGCGGTGGTCGTCTCGACGGGCGCGGCGGCCGGAGCCTCAACGGGCACCTCAACGGGCTTCTGTGTGTCGGCCATTGTTTGAAATTTTTGCTTGAAAAGCAGGGTATCTCAAGAAAAAAGAAAAAGGGTATTTGGGTATCACTGAGTAAGACAGAGAGCGCAAGAAAAAGCAGATGCCTCGCTGTGACGGGAGATTATTATCACGGGTGGCCTGCACTGGGGTGGTTTGGGGGTGTCGCAGAATAATCTCGGTGAAGCTGGGTGCGGGCGGGAAAGAGAGAAGGAGGGAGAGGGAAATGGAAGGGCCTGCCGCGTGATGGTCACCGGGGGGTACTTATTTCGGCACGAGGCAGGTCACGGTTTGTTTCGTGCAAGGTGCAAGGCAAGGGGAACGACCCGGGAGGGGGACCCTCGAAAACGGCAAGCGACCCTCCTTGCCAAGACTTTCTTTCATCCAGTGTGATGCGCGCCGCCCTCGGCAACTCTCCCACTCATTCAAGGCCACCCCTCAATGGTGCCCTGCGCTCGCATCCTCTGACTGGCTGGACATGAGAGAGCCATACAAAACGGACGCGAAGCGAGCTCTTGTGCGGCAGAATCTGACGGACCTTCCCAATCACCGTTCGTCAAAACGCGGCCTGTTGTGATTCCTATGGGGCAGAACAAAGAAGGCGCAACTCGTCAATCGTCGCTTGCTTGGAGGAGCACGAAATTGCTTCAGGCCGTCTCTGGACAGGGATCCAGCTTTCCCTTGCACGCGCTTCTGCTGCAGCCACAAGCTGCTCCAGACCCACAACGGCTGTAGCTCAGTGGCCAAGTGCGCCTTCTGGGTGATATGGAGGTCTCCGGCATCCAGTGCCAGATTTCGGAGCTCCACACACCCACTGCACAGGCCATATACAACCTAAAGTTGTACCGACAGGGGTAAGATTTTTGCACGCGCTAAAGATTTTCGCACACGAGCGAAGATTTACTTGTATCTTGCACGTAAAGAAGGTTTAGAAAGTCGTGCATTTAGGCAAAAAAACCGCAAATGCTCTTGTATAATGCACTTATAGTGCCAAGCAAATAATACAATGCAATTTAATAGATTGAATTGTAAAATGAAGCGTTGATCCGACGGGCGCACGTACCACCTTTTTGAAATTGTTAGGGTGTACTTTGAAGGATGTTTCTTACAGGGGGGGGGGTGTGCCAAGGCGCTCCCCGATTTGAAACTGGATAGCACAGCTCGCGCAAATTCAGACGTTATTTGGACGTAATCAATTGGGGATCCACAGGTTTCCACTGGTCTTTTCCCGTACCCTGCCGCCCTCGTGCCGCTTGAGCATGACAGCCCACATGACAATTCAGTTCGGACGACACGCTTCTGTGAACCGTGAACACCGCAAACAGTCTCTTGGAAGAACAAACTCAAGTCTCAAGTCCATTGTCTCCCTCTGTATTAGTACTTGGGTCGACAGTCTCGGGTTTGCCCCCTTCTTCTGCAAGGACACGTGTGTTCAGCAAGATTCGGGCCAGACTCGAATGCACAATTGAAAAGGAGGTGCGATGGCTGTCGGCATGCTCCACCCACGCCGGCACACCACCGAGATGCAGACTCGGTTCGGTTTCAAAGCGCTTCCAAGTTGTTTTCTGGTATTCGGGGGTTTCCCGACTGGAAAGTTTGGAGGGGCAGCATTGCCACTGCCGTTTCGGTGAAGCTTTTGTATACGGATAGCATTGTCCAGTTTGTATGGATGCGCACTCGAACGGAGGCGGCTGACTTCCATGGGGTGATTGAATATCACATAGTGGGGCACGGCACGGGCATGACCATGGAGGTCCAGGCCACGCCAGTGGTTTGACTCTTGAGGCACCGCTTCTCACCAGCTGGCCTTTTTCAACTACTGTTGCCCCCAACGCCTGGGCAAGCGGGCAACGGGCAACGGGCAACGGGCAACAGAGGCAGATCTATCAAAACCGCCATCCATACCTCGCGTCTCTCACTGGTCGACTGGTCTGGCCAGTCATGCACTGACGTCCCTCTAACCGCCTCCGCGCCCGCATGATTCTTCACAGCCGCAGCTTTTTATGCGGGGTCGTGTGCCGCCCACAGCCCGGCCTCTCCTCTCAGGTTTCAACCCTCCCCCGCCGCCATCAGGTGATTGATCTGATCTCTTGCGAATTCGGGCCACAGCACGGGCATTGCATTTGACAATGTTCATTCGAGATTCTGGGTTGACCCTGACAGGTCTTCTCCCTCAGACTCACCGCTGGCCTGCCCTGCCTTGGCCCGAACAGCTGCCCCTTTACAAGTTGTCGCGGTGGTCATGGTCAGGGTTCAGCCTGAGTGGGTACTGATACGCCCTATCGATACCCACTCTGGCCGATGATCTGTGCTCGGCACTACGCCTTCGGGCTAGCGTTGCCCAAAAATGGACAGTGCCCGTAATTTGCTTCAGGGTCTTTGGCTTGAACCTGTAGGTAGTTTCGAGGATGGTGATATACTCAGGTTTACTTTCATCGAGCTGGCCATTAATTGTTACCCAACCAACAAACAGACAACAAGGTACTTAAGGCTTACCAAAAGGCCAAGCAAGAGGCGGAAGAGAAAGGCGACAACACTTTGTGATATCTTCAGACCCAACATGGCTTAACCTACTTTGAATTAGCGCTACTTACCGACGGGGTTGAACCAGATCTTCAACCGTCCCCACGCGCGGGCCACACGCAACCCAGGAGCAAGTTGACCGATTTTATTTTTGCATTTTGCATGTGTCCCGCTTCCATTGTCACCTCTCCAGCACCCTCGACCCCTCCAACCCTCTCAGGTGACGCAGGTTCTCGGGTGGAAGGCTTGGGGAGGCAGTGACGTTCTTCGATTCCTCAAAGATGGCGAGTCCCGTCTCTGATGGCGACATTTGACCTCACCACAACACCAAACCTTCGATCATCGGTCACGAACTGGCCATGGCATCCGGATTGCGCATCACGACATCGGCATGTCGCGATTCGCCATGTTCGACAACCTACCTATCCGATCGATTACTCCGTACCCGTACTCCGTAGGAATCATCTAATCCCGCTTTCCACCCACCCACCCACTTCCCACACCACACACATGCGCCCGGCCGATCCGTCCCGATCTCCTCCTTAGAACTCCGACCCCGAGACCGGCCTCTTGACAACCTGCTTGGCCCATGCATCAACACCCGGCGCAATGTATGTACAGTGTATGTATGTACAGCTGGGCCCTTTTGTCCTCGACAACAGCACATGCGTCGGCGGCATTGCATGCTCGCTGCGACAAACACACCCCGAGACCCTCTCTTTTTTCCCTTTGCGGTCTTGCCGTCGCGCAGTCTCGCGGTCTTGAAACAGTTTCACCGCGTTGAACATGCATGGCCAGTGGCCAACCGGGGTTTTATCCATCATGCTGCTGCTGCTCAGCTGCTGTGTGGCAAGCGCCGATTTTCCAATGGACAGCGCCGCTGGGTGCGACACACGGCGATGGCGATGGCGATGGATGAGGAGGGGTTGCACCACGGTCCCATCGAGCACGGCGGCAAGCGACTTGCTAAGTAACTGCCCTGGTGTCCTTCGCTTTGCTGTACCACATCTTTGATGTCGGGGCGGGGAGCAAGCAGGCGAAACGTGGGACCCTGTTTGTTGATGGGCTGGCCCGTCGCCGTCCATGTGTCTTTTTCTTGTGGAATTTGTTGTCTGATATTCCCCGTGTGGCCTGGAACGAGTGCTTCTTGATCATCCTGCTTTGGAGTTAGATTTTGTTGTTTGTTGTCCTTGGCAGAAGCCTGTCAAGTATCCCATGTCGTCTGCCGCTTCTCTTTTTGATGCCTGTTCTGGCAAACCCTGCGTGTCGCCGGGGATCTACATACATACACAACGCGACAGAAGGGTGGCCGTGGGGGTCTCACTGCCGCCTCCTTGGTCAGGATGTTGCAACGGGAAAGATGTTTGGGGGAGGCGGCTCTTGTCAGGGGTAGACCAAGCCGTCAACGCCTCGCGGGTTCCCCCCTAATTATCCCATGCTGGCGGGGGGGTTCTCGACGAGGATTTTAACCAGAGTCTTGATGTTGTGTTGCGTTCCACTCTGGCCTCGCCTGATGTTAGGAAGGATGGCGTTGATATTCGGATGCCTATGTTTCATTTGCTTGTGCTCTGTTCCCTCTATTTCCTATTCACTCCTCGGCCGGGAAACCAGAGCGTATGTGCCATTGCTGCCTCACAGAAAGCATGCTGGCTGCATCTATACTACTCGTTCTCATGGGCTTCTAAGGGGGGCCGCCTCCTCGAATATTCCGCTGATACCAAGATCCGGACCTGACGCCGAAGACTTTGACGGGGGAGGCCAAGAGGCGCAATGACGAGAAGGGAGTCCAGAAGGAGGTCCACAAGCAACCCCAGGAAAGGAGCCAGAAACCAAATTTTGATACTTTCCGCGCTGATCTTTTTGCAAACTAGAAGGCTGGTTGGTGGCTGAGCTGCTTTGAGTTTGGAAGGCCCAGGTGAGCGAGTTCAGATTGCAGACTCTGGGCTCAATAAGCTCGAGAAAAACGCTTCCTATTGTTCAATCCCATTGAACCCCCTTACAATAGCCAATAGAATTTACACCACTGACTGGTTCTTCTCCTGCATGGTATTTATTCTCCCCAGCTCCCAGCTCCCAGTTCCCAACTCCCAACTCCCAATTCCCAACTTTCTTGCACACTCTTTCTCACTTGATCTCGGAGCCACCCTTTCAGATTATTCTTGTGGCGGCGTGTCTCACTGCTCAGGAATTCCAAGCACCCGGCAATCACCAATTGACCGACCACAAGTCGATTCTCGTCAAGGTTGAGCTTTCTGCTAGTTTGGGAAGCTTGTCCCTTGAAGACTGGTAAGTGGCAATCCTTCCCGGCTCTCCCCTGGCCTCGTCAATCTCAATCTCAAGTCCAAGTCTCACTCAAAATGCTAGTATCAGTGCACCCGGTTCAATTGGCCTCGCAGATTGACTGAGCAACATCTGTCTCGGAAAGAGCTATCTGAGTGAGGTAGGTGTACTCCGAACCTTTCTTTTGGAGCCGGCATTCAAAATTGGCACCTTTCCCCTTCCTCTTTCCTTCTTCTTCCCTCCACTCATCCTCCACCCATGCACCACAGTCCACTAGAATCCACCCGTCGATACCTCTGCCCTATCTTTGCCCTCTCTCCGATCTACCATGATACCACAACACATTTCCAGAGTACTCGACCACTGCACAAGATGGCGCGTGGTCGAAGGAAGAAGGACGGCCAGACCGGAATTGCTAACCCGAACTCAAGTGGCCAGCTGCACGATTCTCTCGCAACCCAGCAATCCAAACCGGTTGCCAGCAGCAACCGTTCCGTCCGAACGCGTCATCGAGCAAAGCCCAAGGCATCTAACAAACCCGACAAGCCGGCCGACTCAACCGGCTGCCAAGAACAACAAACTTCACAAGAGAAACGTCAGTCCAACATGTTGCGTGCTCGGAACACCAACAACTCGGGTGCCCGGAGCACCAACAACACGGGTGCTCGGAACACCAACAACACGGATCCGACACCCAATACCGGACAGTTGATGAGCGGGCCTGAGTGGTTCTCTTTCGCGACACAGCAAATCGAGAGTGCCAATTGGATGGCACAATATAAAGGGAAGCCCAACAAGACTACGAAGGCCAAAGCGGACACCAAGGCCAACAAACACATGCCGCCCCCTTCCGCGGCACCGCTGCCTTGGATCCTGGACAGCAACTTTGTATGTGACGGCCGAGTCGGTTTGGGTTCACATTGTGCTAACCTGCCCCCCAACAGCCTCGCCCGCTTGATGATGACCGTCTTCACAGCTTCAACTACAATCGCCAGTGGCTCTCGCTGTGCCAGGACCGTGTCCGCGAGGAGCTCCTGAAGCATCTGGCCAATGGCCGACGGGCGCGGTTGCCTCGCCTGTTCCACGATTCGACCGACCACGAGCTGGCCCTGCTGCGCGAGAAGTACTCCAAGAATGGCCAGTCCCGTCTGTATGAGACCCGGAAGAAGAACCGGAATGTCCCCCAGTCATCCACGCCCTTCGTCGTCGTAAGTTTGTGTCCCTGGCCAATTGGTGGTACGGATGCTAACTCTGTCTTAGTCTACAATGGCCGAGGCCGCGGTCACCCCAATCAATGCGGAAAACCCGCTGGTCCGGTTCCTGCGCGTTCCTGAGCTTCGGGCACTCATTGTCGACAAGCTCAACCCGAGCATCCGGGATGTTACGGCACTTGCGGCAACTTGCACAGAGGTGGCATTCTGTGTGAAACTTGACTATGTCCGTATTGCCCCGCCATCTCCGGTTTCTTGATCATTCAATACTGATCCAACCAACAGCACCTCTGGGATTACAACTTGGGTGTCTTTCCCACTACAAAGTTCGTGGTCCAAGACACCGGTGTTCGGGCCTCCACCTTGGCCATCAGCCCAGTCTCGGCCGAGCCCTACCAATCCGAGAGGAAGCCTTACATGGCCGACTTCACCAACATGGTCAAGCTCTGTATGTATCTTCACGACCGACTTACCATACAATGATTCAGCATACTGACCCCAACGCAGGTGCGGCCATCGCAGAAATCCCCAACAGCTTCAAGAGCATCATCCTTGACCGGATCCCGTTTCTCAATGTTTCATTGGTCGAAATGATGATCAACACAATGCCCAACTTGAAATCGATCATCATCACTCGTTGCCTGTTGCTTGATGTCACTAAGCTCAAGCCCTTGTTGGACGTGATCCAACGTCACCCCCGCATCTTGGAGAACAAGAGCAAAGACGCCGCCAAGTCCCAGCCGACCAAGGAGTACATCCGACTCGACTTTTTCCCCTTTTTCTTCCGGGGCCTTGACTCCGCCAGGCGCCTCGGTTCCTACGGCGTCACCCACAACGAGCCCACCTTCCACACACCCAAGGCCATCTTTGGCCTGATTCTGCAATGCTGGGATCTTGCTCGGGAGGTGGACATGGACTTGTTGAGCGACGGGTCCTCATTTTTCAGCTTCGTGCGCCAGCTGCCCGGCCCGGACATTATCTGGGCGTTGAAGGCGCGGGACGCTCTGATCACCCGCGAACACGACCTGGCTGCTGGCAGGAAGAACCCTGAGCTCATTCGAGACAACTGGGCCGACGACATCACAGCCGCCTTGACCGGAGACGATTACAAGCCAGGTGTCTTCCCCGCCCACATAGCGAAACGTCGACCCGTCGATCACCACGCCAAATACTACTGGCGAAAGGGGTCCCGGTGCGGCACGTGCGGCGTCACTTACCCCAGATCTCTTTTCCCCATCCGACTCGAGACTTGCTGGTGCTGCAAGATGGTCCGGTATGTCAACGTCATGGAAGACAGCCATCTCCGGCTCTGGCAGCACAGTGCGCTTGATCACTGGTTTAGCGACCTTGACCCTGGGACTGCGACCATCAACGATGTGCTTACATACCGGCCAACGACTTTGGACGGTGCCTTGGACGATGTCCAGCATGCTGACTGGGTATGGAACGACTACCTCTTCAAGTTCCAGCCTGAGAACCAATTCTCACACCCGCCACCAAAAAGCCTTGCCTCCAAGTTTGGGGGGGAAGCAACATCGATGGTTCGCTGGCGGTCCTACCGCAACCCAGTCATGGAGCCCTTCGACTACCGGAAGGGCGGACCTCAGTACCAGGACCCTTGCAAAGAGCAACTCTACCCCACCAACACCCAAGACGCGGATTTTGGCCCCGAGAGCCTGCAGAACTTCACCATCAGCTGGCGCTACTTTTCCATGCTGGACAGGATCTTCACCAACGACTTCATCGCGAACTACAAGAACCGCCGCCGCAGCGACCCCATCTTTGCTGCCACCTATGGCGACATCACGTCCGCCTCGGACCCGCGCGTGCAACAGGCCATGGCCGCTGCCAAGGCGAAGAAGGGCTTTCTTCCCATGCCCATTTACCAGGCACACCTTTGGCAGAACAAGCGCGACAAGGAAGTCTACATGCTTCACCACGCGCTCACCGAGGATTGTCTGGTCTCGCTGTTCACTCTGGGGAACACGCCCTTCAACCTGGACAAGCCTGTCCTGCATCCGACGATTGACGAGAAGGAGTACAAGAAGGCGCATAGGGACTTGGAATGGACGATGACGCGGTACAGCGCCCAGCGCAATTGCTGGTGAGCCGTTCTTGGCCGCGTCTGAAGGGGTTGGTCGTCGCATGGGATGGGTCAAGGTTATCTTCTCATCTCGTGGATGGCAGAGGGGTCTCGGTTTCCGTTTTTCTCTCCCCCTTTCCGCATGGCACAGCATCGTTTCAGGAAGTCCAGTCAACCCCCCGGGAATAATTCTCAGGGAAACGGATGACAGGACATGAAACGGAGCATCGATGACAAGCGGATGAGGATTTATTCGGTTTATTTTCCGTCTTTTCTTTTCTTTAATTTTCTTTTTCCTTTCGCCTGGCTTTTGAGAGCCAGCATGGCATTGGGTTTCGCCTCGGGAAACCGGACATAACAATGCGCAAGAGGGAAATTACATACAGGAAACGAGTGTATGATAGAGGCCGGCATGAGACTGGCGTTGGTTGGCATGCATTGGTATTGACATGGAGTGGTACTCATCGACTGATTAGGGAAAAAATATAATAGCCAGGCCGTCATAATTGACTCCTCACTCAACAGTGGGAGCGCTTCTTAACAATTTGTCGATTTCTTTTTGATGAATTGGACAATTGTGGCATGAACCGTGATATACGTTGTCGCTTCCTCCCCATTCTTCATGTTGTAGAGTCTGTCTACAGTGTAGATCTGGAGTCGCCGATGTCTTGGAACGGATTTAGGTCGTGGGTATCTAACGTCTACTTCGAACTCTACAACCATCTTGCATTGACCGACGGCAGATGCGCCTTACTCATCGCGACTCTTGGCTCCCTGCAACTCCGGTACCAACCCCTTCCCTCCCCCAGCCGCAGCACCGGCAGCAGTAAGCCCGACCACATTCCTCAGATTCCCAAAGCTCAAACAATCGCTGATCCGCCTCGTCCCAGAGAACAACATGACCAGCCTCTCCACGCCACATCCCCACCCGCCCGTAGGCGGGAGGCCGGACCCGAGCGCATGGACATAACTCTCGTCAATCGCCACCGCCGCCTGGCCTCCTGCTCCTCCTCCTTCGCCGTCCTCCCCCGCCGCGACTGCCTGACCCTGGGCCTGGTCCAGCTGCGCGACAAACTTGCGCCGCTGCTCAAACGGGTCGTTCTCCTCCTCGTACATGTTGGCCAGCTCGCGGGCGCCCATAAACACCTCGGTGCGCGCCGACACGTGCTGGCCCGTGGCCGGGCAGACAAAGGACTTGGCCAGCGGGGACATGCAGACCGGGTGGTGGGTGATGAAGAGCGGGGCGTCGGCCGAGAGGGGCTCGATGTGTGCGGCCGCGAGGTGGTCGAGGAGCTGGGCGAGGGAGGTTGGCGGGGTCGGCGGGTCGAGCGGGATGTTGTGTTTGTCGAGGGCGGCGAGGAGGTCCGGGAGGGCGGTCGCGGAGGTGAGGGGGGGGAGGGTGAAGCCGAGGGCGGATTGGAGGGTCGGGATGAACTCGGCTTGGCGGAAGGGGCGGGAGAAGGGGGTGAGGTCGATGGGGGGCAGGGAGGTGAGCTTGGTGGCGATGAGGGCTTGGCAGTGCTCGGCGGCGCCGCGGATGAGGGTTTCGGTGAGGGCGATGAGGTTGTCGAGGTTGGCGTAGGCGTGGTAGAATTCGCAGATGGTGAATTCCGGGTTGTGGGTTTGGTCGATGCCTTCGTTTCGGAAGGCAGGCCCGAGCTCAAAGACCCGGTCGACGCCGCCGACGACAAGCCGCTTGAGCCAGAGCTCGGGAGCGATCCGGAGCGCGACGTCTCTGGATACTGTCTTGGCTGAGACGGTGAAGGGGGTGGCGGTAGCACCGCTAGCGTCCCCAGCCAGGATGGGGGTCTGGAACTCGAGGAAGTCCCTCTCGTGGAAGAAATCGCGGAGATATTTGATGAGGTAGGAGCGTAACCGCAGGATGTCTGTGGTCCGCTGGTTCACGAGCATGTCGAGGTGGCGATTCTGCGTCCGCACTTCCTCGTCCACGAGCTTGGTGGGTAGCGGAACGAGGCCGGGAGTCAGCAGCTGGGGCAGGTGCGTCGCCTGGATGGTGAGCTCCCCGGCGGGTGTTCGCGTGGCCTTTCCTGTCACAGCTGTGGGAGAGCAGTTAGCAAGGCTAGTAGGCGTGGCAAGTTGAATTGCCCAGTACGTACAGATGATGTCGCCCCTGTTGAGCAGCCTGGCAAGCTCCTTCAGGCCGCGGACAGCGGTGCCATCTTCAAGCTTCCCAAGGTTGCAGATGCCCTGGACATTCTCGAACTCGCCCTTCAGGTCGAAGAAGACGAGCTTGGAGCCTGCACGGCGGACAGACTGGACGCGGCCATGCAGAGTGACCTCCTCCTCGGCGACAGTGCCTTGGGGGATCTGGGCGTACTTGTGGCGGAAGTCGGGGATGCGCATGGGCGGACCATTGTGTCGGAGACGGGGGTACTTGAGGGCATTGGCCTGCTCCAGCTCCTGCTGCCGGGCCAGGTGGAAGAAGCGCAGGTAGGCCGGGTTGGGGGCGCCCGCCGACTTCCAAGTGTACGGGCGCAGGAACTGGAGACTCGGGGCTGGTCTCATCGCATCGTCTGGTAGTCGGGTCAGCAATGGCTCGCGGCATGACACCAAGGATACGGATTAAGAAGCTCTGCAATTCAGAAACGAGGCAATTATGATCACACACGCCGAAGCGTGTCATTCGCAGCGGTTCTTCTGTGACGCCATTCATCATTTTGAGAGACAATTGAAAAGAAAATGGGCCAGCGGCAGCTCTACTCACAATATCTGACAATGTCTCGACACTGTACAGTGTGTCGTCGTTGCAGATTCAGTTGAAGATGGGAAAATTCAAGCCAGAAGAAGCTGCCAGAGGAAGGTGCCCCCAGTCGCGCTGAACTTTTATACAGCATGGATCCAAATCAAGCCGCCCAATAAGCGTTGCGCATTCCATCCAGCAGCTGCCAAGAATGCCACCCGAAGATTCCCCGTCCTTGGCCCGAGCTCCACACCATGACGGGCAAAACCACTGCAGGCCCGGATCCAGAATCAAACGGATCCCAGACGCCAAAGCCATCAACGCGAACAAAACCGACACACAGCCCGCTCCAACCGATTCTCAACCACCCCCTTCCAACCTCGACCCCCCACGCAACCAAAGGGCCCCCCTTTATTTAAACAGCCGCCAACATGTCTTTCCTCGGCCTCGGCAGACCCCAACCGACCTCCGCAGAGAAGATCGCAGCCGTCGAAAACGAGCTCAAGGTCGTCGCCGAGATGCACTCCCGGTGCGCCCCCCCTCCCTCCCTCCCCAATTCGAACACCAACAACCACAACCACAATCACAACCAACTAACCCACGCACCTCTACAGCATGATCAAAGTCTGCACGGTCAAGTGCATCGACCGGACGTACCGCGAGGGCGAGCTGTCCAAGGGCGAGTCGGTGTGCCTGGACCGGTGCTCGGCCAAGTTCTTCGAGGCGCACCAGACCATCTCGGAGCAGCTGCAGCGCGAAGGGGCGGCGCGCGGCGGGATGGGCGGGGGGATGTGAGCGGACTGGAGCCACTTTTTTTTGTGACAGACGACCATAGAAGGGTGGGACGCGCGGTGGGGGGGAGGAAATACCTGCTTACCTGGCCAGCCGGCTCGATACGATACCGTGTGTGAAAAGGGGGGGGGGGAGGCCACGTGGTGCCGTGTCGGCGTGTACAATACGGAGGGATGGATGGGAGGAGGAATGGGGGGGGATCATGCCTTTGTTGCGCTCCGGGTCACCGGTTTGGCGTGTGGAAGGGTTTGCGCCGGTGGATGGATGACGCGGTTGGGGGCGGGTCTGGAGCATGTATAATAGAACGCCAGTCGACATGATGGGCAACTAGAGCGGTCCGGCGTGACCATGGCAAGGGTTGGATTAATCACCGCATCCCTCCTCAATCCGCCTTGTCCCTCCAATGCTCCGTCTGTCTGTGTAATGTTAGAATGTGTTTGTGGCAGCAAGCGCCTCCCCCCCCCCACCCCCCGGCGTCGACTGCAGTACCAAGACACCAATGCAATGCTCCCTTCTCCCCACCGTCCAGACTAATCAAGTTACAGCGCCTGACGAGCATCTCTCGGGCCCATGACGATGTTCGGCCCCGTCCCAATGCCCGTCACCGTCCGCACGAACCAATGCACCCAGCTTTCCGTTTCAAACACCCCCTTCAGCTCGGCCGCCCGCCGCTCCACATCCTCCACCTGCGCCTCAAAGTGCGCGACCCCGTCCTCGACCTCACTGACCCGCGACACGAGCGCGCCAATCTCGTACTCGAGCTTCGCCGCCAGCACCTCGACGTCCTTGACCGCCTCGGTGAGGCGCGCCCGCTCCTCCGAGACCAGCTCCCTGCTGCCGTGCCGGATGCGCTCGTACGCCTCGTTGACGGCCTCGTACAGCGCCTGCAGCTCCGTCTGCTGCGCGTCAAAGGTCCGGTCGAGGGCCTCGACGTCGGCGAGCTTGTTCGACACCCACGGCGCGAGGTCGGTCTGCAGCACGTGCAGGCGGCTGTACAGGTTGTGCGCGAGTTCGGCGCGCGACTGTACGACGGCGGCGGTGGATGCGTCGTTGGCGCCCGGGGGGTCATCGGTGAGGCTGATGACGTCGTCCCAGTAGAGGACTGCCTCCTCGGCCTCGCTGAAAGAGAGACGTCGCGGGTACCGGGCGTCGTTGGGGCGGCGGCTGAGGGAGGCCAGGCAGTCGACGCTGTGGCGGCGCTGGAGGGATAGGAGGGTACTGTCGCAGTCCCGCTCTGCAGCGAGAACTGGCCCCTGGAGGTCACAGTCGGCGACCACGGACCCTGGAACCGAGACGGCGGTGCTGCGGACCTGTCTGGCCATCTCGGAGAAGGCGGGTTCTGACAAGCCATGTTTCCCTCCTAGTAAGTTGCGTGGCCCCCATGGTGGCCCCCATTGCGGCGACGCGGCTTCCTTGGCGTTTCCGAGCCTGGCTTCGACCAGGTTATCGCCCGAGGGTGGTGTGCCAGCTGCTGATTCTCCGGTTTCTCTATCCCTGAGCGCGGCAAAGTAATCCTCGGGCTTGACCTTCCAGGTGAAGGCCCGCCCAACAGCGACAGGACTTGTCACAGCAGCAGATATCTGAGCCAATGCTGCAATGCTAGAGATCGGGTATCCGTTTACTGCCATGTCTGGAGTCTCGTCCTTGGACGCCCGGCTGGCATGCCCTCTCAAACCACCCCCCACCGCATCCCGGATGCGCCCCAGCCCTGAGCGGGCGTCGCTCACCTTTCCGGCCACGCTCTTGAAGACCGTTTTCCGCAGCGCGTCTCTGTCACCGATGGGGGTCTCGGCCGAGGTGGGCATGGATATCGCCTGTGGAGGTGTGTATAGAACAACTGCGTCTTCCTTCTTCCTGTTGTCCAACTCGTCCTCCACTGGGGCCGACTGCGTTCTCCTGCTCCCAGACGGCGTAATCTCCTCTTTCAGCTCTTTCCCGAACGATGGTACGGGATGGTCGTGTTCATGGTCCTGGTCCTGGAGCGTCCTCCTTGGCTTTCCGTGCCACAGCCACTTTGGCCGTTCGCCATAGGCCAGATTGATGAATTTGGCCAGATCCAGCGTCTCAATGTCTCCGATATTGGCCTTGTCCCGGCCGCCCACCATGCCGATGACGAGCTCACCCCGTTTCCCGCCAATCTCGGCGACGGTGGACTTGACTGCCTTTTGGACACCCCAACCCCCTTCCCCTGCCGCCGCCTTGGCGGTCAGGCTGTGCAGTTTGAGCAGGGTCTGTCGGTCAAGGCGCCGTGTCCTCTCCAGCTTCACGGATTTCTGAAAGGTCCCAATCCCCTTTTTCGTACTTTCGATGTCGAAGACATCTTTGGCAACCGGGGCACCGTAGTAGCTGAGGCGATTCCTGGCCCCCAAAACGGTGCCGAGAAGGGCGGCAACGGTGGTTGGGCCCAGGATGCCATCTGTCGGCTCAATGTTGAAATACTCGGAGCCGATTTCGGTCCACCAGTCGTTGATGGCCTGTTCGGTGACATCGCAGAGCAAGCAGTCAATGTACTCTTCCTCGAGCATGCCGCAGATGTAGAGGGCCTGCTGGCAGAGCTTGACCAGCTCGAGCACGGCCTGGAAGACGGGTATCCTGTCGCTTGTCTTGTACAACTGCATGAACTTTGCCTGCGTTGCCGATGTCGGGTCTGCAAGGGTTAGACCCGACCGTCCAGAGCAGCCCAGCCGCTTCAGGTTCTCGTTGACGATGAATTCTTGGCGATGCTTGCGTATGTCGCCCTCGGGGACCGCGATGACCGTCAGCGCCGAGGGAAAGCTGCTGAGATTGGTGACCATGAGCTCCCCGATGTCGGTCTCCTTGGGCCGCGCGTGGTATTGGTAGAGGGCTCGGAAGTAGACCCTCAGCCTTGGCGACCAGTCCCGCTCGTCTGCGGGTACCTCTAAAACGCCGACGGCGACCGTGTGCTTGGGGTCGCCCGTGTACGTCACGATGACAAGGGTGGGCGACTGGCGCGAGCACGCCCACTGCTCGACCAGGTACAGCTCATATCCGGCGAGGACATGTCGGCGCTCGACGACGGTGACTACGGGATCGCTTTCCAGAAACCTGGACGGGCACGCGTCAGCAGTTGTTCGGGTGCCACGCCAGCAGGCCTCACGGCGGAGACAGGCGCAAACCTACTTGAAGGCAACGGGATCGGGGAGGACCACACGACGCCGGTTCGGAGGCGGAGGGAGGGCTAAGGAGCTGCCCATCGCACCGGCAACTGCAGCACCGTCGGGGGCTTCCGGGGCCAGCTTTGCATTTCGCTGGTGCGAAGCTGTCAGGGCCAGCGCCAGCTCCTCTTCTCGGTGCACCCTGCCGTCAACGGCGGTGGGAACTGGCAGCCGGAGAGACATGGTGTGGGCCGTGGTGCTACGACGTCGACGTAACTAACGGCGTTACAGCGGCATTGCAGGGGGTCCAACAGCGGTTTGGCTCGCCGACTGGCCAACACCCATGCGAGCAACAAGGAACCACGCCCGAGACAGGACCCATCGGGGCTAGCCGGAGCGGTCAGGGCGTGGGAATCGCTTTCTGTGGCAGCGGCGAGAGCAAACGTTGACTTTCTTTCAGTAGTAGAATCCATTCCAGACAGACAGTCCTGCCAAATTGAGGTTGTGTCAGGGCAGCGTTTCCGTGTGACGACGGGTGATGTACAAATACCTGGCAGGTACTAGAATCGATGAGGTGAATGAAAGTTACGATATTCTAGACCTGCAATACGAGACACCCCACCTCGATACCCATTGCATTGTGGGTGACTGTTCTGTAAGACTGTGCTCCAGCGGGGTCAGAGGGGGTGGGTCACCTGAAGCGGGTCGGCAAATTAGCGTCATTCGTCTGCAATGCAGTGGCACCTGTTCAACGTTCAACCTGGACATGCATGCGACCCAGGCTCGCCAGGCCAAGCTATGATCGAGTCTGGTGGGACATCCAGTCCTCCACCTCCCCGAAACACCCGACACCAAGAGAGACAACAGGGCGCGGAACTCGCAAACCAACCACCCAAATCTGCCTACATCTTCATTACGATTCCGGAACGCCCCCACCCTCGGCTGCCGCTCTGCCCAGTGTCGCCCAGACAATGCCGGAGCTTCTTGCTCCATAACCTTCTTACACCAACTTTCCCACTTCCGTGACAGCCAGCGGCCGCCACACCCAGCACACAACACAATGGACAGCACAAAACAGAAGCTGGAGTCCCTCCTGGAGGACCTGTCCAGGGTCAACACACTGCCCCGGCTTTCGGCGGCGGTAGAGGATGTCGACAAGATCATCGCCTTGCTCAGCTCGGCGCGCGAGCAGGTTGCCGGAGGTGAGCTCTCCCCTCTGCCCCAGATAGCCGGCTGCTTGTGTACTCACTGTCATATCAGCACTGGACCCTCACACGGCGAGCCTGACCATGACGAAGCTTCAAAATCCCATCAAGACGGCCTTCGACAGTGTCAACGACGACTTGAAGGCCGCATCGGCAGCGCACAAGAAGTTGGGCAGGGCATTGGACAAGGTACGCCGTCCTTCTGGGGGCCCGAGCCATTCGTAAAGCCATCCCAACTAACACTTCGACGCATAGAGCTTCCCCCTAAAACCGCTGCCGGCGGATAGCGATAAGATGGACGAGCATCTACCCCTCATAAACCGCGCGATCGCCATGCACCTGCTACGAGAAGGCCAGTTCTCGGTGACATCGACCTTCATCACCGAGGTGCAAGAGAACCCCCCTCGGCCGGTGTCAGCCGACCCTGACGCGTCCATGGCCGACGGCGCCAACGGCACAGACGACGACGGGCTGCCGGTTCCGGACGACGAGGACTACAACCTGACATCACTACACTCGCAGGAATTACAAGAGCGGTTCGCAGAGATGTACACGATCCTGCAGCAACTGAAAGCACAGAATCTCATGCCAGCCATCGAATGGGCGCGGGCAAACTCGGCCGAGCTGGAGGCGCGGGGGAGCAACCTGGAGTTCGAGTTGAGCAAACTCCAGTACGTATGGCTCTTCCAGGGCCCGGCCATCAACGGCCTGCCCGACGACGGGCGCAACGGCCGGGCCGGCGCCCTCGCATACGCGCGACAGCACTTTGGCCGCTTCCAAACCCGCCACCTGCGCGAGATCCAGCACCTCGCCAGCGCCATGGCCTTTGCGCCCAACCTCGCGGCCTCGCCGTACCGCGCCACCTTCGCCACCGCCGTCGCCTTCACCGACATCTCGGCGTCCTTCACGCGCGAGTTCTGCAGCCTCCTCGGCCTCTCGGCCGAGTCCCCGCTGTACCTCGCCGTCACGGCCGGCGCGCTCGCCCTCCCGCAGCTCATGAAGTACCGGCTCGCCACGCGCGCCAAGGGCACCGAGTGGACGACGGCCGGCGAGCTGCCGTTCGAGACGCCGCTGCCGGAGAGCATGCTCTACCACAGCATCTTCGTGTGCCCCGTCAGCAAGGAGCAGACCACCGACGCCAACCCGCCCATGGTCATCCCCTGCGGCCACATGCTCGCGCGCGAGACGCTGCAGAAGCTGTGCAAGGGCAGCCGCTTCAAGTGTCCGTACTGCCCGTCCGAGGGCCAGATCAAGGACGCGCGCCGCGTTGTTTTGTAGGGCCATGCCGCTGCGCCGCCGCTGCTGTGCGGGCCGGTGGGCGGCGCGGACCGCCGGCCGCGGGGGTTGCTGGGGAGGCAGGCGGCCGCGCTGGTGGCGTCCGTGGCTGAGGAGGACTGGGAGGACGGAACGACGGACGATGAGGACGATTCGGCGCTGGACATCCTGGTCACCTTGAATATCTTTGCCGCCCTCGGCGAAGGGCGGCGTCTACGGGCGGCCGCGAGGGCTCGGGGCGGTCGCGCCGGTGGTGGCCGTGGCCGAGCACGGAGATGACGATGATTCCGTGCAAGGCATGCCGGATTATCTCTGCCGTTTCCTCTTACTCGACTGTCTGTTCACAGATGCAATGGTGGCGCGGGAGCTGGGGTAGCCAAGAAGCGGCACACACACGTTGGTATTTCCACTCAGCCAGGTTGTTTTGTTTTGTTTTGCTTTTGCTTTTGTTCCAGCGTCATTGTTAACAGCGCAACGGAGGAGGCGAAGCCTGCGGTATAACGGAACCGGCTGGCGGGTCAGCGGCGCATTTGCTTTTCGGCTTTGGAGTTGAGTGGTCTGGGGCTGGGGCTGGGGCTGTTTGGGATACTGGCATTGCAATGGTGTGGCGAATCATTGGTATCGGGGCGATGGCGACGGGGTTTGATAGATTGAAGTGCCAAAGTCTTGAATTGACACTCTCCTGAGCTTGGATCTGTCTACGTCGTTTCCGCGTCATGGCCATCGGCCATTCCATGTTGCGTAGCGTACAGAGGTAACCATGACACCACCATGATGAGCTCTTTCTACCACTCTCGTTTCATGCGACCTACCTATCGATTACCAGGACGGACAAGGTACATGCTATGTTATACACGGCCACCAAGCCACCAAAAAGCCTGTAAATGCATCTAGCCTCGCCTGTTCCCTCCACTCATCATCACCTGTTTTCCCTCAATCTCTGCCGGCCAGCCAGGGACAAGCTGGCGAGCGCGCAGGTAGGGTTATAGCAACATTCGCAGAACCACGCCTCCCAACCCAGGCCAATGCTCGACCCGCGAAAACGAAGAGAGAAGAAAAAAACCACAACGCCATTCTCCCACCCCCTCCCTCATATGCCCTCCTCTCCCCCATCGAAGAAAGCACCAGATGTCTGTTTACAGAAACGCCAAAGGTGTGGTGCGTACGCGAAAGCACTCATATGAAGAACCGGACAGGGAAAAAAGAAAGCAAAAAAGAAAACCAAATGGGATATCTATGTCGTCGCCTAGTGTCGCGACGGCGTGGCGCTCGTCAGACAGCAGTAGAAAATAATAACACGCAAAAATATAAACAAAAAAAAGAAAACAAAAAAATCCCTTCCAGCACCAGCAGATGTTGCCTCAAAAGACTTTCCCGGGGTCGTGAATTTCGTTAGGTATCTGTGACGCTTCGGCTCACTTCGTTGTCCCATCCCCACCCAGCTACCCACCCACCGCCGTGCCATTATCCTCTTCCCCCTTTCCAACCCGAAAACATGGCCGCCGGCCAACCTCAGTCGATCGTCATGCGACTAGCAAGCGTGGGCTTCTGGTCATGCAGCTGGTACGAGTTGGCATCCTCCTTCTCGGGATCCGGGCCGGCGGGCCGGAGGAGGTGTCCCTTGAGGCCGGCGCCAAAGTTGCTCATGCAGATGAAGGCGTTGATGATGGTCAGGATGATGAGGATGATGGTGAGCACGGCAAAGGCGGTCAGCGACCGGCGCACGGCGTCATAGTCCTGGCTGTGGCCCGGCTGGTAGATGCGGACCAGCTTGAAGAAGAAGTAGCCCAGGCCGCCAAAGTAGAGCAGGGTGACGAAGGAGACGCCGATCTTGTTCTCGCGCTTGGTGAAGAAGGCGGCGCAGAGCAGGATCCCGATGGTGATGGGGATGGCGGCGATGTGCAGGCCCAGCTCGAAGTCCTTGACCGAGTTGACGATGACCAGGAACTGGACGGTGAAGCCGAGGAAGAAGAAGAAATCGAACTTGAGCAGGGCAATGTAAATCTGGAGGTCCGTCCTGTCAGCGTCTCCCATTCACCCACCATCACGTCACCACCAACTATTTCGGTCCAGGAGAACGCACCTGGTAGTGGAGGAAGCGCTTCTTCATGCGGTAGTCGGCGCCGATCTGCTTCAAGATGTCCCAGGCGAACTCGCGGTAGAGCTGATAGGCGATGGCGCCCATGGCAATGGTGATGACACCGATGATGGCGGGGATGGCGATGAGGAACGGCTTGCACAGCTCCCACACCTTCCGGTCGGCCTCGTCCTCCTTCAGGGCGCCGGCCTCCAGCAGGCGGTTGATCGAGTTGTTGATCTGATCGATCTGGAGGATCGTGTATATGAACAGGGCGAGGTTGGCGAAGCAGAGGCCGATGATCTGAATCGTGTTCTTGAGCCGCAGGGCATCCCACGACAGCAGCAAGATGTAGAGGAAGCCGAAGATGATGAGTGTCAGGAAGGTTGGGATGGTGCGGTATTGCGAGTTGAGCCGCTCATCGCTGTTCTCTTCCCAGTCCAGACTGAACTGGAATCGCGCAAACACATATCTGGATTTTGCCACGTCAGCATCGTCGGGGCGGTTGCGGCGTGTGCCGGGCGAGGGCAGGGAGGTCCTACGACTCAAAGGCCACACAGACGATGGCCTGCAGGGTGACGACGAGGAAGAAGAGCTTGGCCCATTTCGATGCCAGAAACTCCCCCGAGCAGAGTCTGGGCTTGATCCGGGCCGAGCTGGCGGGAGCCCCCGAGGCCATCATGGCGCTGTCCCGATAACGGGGACTGTGGGTCGCCTCGTCAAGGCTTGAGATGGGCTGCGACCCAGTCAAGTAGGACCGCCGGAATTCTCGTTGAGAAGCCAGGGCGGGCGTTTCTCCGGACAAGGCGATTGTTGTCCGCCGCTTTCAGCTGGTGGTTTGAGCTGGTGATTTTACACTGTCGGAGCGATCGGTCGCGAGGGGGACGGTCGGGTGGAGAGGACGGGAAACCCCAGGAACGACGAACGAGCGGGCGTCTCGCGGGGGATCGATGGGGTTAGCGAGCGGTTTGTCGAGCGCGTTGCGTTGCCGACCGGAGGAGGGGCCTGATGGGCCCAGGGGATTTTGCTTAGGGTTTGTCGACGGGGAGCAGGCTGAAACACATTGAGGAGCTGAGCTGTTGGAGCGTCTCTCAATACGCGGGCGGAGGTGCAGGCAGAGAGCCCCGTTTCTGGTGCTGAAACGGGCCGGCCTGTTGTGCAGTTTGCTGTGGCAGAGGGAAACGGCCGGGCCTGCGTTGGGTGATGTCCCCAGAGAAAAATATAAAGAACTAAGATGTATTGATGAAGCCGAGAATCTACGCGACCAGGGATACTTTTAACGAGTGGATGGAAAGAGGGAGCCGAGACCTCACTGTGCTGCCCGGTTGGAGGGGGGGGGGGCCCGCGGGAGACGTTGCGGGCGCGGCAGGGCTGTGATGTGAAAACGGGGTCCGTCCGGACTCTGGCGCCAAGCCGTTCCATCCAAACACGGTCTAGTCTCTCCACCCGTCTCCTACCGAACCACAGGGTTGGCCTGGCTTTGAGGCTGTGCAAGGCTCCCCGGATTCCGTGAGCAACCTTCGCGTAGCGTTGGGGTTGTATTCTTGGTCGTTGTGTTGTGTATACCTAGGCGGGACGTTGTTGTATCGTCCATTCGAAGCAGATAGAGACGAGCATACAACTGAGAACGGATGGCGTCCCGGCCTGCCCCTGACAGCTTGGCTCCGTTCCAGCCACAGGCCCCTTCGGTAAGTTTGAGGGACCGTTAGCTTTTCGGGGCCGCCTGCGCCATCCCGGGTTGGTTTTGACGACCAGGGTAAATCCAACCCGATGATGGCCACCGGGATAGTTGGACGGATACGGATACCACAACATCGATACCATTGCCGGTCGCAGAGATCTGTATCTTGCACGTTCCCTGAGGGTGGCCAACCGAAGGTGTCTGGTCCGGGAGATCCTCAATCCTCACATATTTAGGTCGGGTGGGGTCAGGGTCTCCATGTGGGACGCCGAGCCAAATATTTTCATGCGTGTGAGAGCCGAACGGCAACATGACGACGGAGATGCAGAGGATCGTTGGCCCCAAGCCCATACGAGCACGTTACGATCTGCACGGCTCGTATGCTTTCCAATGACGATTAAGACGGGATCCCCGCGGTCGAGGGAGTCAGAGGGCTGGTGGTCCACTGCCAAAGCTATGTACTTGGCAATCGCGACATCTGCTATGCATCGATGCATATCCGTCGAAGCCCGCCCGTCCACTCGGAACAGGGGCCGTTGTTGTGTCGGGCGTTGGGCGGCCGGCATTGGAATTTGGCGTGCAGAACAGACTTCCGCCGCTTGACATCCGGCATTTCTCGGCCGAGGAATGTTGGGACAAGGGACTAGAGCTGTGCCATGCCAGCACTGCCGAAACGCTACAGTAGACATGGACAGACGGTGGAGAGACAAGAGGTAGAAGAATGCATCTTGCAGGTTAGGTGGCCGCGCCAGAGGGGTTCAGACTTCAGAGGGCCCTCCGGCGGACAAGCAGCATCCTGGCTACAGTGCGGATCCCCCCAACCCCTAGTTAGCGCCCGGCCGTTTTGCGCGCTTCTCGGCAGCCCAAGCACGCGCCAAACCACCATCGCTACCGATACGGAACACCTCACCCCCACCATTCTCGAGATGGCCGCGATGGATATCGATACCAGCGATGGGATCCTCAGTAAGGTCGCGCTGGGCGGGTCCATGGATTAGTGAGTGCCCCGATGCCCGACCTGGACCGCGGCGCGCAATTGCCGATAATCGCTAATCTCGATGTCGCAGCTCGTCCTGGCCCGAACTGCTGCCCACGGTACTTGACCGGATTGAAAAGGTACAATGCCAGATCCCATGCCCAGCCCGGCCCCCGCTAATTGTTTCCTCCAGATCGCCCACACCGAGTTTCCCATCCCCAACATCCCGTCTCCCAGCGCGCCCGTCCGGCCTCCGTCCCCACGCTTCCTCGCGCCGCTCCCTTCGTCAGACCCAATCGACGGCCCCGAGTCGTCATCGCAAGAGACAAACAAGCGGGATGCCGGTCCGTCCTCGCCCGCGGGCATCACAAATAATGGCACACGAGCGAGCACCGCCCCGGCCTCCACGGCAGCGGTGCCCTCGTCGACCTCCGGTCCCCCAGCCCTGCCGAAGCCCGTCGCCGACATGCTCGATGAGATCCTGTCGGTTCTGCGCACCAACTTCTCGCAGTATCCCCCGCACACAACCCAGAGGCTGTCCGAGCTCGTGCTCAATCCGCGGCAGCATTACCGCCACCTGGTGCCGTATCTCCACGCGCTCGATCGGGTCGTCCATGTAACCAGCGGCGCCAACATCTATCCACTCCCGCCGGCCCTCCCGGATATCAGCGCCATGTCCCTCTTATCCAACGGCGTGGGGATCGGCAACTCGGGCAGCCTGTCCATCGACACCCCGATGGCGAATAACATTGGGTCGGACGAGGCATTGGGCGGGGCGCTGCTGACGCCAATCCCCTGGTTAACGCGGCGCGTAAACGGAGCCGATAGCGACGGCGGTAGCGATATCGAAAGCTCATCGCCGCTGTCAGCAGGCGGGGAACCAGCCCAGCAGTTTCCCTTCTCCCAGCAGCCGCAGCCGCAGCCGCAGCAGCAGCCGCAGCAGCAGACACCAGGCGGCCAGATGGAGCGCAGGGTACACACCGAGAGCACAGAAACCATAGAAGGCCCCAACGGCATGGGCAGCATCGAGACAGTCACGGTATCCGTAAACAGCATGGCCCCGATAGGTCCCGGAGGGCCCCTGCTGTCACAGCGCAGCGTCACGCAGGGTGAGCTCCTGCGCCAGGAGCAGCGTGCCGGCGTCGTGCCGCTGAGCCAGCTCAGCCGGCAGCAGCAGCAGCAGCACACACAGGCACAGGCACAGGCACAGGCACAAGCACAGGACAGCGCCGGCGCCGCAACAGCCGAAGACGCCCCCATGGCCGAGGCCGCCGCCGCCGCCGACGCCCAGGACGAATCTGGAGACGCGGAAGAGATACCGCACGCGCGCGGCCCCGACGAGATTGGCCCGGCCGACACGGGCCGCGACGCAGCCTACATGGCAAGCGGCGCCGCCCTCGCGCCACGCGGCATGGACGCGGCAGCCGCCGTGGGGCGCCACCAGAAACCCCAAGACGACGACAACAACAACAACAACAACAACAACAACAACAACAACAGCCCCGCCGCCGCCGACCCAGTCCCGCGGAGCCCCAAGCGCGAGGCGGCCGCCGCCGCCGCCGACGACGACCGCGACGACGCAGGCCCGGACAAGAAGCGGGTCAAGGAGGGCGGCAGCGGCAGCGACCAGCCGCCGCCCACCCCGCCCACCACCGAACCAGGGCGCGACGCCGAAGGCGATCTCATCCTCCCAGACCGCGCCGCCGCCGTGGCAATTGCATCCGCGTCCGGCACCGAGCCCGGGTCTGGCACGGTCGAGGCAGGCGGGGTTGGGGGGGGAGGAGGACAAGGGTGCTGCGGCGGCAGTGGCGCATGACGACGACGTCTGACTGAGTGGGTGGGTGGGTGGGCGGGTGGATAGGGTTGGTGTTGATGAAAGGGTAGCTTTTATGGTGGACGGCTTCTTACGGGGCGCTGGCAGTTGAGAATGGATGGCCTTCTTGTTATTATCGCAGCGACTTCTTTTTCCGTGTTATGCGCTGTCAAGGGGTTGGGGGGGGGTCTGGGAGACAGGGGCAGGTTGGCTGGTGGGGTATGGGTGGGTGTTGCTTGGCTGCGTGGTCGGGTTGGTCTTGAAGCATCAGCGGGATATGGAGGAATGAGAACGGAATCGAGTTCGTGGCGTCTCCATCTCTGCTTCGGGGCGTGCGTGCGTGCGTGGCAACGTGCAAATGGTGGTCATGATGCGAATTAGCTACGCAGCTATGGTACCAAGATCCTCCCTACTCCATAATCCGCGTGATGCTCTCCCGCACAATGATGCTGTTCTGCTTCTCGTCGCGCTTCACGCGGAAGAAGTCGTCACAGAAGTCGCTGCTGTGCATGTGGCGCAGGAACTCCTCGTCGTGCGTGATGACAATCAGCTGCAGGTTGGTCTGGTCCCTGCGCTTCTTGATCAGGCCGTGCAGGCTCTCGGCCAGGCTCCGGATGTTGTCGCTGTCGAGGTTCGTCGTCGGCTCGTCGAGCGCAATCAGGCCGCAGTTGACGCCGAACGACTCGGCCAGCGCCAGCCGGATGATGATGCTGGCCAGCACCTTCTGGCCGGCGCTGCACCGCCCGCGCATGTCCATCTCGGTGTCGCCCTTGACCATGGAGACGCGGTAGTTGTAGTTGCGCTTGCCGGTGCCCGACCCGGCCCCGGCCCCGGCGCTGGCCCCGGCCTCCATGTCGGACCGGATCTGGATCGTGTCAATGTCGGTGCCCTGGTACGTGCTCTGCCACAGGTCGGCGATGGACGCGTTGATGTCGTCCATCTTGCGCGAGTGGTACTGCATGATGGCGTGGTCGACCCCCACGGTGGCGCGGGCGAGGTCGTCGATGGCGGCCTTGGTGGTCTCGACCCGGATGTGCGACTCCTTGTACTTGATCTTGACGTCCTTGAGGTCGATCTCGTACTCGTCGTTGAGGCGCGCAAACTCTTGGTCCTTGGTCGACATGGAGCCCATTGTCCGCTCGCGCTCGGCCGCAAGCTTGCCGCGGTGCGACTCGTGGTACCGAGCCTCCTGCACCAGCCGATCGTAGTCCTCCTGGGCATTGCGGGACTCGAGCTCCGCGATCTCTTCTTCGAGGCCGTCACGCTCGCGGAGGATCTTGCGGTACGTGAGGTTGTCCGCAATGTTCCGCTTCTTGGCGTCGCTGTTGTCGACCTCCTTGTTCAACGTGTTGATCTGCACTGTCAGGTCGCGCATCTCATTTTCGAGATTGGCGATGGTGGCATCCAACTTGGCAATGAGGCGCTGGTTCGCCGCCAGGTTGGACGGGCCGCCCCGGTCGAGATACTCCTGGATTTCGCCGCCGATCATCTTGAGCTCGCTGACCGTCTGTGCGATGTCGTCCCGCTCCCCGGCAACCTTGTGCTCCCTGGACCGCCCTTGCCGGCGGACCTCCTCAAGGGCGGCGCGCGCGCTGGCGATTTCCGGTTCGAGCCGCTCCACCTCTTTATCGGCCTCCTGGATGGTGCCCCGCAGACGGCCCTGCTCCTCCTTGTATCGGCGGACCGACTCCTGGAGGCTCCTCTTCCGTTCGAGTTGCTGGACGGCATTGCTGATCTTGTGCCTCAACTCCATCCGCTCGACCTCGAGCTGCGAGGCCAGGTCTTTCAGGCGTTGCCTCTCAGCCGTGAGCTTGCTGAGCCTCGCCTGAGAAACCCGGATCTGCTCCGCACATGTGGTTTGCTCCTCGTTGATCTCGTCGGCGCTCCGCGTTGTGACGCTTGAAGTCTGCTGCGATCTCTCCACCTGCCTCTCGGCATCGATGATATCTTTGTGCGTCTGAGCAATCTTGAGGACGTTCTTGCCGAGTGCGTCGACCTCCTGCCGCCTGTCGTCGGCCTCTCTGAACGCAAGGTCTTGATCTTCAAGGCGGCGGACCAGGTCTTCCCTCTGTGACGACGCCGAGTCGATCTCCTTGATCAGCGACGGCAGCTCATCGTCCAGTCGCAGGTATGTTTGGTATCGAGACCGCACGGCTTTGAGGGTCTTGATCTGCTCAGTAAAGTGGACTTGGTCGTCCATCAAGTCCTGCTTGTCCTCGTCGCTAAGCTTCTTGGCGATCTTCTCGAGCAGTTTCGATTTTGCGGCCGGCTGGTCCTTGAAATCGCGTTCACAGTAATAGCACTTGTTGAACCGCGCGGCCCGGTCTTTGATGCTCGAGTAGTGCTTCTTCATCTCGTCGTACAGTTTCAGATCCGTCTCGGTCTGGCTCAGCTCCGCCTCGATGCTTTCCATTTCCTTGGTGTAGTCCTCGATGGGGGGCGCGTCCGGATTCCTCACGTCCTTGAGCGCTTTTGTGACTGCTCGTTTGCAGTCTTCCTTCTCCGCGGACAGTCTGCTATGCCGATCTTTCGCGTTGGAGAGCTTGTACTCGACCTGCTTGAGCTCCTGCTGCGTCGCGTCCTTCTGTTTCCTCGACTCGGCAACAACGGTGTTCTGGCGTTTGAGGGCGGTCTGAAACACGGTTTCAATGGTGTCCGGTTGCCAATCCTTTCCGAGCAACGTAGAGAACGGCTCGCTCCATGTCTTGGTGAGAATATCTAGTTCCCGGCGCCGCTCCGTCAGCTGCTTCTTTCGCAGGTCCAGCTGAGCTCGCTCGGATGCCAGCCTGGTGCACTCGACGAGCTCCCGGGCCAACTTGGCAGACTGGGCCTCGAGGTTCCAGATGTCGTCGCTCAGCTTCTTTATCTGGGTGTCCAAGTCGGCGGCCTGGTCATCGGCCTTTGCGGTTTCAATTCTGGCCTCGAGCTCCTTCAGATCGGTGCGGAGCAGGGCCTCTGCGCCTTCGTCGACATCCAAGCTGCTCAGTTCACCCTGGATATTCGCGGACTCCTTTCCGACCGTCACGATGCGCTGCTTGGCCGAAGCGCGATCGCGGATGAGCGATGCCTTCTGGCTCTCGCGCTCCGTGATGGCGGCAGTCTTCTGGTCAAGCTCTTCTGCATTGTCACGCTGGAGATTCTCCAGCTCGCGTTTCTTGTCGTTGAGTATCTTCTGGATGCGCTCATTGAAGGCGGCGATCCTCCGCTCGTCCAAGTCTCCATCGTAACCCCGGATTTCATGGTGCTCCGAAGCGTCGTGGATCATGTTCTCTCGCGTGACGAGCTGGCGCTCATACTTGTCCTTGTCGGACTGGTGCTTGCCCTGCTCGGAGGCCTTGGCCGTGTGTTTTGCCCGTGACGCCTTCAGTTCCGCCTGGAGTTCGTGAAATTGCGCGGTTTTCCGGTCTCTATCGGCAACGGTCCTCGCAATTGTTTGTTCGTACTCGTCGAGGGTGGTCCTCAGGACTTGGTCTAGGTCTGACAGCTCTTCGATGCGGCCGCGCAACTCGGCAATGGCATCCTTCTTGTACTCCAGCTTCTCGGCTTTGGTCTGGAGGTCGTTCATGATCTTCTGGAAGCTGTTGGCCTGCTCGTACGTGTCCTTGATCTTGGCAGTGTCCCCGTCCATCTGGTCGAGGAGCTCGCCGCATCTGTCTCGCTGCTCCTGGATGTCCCTGGTGAGCTGGCACATGAGCCGGAAGACCTTGTCGGCCCTCTCCTTGCCCGCCTTGTATTGGACCTCCTGGGCCCTCAACACCGTCAGCTCCTCTCCTTTCCGCTTGCGCAGCACCTTGAAGTTGTCGATGACTTTGCTGTACTTCATGGCCTCGAAGATCTCATCGAACCGCTTCTTGAGAGCGGCGGGCTCGCTCATGGGCCACAGGGACTCGTCCTGATGGCAGAAGATGACAGCATCCAGGATGGCCGGGGAGACGCCGAGTTTCTCGGGGACCAGTTTGTCGAGCTCCATGACGCGGGTGGAGATGACGTGGCGTTCCCCATTGTTCCGGAGCAGCAGGCTGCCCTCTAGCGTCTTCTGGGATCGTGTCGTCTTCTTGACGAGGAGCTGCACGTTGCGCGTCACGACGTAGGACTCGCCGACGGTTGACCGGAACGAGACCTTGACCTGGGCGCGGACGTCTTTCTCGCCAACCAGGTTGGGGTCGTGGATGAAGGCGCCGCCCTTGCTGTTGGGCGGAAGCTCGCCGGTGGTGGCGTACTTGAGGCACTCGATAATGGTCTTCCGGGGGCGTCAGCAGCGGTGGTAGAATAGAAAGCAACTGGGCCGAGTGGACGTACCGTCTTTCCGGAGCCATTGTATCCGACGATCAGCGTGAGCGGCGTGTTGAAGGCGATGGTCTCCTGGTGCTGCGGCCCGAAGGAGCGCACGCCCAGAATGGAGAGTTTCTCAATTCTGGACATGGCGAGACCCCAGCAGGATGGGCACGGCGCGGCCTGGTGCTGTTTCGTGTTGCGCCGCGGGCCGAGTCGTGCTCCGGATCGTCGGCTCGGCGGCGGGGACGATTATATTGAAGCCGAATGGATGTCCCCGATCTTGGTATGGGATCTCGGTCGGCATCCGAGGCGGAACTCGGCGAAGGAGCGCGTTTGACCTTGTGCGACGCGTGGTTGTCGCGGGTTGTGGAGTGGAGGCGATCAGCCCGTCGCGCGCTCACGGGATCTAGGCAGCAGGCGGGGCGGGGCTAGTGCCTCTCTGTTCCCCCACTAACAACCTGAACACAGGCAAAAAAAGATCAACCTCAGAAGTCGGAAGACATGGTTCGCGGGCTTGCAAAAAGACTGGACTGTGTGACTTTTGTTGTAATCTGTACTCCGTACCGTGTAATTGATTCCCAGATTACCAGGGTGCTCTCTGTACGTTCCGCCAAGCTCGCCGCAATCCGTCCCGTCTGCACCCAGCGACGGCGACTTTGATTGCTGCCGACCAGGTGCAAGGGTTGGGAGCGCGGAGCTCTAGATTCCCATGCCGGGCCTAGAATCCCCATTCCCTCTCCGTGCTTGCAATTAATTTATTAGCTCGCCCCGCCGCTGGCCTGCTCCGACTGCCGTCCTCACCATCTCACCCATGGATTGATTGGTCTCACGCACTCGGCGCGAGCTCATCTTGTTTCCTTTTCTCGGGAATCCGCCCATGAGTCCCCGCCCCGACCCTCCCGGTTTCGATACACATCCCCCCCCTTGCCGTCATGTCTCACGGGCCGCCGCTGCCTGTCGGCATGGTGGACTTTGGAATGCCCATGAGCGGCCCTGATATCCCGATGCTGCAGGTCCGCCTCTCCGTCAACCACCTCGTGCGACGCCGTCATGCGCTAACGTACTGGCTGGCCGGCCCTGCAGATGAACCCAGATCCGGGCGATGCGATGCCGATAATGGACAACTCCATGTTTAGCCCCTTCGATACCACCATGTCTGGGAGCATGACCCCCAACAATCCGCAGCCGCAATCCTTCCCGTCGACCCCGGCCCCGTCCGGCAACCCCGAGAAGCCGCCCTTCTCCCCCGACGAGGCGACGGCCAACCAGTCGCGTGATCGCCTGGCCGCGGGAAACGCCAGCAGTGCGAGCAATCTGACCAAATTCACCAAGCAGCGCAACTGGCCTGCCAAGGTGATTGAGGAACTCCAGGATCTACTACAGATCCTCGACGCCAACGGGAGGATCAAGAGCGTGTCGCCGAGCGCCGAGCACCTGACCGGCTATACGCCGTCCGAGCTCCGCGACCACTTCATGCGCGACCTCCTACATCCCGACGACGTGGGCGTCTTCACCTCGGAGCTGAACGAGTCGATCGCCTCGGGCGCCACGCTGCGGGCCTTCTACAGGCTGAGGAAGAAGGATGGAGACTATGCCGTGTTCGAGGCCGTTGGCCACGCCCACATTGCCGCCGCCAGGTTCGCGCCCAATCCGAACAACCAGACGCCGTTCTGCCAGGCCGTCTTCATGATGTCGAGGCCATACCCCACCACGAAAGCAGCGCTGCTGGATTCCTTCCTCGAACACAAGATGGAGAACGAGAGGCTACGACGCAAGATTGCCGAGCTCCAACAGGAGGCACAAGACGAGGAAGACGAGTTCGAGCGGACATGGCCGCAGAACCATGAGCTCCAGCCGCCCGAGAGCACCATGATGGGCCTGGGTGCGGGAGCGGGAGCGGGAGCGGGAGCGGGAGCTGGAACAACAAGGCGATCACACCCCCACACGGACCCCTCCGTCTCGCCGCGCGACAGCCGCACCGCCGTCGACACGACGGAGCTGCTGGCGCCAGAAAGCGTCCGGGGGCCCGCAAGGCACCCCTCCACGACGACGATGGGCGCCAGCCACGCCGACACCATCGAGATGCTCACGGGGCTCCGGTACCAGGAGGGCGAGCGGAGCATGGGCATCACGACGGGCAACCCCAACCCGGCGCTGATCACGGGGGACGCGGGCATCGCGATCCCCGTCGACCGGGATGCGCGCGCGGGAGAGAAGAAGAAGAAGCTCAAGGTTGCCGAGGAATACGTGTGCACGGACTGCGGTACGTCACGAAGCCCCGGTGTGCGGTGGTCTTTGGGGATCTGGTGGGTTGCTAACTATACTGCGTTGCTGTGGAATTTAGGGACGCTGGAATCGCCCGAGTGGCGGAAGGGGCCGAGCGGGCCAAAGACACTCTGCAACGCGTGCGGGCTTCGCTGGGCGAAGAAGGAGAAGAAGAAGAATTTCCAGCCTGGGAGCGCGGGCGGTTCGGAGAACCACGCGGCTGACTGATTTGCATACGATTTATTATTACCCGTGGTTTGGCGGACGCCGGGGGACGGACCCGAGTCTGGAGCGGGACTGCCGATCCCCCCTGGCGACGAGACATGATGGCTTGCGCGGATGCATTCTATGGCGTGGGTCGTTTACAAGACGTCCGGGACGTCAAGGTTGAGAAGGATTCCCAGATCTGGTTGTGTTGGATTAATTAACAGCAGGCTTAGCGGGTTGCCGCAATGAAATGGATGTACCTCGATACAAGCGGCAATGATTGCACATGTCGTGCGTTATCTGATGCGCTGGGGTATGCGGGGTATCATGAAGTCTAGACTCTTTGAGCAGAGTGTGTCCCAGTGTTGGGGTCGAAACCTCCAATTGGATCACTGCTTGGTACACGAGCTGGTGGGTAAGAGGGGTCAGTCAGCTCCTGTCCCTTCACCCCCCGACTTGAGCTCCCGACTTGAGCTCCCGACTTACCCCACCATCTCTCCCGAGTGTCACTACCTCCAAGACAACACCTCCCCAGCAAGTAGTGCAGCTTTACATAGCTGTTCCAGTCCTTTTCTTCGCAACTTGACACTCAAAATGGACAAGCTATTCGGGAAAGTCGCCGACAAGGTGCTCGGCAACGATGATGAGGACCGCCAGGGTGAGTGCGCCGTCAACACGGCCAAGTGGATGCCGAACACGAGCGCTTACTTGAAGTTCCCCCCATAGAGCTGCCCCAAGGCGGCGGCAACCGTATGCCCATCCACTCCCTCCCCCCTCAAGACCACCCGCTACCCAGCCCACAGTAACCCATGGCGGCGCCGACCCCGCAGGCGGAGGCCATCCGCACGACGGCGACGACGACGACGACGACCTCCGCGGCGCCGCCCCCGTCGCCGCCTCCCAGGCCCCCGACGACCAAGACTTCTTCTCCGCCATCCTCGGCCGACTGATCCAGAAGAAGAAGCAGGGCGAAGTCTCACAGGACGACATCGACGAAGACGGTACGCCTCCCGTTCCCCCTTCTTTCCCTTCCCACACAGACCACAGAACCCCCCCCCCCCCCCCCCCCCCCCCCCCCCCCCCCCCCCATAAAACCCGCTAACAACGCGCCCACCCCCCACCCGCCAGACGCGATCCAGTCCCACCAGCAGTTCTTCTCCCCCGCCACCGCCCCCGCCCCCGCCGCCGCAACCTCATCATCCCTCGGCAGCGCCGCCGCCCTGCAGGCGCTCAAGCTGTTCACCAGCTCCGCTGCCGACCCCGAGAGCGCGAGCCAGAGCCAGAGCCAGAGCCAGAACGCCTTCGTCGGCCTCGCCATGGCGCAGGCCGCCAAGTTGTTCGACGCGCAGTCGGCGTCGGGCAACGTCGCGGCCGGGGCCGACAAGCAGAGCGCGGTGATGAAGGCCGGGGAGATGGCGCTCAAGATGTACCTGAAGAGTTCCTATGGCGGGGGCGGGGGGGGTGGGTTGGGGGGGTTGGTGGGGAGGTTTTTGTAGTGGGTGCGGGGGGATGGAGAGGGAAGGGAAGGGAAGGGAGGAAGGGAGGAAGGGGGGTGGAGGCACTCAGGTAGCTGGAGGTGGATCAATGCGGACCTTTTTTTCTGTGAAGCGTGTGCCAAGCATATCGTGGGCCTGACGAAGCTGTAGTGCTAAGGGGGAGAGGGTGGGGAGGGTGTTCTACAAGCACCCAACATCCGCGCCCGGGTCGGCTGCATTGCACTGCCGCGTCTGCGGACAGGTATTCACACCGCCATGAACGCCGACAATACACAGTACACTCTATCACCACTCGGCCACCTCTCCCTTCGCGGGCTTCTCCACGCGGACAACCTTGTCGCAGTTGAGGAGGCAGAGGGGGTCGAACGCCGCCTTGATCTACATTTGGACTTTGTCAGTCCGCGTCTCACAGTAGGATCGGGGGAAACTGAGACTCACCCTTCTCATCGCATCCACCGTCGTCTCGCCCAGTTCGTGCGGCAGGTAGTCGCGCTTGACGAGGCCGACCCCGTGCTCGCCCTAAAGTAGAGCCGTCAGTCAGTCGAAGGCACGGATGGCGATGCACCAATGGCAGTGCCTACCGTGACAGTCCCCTCCATCTCCACCGCGCGCTTCACCATCCGGTGGACACAGTCCTCGGCAAGCCTCCGCTCGGCGTCGCTGTACACCAGGATCACTACACCACCGCGTCAGCCTCGTCCGTCGCGCCAGCCATCGATCCACCGCGCGACACAACCTACTGTGGAAGTTCCCATCGCCCACGTGGCCCACAATCGAGCTGGTCAGGCCGGACGCCTTCATGTCCTTCTTGGACTCCTCGATGATGTCCGGCAGCCGGCTCATCGGCACCGCCACATCGCCCGTCCACACGTGGTCGCCGGGCCGCCGCTGGGCCATGGTGCTCCACAGCGCCTCCTTCCGCGCGGACCACAGCTCGCCCTGCTCGGTCTTGTCGCGGGCAAAGTCGAACGACTGGCCGCCCGCGCGCCGGGACAGCTGGCGCACGATCTCGACCTGCTCCTTGACGCCGCGGTCGGTGCCGGTGAACTTGAAGAAGAGGGTCGGGGCCTCGCGCCACTGGCGCGACGTGGCGCCGGCCGCGTTGATGAAGCGCATCTGGTCGTCGTCGAGGATCTCGACGGCGGCCACGGGGATGCCGTCGCCGACGACGCGCGCGACGCAGTCGGCGGCGTGGCGGATCGACGGGAAGCTGGCCACGGCCACGGACTCGGCCGCGGGCCGCACGCACAGCTTGAGCGTCGCCTCGGTGACGAGCCCCAGCGTGCCCTCGGACCCGACGAACAGGCGCGTCAGGTCGTAGCCGGCGCTGCTCTTGCGCGGCCGCTGGCGCGTCTTGATGACGGTGCCGTCGGCCAGCACGACCGTCAGGGACAGCACCCACTCGCGCATGGTGCCGTAGCGGTACGCGTTGGTGCCGCTGCAGCCCGTGCCGATCATGCCGCCGATCTGCGCGCCCGGGCCCGGGTCCGGCGGGAAGAAGAGGTTGTCGTCGGCGAGCTGCTCGTTCAGCGACTCCCACCCGACGCCCGGCTGCACCACCACGTCGAGGTCGGCCTTGTGCAGCGCCAGCACCTTGTCCATGTTGCGCCCAAAGTCGATGCAGATGCCGCCGCGCGTCGGCGCGAAGTGGCCCTCGAGGCTGGTGCCGCCGCTGTAGCCGACCACGGGGATCCGCCGGACGTGGCACACCTTCATGATGGCCGCCACCTCCTCGGTCGACGACGGGTACACGACGCAGAACGGCGTCTTGGCCGGGTCCGACTGGTACGACGACCACTCCGACGTCGCGTGCTGCTTGACGTCGTCCTCGACGGTGCTGACGTTGTGCTCGCCCACGATGTCGACAAAGTCGGCCCACGCGGCCTCGAGGTGGGCGGGCGACAGTTTGAACTGCGGCGGCTTCGTCGCGCTGAGGGGGAGGGTCGAGCTGGGGTCGACATCGCGCGGGTACTGGTAGCCCAGGATCCACGAGACACCGCCGACAAAGAAGAGGACTGTCGTCGGGGTTCTATCGTTAGCGCGGAGACGGCAGAGTGGAGACGCTGGCGGTCCTACCAAACGTGAGGCTAAAGTTCCGGGCCAGCTTGGACTCGGGCCGGGTGCGGGCCATGCGCTCGAGGTCGGAGCGCTCGCGCGCAAGACGGTCCATGATGCTCTTCGTCAGCTGGCCCTGGAAGGACGGGCCCCTCCCCCGGGGCTGGTTGTTCTGCGGAGGCCCCGTCGACGAGTAGCGCGCGGGCACGGTGTGGCGGGCGAGGAGGCAGGTCGGACGGCGAGCTGCGGCGGCAGCAGGAGCCGTGGAGCCCTGCGCCAGACCCTTGGGCATCTTGCCCGCAAGCCGCGACATGGCGTGGATCGGCGGTGTTTGGTTCAACTGGTGTCGGGGTTGGGATTGGGAGCTATCTGGGCCGCATGTCTTGGTCCCGTCGTCGGTTTTGAAGGTCGCTGTTCGGGGATTGTCGACCCGAGTTGCTTGCCAAGAACGTGTTTGCCAAGGACGAGGACGCCGCTGTGGAAAAAAAAAGGTGGCAGCGGATTGGGGATTGGCAGGGATCAGCACCCCCCCGGAAGACGCGGAAGACGGCATCTGGAGGTCCGAGCACGCCAACTTTACAGTTTAGAGCATCCCGAATTCGGCAACTCGGACAATTCCCAACCACGCACGCCTCGAATTACGCTGCGTCTACCAAGTTAGTATTCACGTCAGGTCCGTTTCCGCAGCACCAGCCCCTCCGTCACCGTCCGCCCACTCACGCCCACCCCTCCGCCCCAACAAGCCTGATATTAAACATGGGCGCCCCCTGCCCCTGAACATGCTGCAAATACGTCTCCAGCTCCGCCTCGTCGCTGACCGGCAGCGGCAGCTCCCCGCCATTCCCATCCTTGATCACCCCCTCGATACTCCCGCAACCCGCCCCCGGACACTTCTGCTCCGCCGCGCTCCTCAGCTCCGCCATGGTCCGCGACGTAAGCGGACAGATCCACTGCCGGGCCGCGCTGGGGAACATGGCCGCGCTCGCGGCATCTAGCCGGAAGAAGACGGCGATGGCGGGGCTCGGCGATGCTGCTGCAAATGCGGGTGCGGGTGCAGGTGTTGGCGGCTGGTAGGTCTGGGCTAGTTGTGCGGCGGCATATCCTCGCACGTATTGCTCGTCTACGAACAGGTTCGGGGTTTCCGAGGTGAACAGCGTGTCGGAGCCGAGTTGCGCGTCCATCATCTCCTGGTCCGCCCCCGGAGGATCCATATCGTCTGCGAGCACGAGGCGAGATTCTGTGTGTGGGAGGGGCTTCTTGTTGCGCGAGCCGAGAGGCCGTCCCCGCCGGCGGGGTTGGGAGGGTGATGCAGGTGTAGCTGCTGCCGAGGCTGGTGAGGGCGCTGGTGCTGGTGTGGCCTGCGCGGCCTGCTTTTGTTTGGGGGCCGCATCCCGCTTCGCAGCCTTGCGCGTTGGCGTCGCCTTCTCCTTGACAGGCGGCGGAGCTGTCGGATCTTTCCCCAAGCGAAACACGTCGTCGTGGTATCTCCTCGTGGCACTGCGGCAAAGCTGGTTGATGGCCTTTAGCTTGCGCTGGTAATTCGGGTCCGAGTCCCCGGACGCGACTATGGCACTGAGGACTTCAGACCCGGCCATCCACCGTTGTTTGAGCTCCTCGAAATATTCCCACCCTTCATCTGACTTGGTTGTAAACCTCTCTTCGGCCATGATCTTGTAGAGTTGGGCACGGATCATCCTCCCCTGTTTCGGGTTCAGGCCGAGGATGGTCTTGGCCTCGCCGACGCGGAGGCCGTTGGCCGTGACCCTGATCCTCTTGGTTACATCGCACGCAATGATCTCGATGGCCAGCCTCTTCTTGTCCAGGTCGGCGTGGTCCCACATGACGGCGCGGAGGGCCATGCTCTCACGGACCAGCTGGTCCTTGAGCGCTTCCCATCTCTCAGGCCCAACGAGCGTCTTCTTGTAGACGCCTGCATTCACGCAGAGCGAATGGAATTTCTCCCGGACCAGCTTGTAGGTATTCTTGTCGAGCTGCAGGATTTCCTTGGCTTCGGTGAGCGTCGTCTCAGAGGGGAAACGAGGCGGCCCCGGCGGATCGGCTGGCAGGCCGGCGTATGGCCTAGTATGCCGGCGCCGTTTCTTGGTCATCCATCTCTCGTGGTTTTCGGCGGCGACAAGGTGCCTCCGGTGTTCCCGCTGGGCCATGCGCATGGCGAGCGCCTCCTGCTGAGCTTGGGCCTCGGCCGGGGACAGTCCACCCGTCCCGTGGCTGTACGGGGTGCTGTTGTAGTCCTCATCCATCGTGGCTTGGCTATTGCCGTGGCCGCCTCCACCGCCGCCAGTCTCATCTTCGCCATCTTCATCGTCATCGTCACTATCTTCCTCCTCCTCATCGTCATCGTCATCGTCATCGTCGTCGTCGTCGTCGTCACGTTCCGTGCTTTGGGTGCGTCTCCGTTGAGCAGCGGCCATGCGCTCAATCTCTTGCGGATACCCGCCGTTCATCCGCAAAAGCCATCCGTTCCTGGTCCGGATTCGGGTCACCTCCCGGTCCCCGATCTCAAAGCCCTCGTTGTTTAGGATGCTGACCATGTCCGTCTGGGGCTGGTTCTGTTCCCAGAGCTCCCGAACCCGGGCAACCAGGGCCTCATTCTTGTAGGCGGGGTTGCGCCTGTTGGGGAATTCCCATCGGGCAAAGGTTCCCTGGTAGGCGCGTCGGCTGGGGCGGCGTGGCCATGATTAGCCGTCGAACAGAACAAGTACGCAGAACAAGTGTTGGCGGGGCCCGGTGCGGTGCGGGGCCCTGCGCCGGCGTTGTTCTCAAAATACGGAGTGGGGTTGCGGCAACAGGATGGGACTGGCAAAGTTACGGAGGCGGGGAGGCGACGAGGTGCAGTCGCAACACAAGCAACTGCAACATACCTTGGTCCAAAGCCATGGTGCTCCCTCATATACGCCATCACCTCATCCAACGACTTCTTCTCCTCGACATACAGCCGGTGGCAAGTCTGCCGGTGTTGTCCCCATTTGTAGCCCATGGTTGGGGTGGGTGTGTGTTGCGCAGATAGATTTGGTGATGATGGCTCTGTGGGACTCCGAAGTTTGCGCAGCGGCGCAGTTGGCCGAAAGGCGCGCTGGAGGTCTGTGCAGACGAGCATGTCCACAACTATAGATATATACACTGTAGTCACACTGTACTCTCCCCAGTCCTGGTCTGGGACAGAGGAAGGAGCGTCTGCGAACCCAGCATCCCATGGCCAACACAAAATTTAAGCTGGAAACCTTACAGAAATACCTATTACCGTAGCGCGGATATACGCTGCTAAGTGCTAACAATCAACACAGGCACAAGACATGCAATCCCAGCCCAACACAATCACTCCTCCCCGTTCCTCGCCCTCTCCCTCGCCAGCCCAATCACATCCGCCCACTCCTCCGGCCGCCTCCTGCCCCCGGGATAGACCTCATTCAGATACCCCTCCACCTCGCCCGCCACCCCCAACAGCTGCTCCTCGGCGCCCCACTCGCCCATCGCCATGACCCCCACCGGCAGCACGCCCTCGCCCTGCACCGGCGCCACATAACCCCCGGGAAAGCTCACCGCCGGACACCCGCTCGTGTTCGCGAGCCACGCAAACGTCATGTTCCGGATCGACAAGTTCCCATCGCTGCACCCGTACCGCTGGTCGCCGGGGTGGATCGGCCACCCGGCGAGCGGCGTCGTCGGCGTCAGCACCACGAGCCCCGGGTGCGCCGCGAAGAGGTGCGCCAGGTGCTGCATGATGACGTGGCGGATCTGGCCGTACCGGAGGTAGTCGAGCGCGGGCGTCTGGGCGCCCGCGGCGAGGAGCACGCGGTTCGGGTAGTTGAGCGGCGCGAGGTAGCGGGCCGGGTCGGCGGCCCGCGAGAGCGCGTCGCTGGCGCTCTCGGCCAGCGTCGTGGCCGCGTGCGCGATCTGGCCCTGCCGGAGGAAGGGGAGCTGGATCGGGACGAGGGTGTAGTTGAGGTGCGTGGTCAGGTGGGCGACGGCCGCGTCGAAGACGGTGAGGACGTCGGGGGCCGCGGTGGCGACCCATTCGCGGCAGATGCCGAGGGGCTTTGGCGCGGAGGGGGAGCGGGGGATGGAGAGCGCGTGCAGGTTCTGGGCTGGGTCATGGGGGTTGGGTTGGGCCATGTGCCGGTAGGCGATCGTGAGGTCGGCCGCGGTTGCTGCCATGGGCCCGACGATGCCGACGGACGAGCTCAGCCCCATTGTCCTGTTGTGGGTGGTCTTGAGGCCGTAGGTGCCGCAAAAGGCGGTCGGGATGCGGACGCTGCCGCCTAGAATGGGGTCAGGGTATGGCTTCGGGACTGTCGCTGCACTACTCACCTGCGTCTGTCCCAACAGCGATGGGGACAAGGCCGCCACTGAGCGCGGATCCGGCCCCGGAAGATGACCCGCCGGGATAGTATAACTTGTTGTACCAGTTGGTGGCAGTGCCCGTGGACGGCTGCAAAGCTGTTAGCTCTCGTCGGCAGTTCGCCAACCGCCTTCCTGGATACTCACGTTGCAGCCGGTGGTGTCTGCCGCGTCAACATGTCAGCAGGACGAAACATTACGGCATGACGGGGAAGAACTCACCCATTCCAACCTCATGCTGGTTCATCTTCCCCATCATGATCCCCCCGGCCTCCTCCAGCTTCTTCGCCGGCCACGCCGTGCTCGTCGCGGGCGTGTTGAAATACGCCTCCGACTTGTCCACCTTCATCCCCATCGTCGACACAAACCCCTTGACATCCACGTCATCCTTCACCCCAAACGGCACGCCATCCAGGACACCAAGCGGCGCCCCCGCGGCCCAGCGCTCCGTCGACGCTTTTGCCGCCGCCAGCACCTCGTCCGCATTGGTCTGGGTCCACGCAACGGCGTACTTGCTCACCGGCTGCACGTCGCGCCTGATGAGCGGGAGCAGGGCCGCGGCAACCTGCAACGGCGTCACGGCGCCAGACTTGTAGAGCTGGTGGTAGTCGGCGACAGAGTAGAAGCGGCCGGCGAGGTCAGCTGGCGGGGGGGTCTGGAGCGCGGGTTCCAGCTCTAGCATGCTTGCTGTTGCCACGGTGCCGTCGCCGAGGGGGATTACGTCCGGCTGGGGGGGGTGGGGGTGTTAACATGGGCCGGAGGCTGGGTCGTGGCCATGCGACTCACCTGTACCCGCCATTGCGTGCCGTTGAGGCCGGGGGTGAGCTTGGGCTGGCCGAACTTGGCGTTTTCCCAGAGCAGTTTCTGGATCCATGTCGCGCTTCCGACGCTGGGGGAGAGGGTTAGGCGATGGTGAACTCGTCTTTTCTAGTAGCGCTTCACTTACAGAATCGAGGCAGCCACAAGAGGCAGTCCTCGCAGAGCAGGGTTCTTATCTTCCTCGGGGTGGAACTCGAGCGCCGCGGCTGGCGCCTCTTTCGCCCCGGGATGGTTGGCGAACCGCTGCGTCGGAGAAGCCATTGTGATGGTCAGGATAGTCAGGGAAAGTTGAGTGGAACAAAGCTGCGTGGTTGGTTAGAGAATACTGCGGAGGACATGCCAGGATGTACAGATCAATGGGACGGGACGCTAATGACTTATATCCCACGGCAGATACATAACACCGTCAAGCCACGCCACAGGCTGATGTTGGGACGAGCGAAATCCTACATACCTGGGGTCGGGAGTCTTGGTCTCGGCAGAATATTGAATCAATCAAGAGAACGAGTTGGTGACTGTCTGCGCTTGAGGTGACTTTTATGCAAGACACAAGTCCAAAAACAAATATGTGTGGTTGAAGTCGCCGCACAGCTTCAGAAGACCCGTGGCTACAGCTATGTACATACATGTACGTACATACATCGAGCTACAGTGGGCTCAGGGGTTCGAGGCGGGCCCACTCACTCGGTGCCTCGGCTCCAGAGGTGGTTTGACAGGGGAGCCTTGAAGGTCAATGTCACATTCAGAGCCAAGACCCATGAGCAAATAACCGGTGGCAGAGTCGATGGGGCGGGATATCAGACAAGACCCGACGGATGGGTGTGATCTGCATGGTCTCGCAGCCCACAACACCTCACAGTCACCGCAAACAAACAGGTTTGTCCCGAAGCGCAACGCCAGATTGATTCTGTGCACAGAGTGCGCATCCAGGCACCCTACCGGCCTGCGAGGACAACCGCTCAGGCTCAAGCCCCGCTCGCGAGCCGCTCAGTCCTCGCATCCATCCCACATCCACCCGCAGCCCTTATTAATGATAGTGAGAAAGAGAGCCGGGCACGGGCACATCGAGTGCCGCCCGGTCCCATCCAAATCCAGCCAAACCATGCACGTTCCTATCCCAGCCCCGGGCCGGAGCGGCGACAAACCCTCTGTCCCCGCCAGACCGTATCCATGAGTTGAACCGGGCCATCCGTTCCCATCCGCCGCCTAGGCCGGAGGTGTCCGGATCTCCAGGTCCGGTCCGGTCCGGTCCAATCCGATCCCATGCCGGGGAGCCAAAGCCAAAAAAACGACGGTAAGAACGATAAGGATAACCGTATAAAAAGAGGGATGAGAAAAAAGTATCTCCTCCAGCGCCACCGCCAGACCCGTAGGCCAAACAATAAACAAGAAGAAAAAAGCAGCCGGCCTCGGCGCCCTCGGAGAGGGAACCGTGGCCGTTGAACGCCTCAAAAAAAGCAAAAGCTGATGCGGACTTCCCCTGCCTATCCAGGCCCGTTGCTTCGTGTATGCTGTGTCGTCGAGAAAGAGGCTGACGGAAAACGGTGTAAGATTCTTGGGGCTCGGTTCGTAAGTCATTCGATGTGCCGGGAAAAAAGAAAAACCAAGGTGGGGGTGAGCGGATAGGTGGATGATGCGGTGGTGATGGACGGTGAAATGGTGGGTGGTGATATCTCGGCAGGTCTGCTGGCCTTCCATGTCGGTCTTGTGCTGTAAGCCAGGCCCAGCTCAAGCCTGCGCGAGGTAGACGGCTAATGCCCAAGGCGGAGCAGCTTCGTCCTCAGCCAGAGGATGAAGCCCTGCCAGTAGCCCTGCGTCTTGCGCTTCGCACCGGCGCTCCGCCGCGGGTGCATGTGCTCAAACCGCACATCCTCGACGGCCCCGGCCCCGGCCCCAAAGACGGGCGGCGCATCAAGCGCCACGCTCTCGTACTCGCGGCTGGCGAACCCCGTCGGCGGTCTCTCCGCCATCTCGGCCGTCGTGCCCAGGCGCGAGTCGGTATGTCTGCGCCGCCCGATCCCAAGCCCGATCCCAGCCCCACTGCTCATCCCCGTAGCAGGCGCCGAGGCAGACGCCGCCCCAGACGGCGGCACCCGGCCGCCCGCAGCAGCAGAAGCAGTCGCAGATAACTCGCCCCGCGACGCCTTCTTCCCCATCCCCGGCGTCACGGCCATCACCAGCCCAAGCCCCGTCGGCGTGATCCTCCTCTTGAGCCCCGCGGGCCTTCCCCTCTCACTCCCACTCCCACTCCCACTCCCACTCCCACTTCCACTCCCACTCCCACTCCCACTCCCACTCCCACGCCCAAGCTTGCCATCCCCCGCCGCACCACCGGCCCCGCCCGGCGTGGCCTCGCCCCGCTCTACCCGGCACGCCTCCTTGGTGTCGCGCCGCTCGCGCCTGCGGATCATCTCGCGGTCGTATTTCTCCTCCTTGGCGCGCTCGCGCTCCTCGAACTTGCGGCGCGCCGCCCGCAGCTTCTCGGCGCGCAGCGCCGTGTCCACCTCGGAGCGGCTGCGCAGCCGCGGGAAGCTGCCCGCCAGGTCGAGCGACGTGCGCAGGGACGGCGACATTTGCGCCGCTGTTGTCGCTGCTGCCGCGGCGGCCGATGAGAGGGCGGTGGGTTGCGGTTGTGCGGAGGTTGTCGGGGAGAGCTGCTGCTGGAGGAGGGACGGGGTCGTGCTGTGGCCGTAGAGGCTGGCGGTGGGCGAGTCGAGGGCCGTGCTGCCTGTGATGCTGGCGCTGATGATGCTGATGCCGCCGCCGCCGCCGCCGCCGCCGACGCTGCCTGCCAGGGTTTGGTGGGCGTGCAGGTCCGAGTGGCTGGTTGAGAGGAGGCTTCCGTGCGCGAGACGCGAGGAGGCGGTGGTGCCCGAGACGGAGCGGCCGCCGGTGCTGATGCGCAGAGATGGGGGTTTTGACGCGGGGATTTCGGGGAAGTAGGAAGTGCGCTGGCTGTTGAGCGATGGTCGGCGGAGGTTGGATGATTGCGAGAGGGCGGGGGACTGCTGGGCGTGGGCGAGCGAATGCGAATGGGAATGCGAGTGCGGTTGCGGATGCGGATACGCAGAAGTGTCGAAGCCGTCGTCGTCTTCGCCCTCGGTTATGGTGGGCGAGTAGTCGCGCCCATTATCAAATGACGCTAGAGAGTTGGCGTAGGATATCGGCGGGGTGGATGTTCGTGGTGTTTGTGCGAACGGGTGCACGAAGCCAGCGCGAGGCCCACTCGCGGTCGAGGTCTGCGATCCGGAGCGGCCGTGGCTGTGTTGAAACTTTGCGCGGAAGCTGCTTCCCCCGCTGGCGACTACGCTGCCATCGCCCGGCCCAAAGCCAAAACTCACGTCCCTCGCCTGCCCCGCGTAGCCGTAGCCAAAACCTCGGCCATCCCACCCGCTATTCGCCAGCTGCTCGACCTGCTGCTCGTCCCATCCCCGATCCAGGTCCAACGAGTTCTTTTCCGACCGCGGCAGCTTCTTCAATATCGGCTTGACCATGACCATCTTGCCCCTCGCCTTGGTGATTTTGTTGCCCGCGCCGCCCAAATGTCCACCAGACGACGCCATGTTGGGGAACCTAGGTGGGCAGAAAAGAAGCTTGGCTGACAGCAAGCGATCGCACCAGGCGGGAAACCGACAGGCGAGAGAAGGACTGTGCTGTCGTCGGAGGGGACAGAGCGCCAGGATCGGGCGGAGGACGCGGGGCCAGCAGCGACAGACAAGACCCGGACAGGTGTTGCGGCGCGATCGCCGTGTCACGCGCGACACGACGAGGGGGTGATGGAGACGGCCACGGGAGACGTTTTGAGGAGCATTTGCCGCACGGGAAAGCAACCGAGATTTCCCGTCCCCCCCGGCCACAAATGGCCCGACACAGCCGTCGAGACACAGAGACACCCGACACGAGCACAGCAGGCGATTGGGAATGCAGGTTTGTTTGGCGCAGGCGGTGGCCCCAGTCGATAGGCCGGAAGCCGTGGCGGTGATGGATGGTCAGGCAATCGGGGGAAGTGGTCAGAGAATATGCGTTGGCCGGGAACAAAGGGCGTCTTTGGCATGAGATGTGGGATGACGAATTCCGGCGGGACGAAGGATGTTTTGCGACGGGACCGGGTGCCCGCCCGCCAGCCAAGCACCGCCGACACCAACACCGAGCCCGCTCACCACTCACACTCACCGATCTCAGCCTCATGCCCTCTCGCGCCAGTGGGGAAGAGGAGGGGTTGACCAGGATGTCCAGCAGGGGGCGATGGGGGCTGGTGGGCACCGCGCGGGGGGCCTGTGGGCGGTGGCCAGTAGCGTGCCGTAGCGGTCTGAACCGCCTTCCTCAGCCACACGTTCTGCCCGTCGACAATCCAGAACCGGGCAGTTGGATGGCGGCCGCGCCTATGATTGGATGACAGAGCAACTGGAACACGAGCAATCCGGAACACCAACAGTATCACCATCTCACAAACACTTGATCTGCCTGCCGTCTTGACAAGTCGCCGTTGTCGGTGTCGTTGTGGTGACGACCGGCAACCAGAAAAACCACTCGCCCCGGACCGGACGCGAATTCCACACCATAGTTACCGGCGGTGAAGCTGGACCCCCTCAGGGATGGAGGATGGCGCCAGCCGGATGCAGACAATACATGATGATCTGATGGTGGGCACCGCACCCGGCGGTCCGTTCCCGTCCCATCCGCAACACCAACACTATCGATTTCGGGCGAGAGAGGAAGGTGATGGAAAACCCGAGAATTTTGCGTCTTTTGTCGACTCGATTTCCGATCTGCGGTCTGATCCCTGCAGCAGCCTGGGGAAAGCGGATGTTTGATCCCGAGTCTCGTGCGAGTTGTTGGAAGCATACGAGAACTGATGAAAGAGTATCCGTACGGATCAGGAGTCTGAATGTCGAATGGATAACGGCCCTCCCCTCAGCGCGATGTCTGTCCTTGCTCACTCGCGTTTTTCTCCGCCGCAGCAACCCCCTCCCAAAGTCTCGGCTGGCCGGAGAGCTTTTGGCCTTCGCCCTCGCCCCCCTCGTAAATCAATCCGTCCTCGACCACTCAGTGGCTGCGAGTTGCGCCCAGCGCAACCCCCGCTAACACCGCAACCCCTCCTTCCTACAACAGGCGCCCACCGCGAACAAATGCGAGGATTTTGCTTGGCCTGCGCAGCAAAAAGTTCGCCGGGGGAAACGAGAAAAGCTCACGATGTTCACGCTCGAATTCTACAAAAGGCGCGTTGCCCTCCGCGATCCCGCGTGCCCGCCCACCACAATGAGACAACGACAAGGTCTCAGTGGAGCACCAATGGTGGGGCTAATGGGGTTTATTCCCGGATGGTTTGTCCAGGCCCCAGGGGGGGGAGCAGGGGGGCAAACTGACGGCGGTGAACAGTGGCTGGAGCGGGGAGAGCAGTGTGGCGTTTGCGCGCTGCTCCGGGAGCTTCGAGAAGATGCAAGACACATTCCCCCCCGTCCCGTGGCCCTCGAGCGAAATCCTCGCCAATGCAAATCTTGAACCGCATCGACGGCAAAGGCGCGAATCCGAGGCGCAAAAATCCCGGACATGTTCCTCGAGCGATCGATCGCCTGCATTGCATTCCAAGCCTCAAGCCCGCGAGATAGGAGATACAGCACAGGAGGTGCATGAGATAAGCAACCTGGACGCGGGTCGGTTACCGAGCCGGATTTCCTTTGCAGGCTGGCCCTCCCTCCCCCCCCCCTTTTTCTTCCAACCCCCAAGTTGCCGGTCTGGAGGTGGGGGGGTCTGGAGGTGGGGGGAGGTCGACGTTGCGTCAAAACAAACTTCCTTTTTTGTCAGTTGACTCCGCTTCTCCAGTCTGCCGAGACGGCGGCATGTCGTGTTTTCACGGGAGCAGTTGCGGCAGGGAAGAACATATCGAATATGGTATGGGCGGCAAGACGGGAGAATCTGACTGAGAGGGCGGGCCGCACTCAAATTGACCCCTCGGCTGTTTCGAAGGTCGCAGGCTCAACCCCGTCCATGAACGGCCTGGGGTTCGAAGGGTTCGAAGGGTTGGATGGACGTGGACGGTCGTGGTTATCACGCTGTTGGTAATCGACCACACATCTCTCCGTAGGCGGAAAGTGCCATAATGACGCCTAGCAACGCAACATAGCAAAGCAACATGATGTCTTGCGCCAACGGCAATGACGTCGGGACAGGTACCAGAATGCTCGGTAGAATCTTCTACTAGTACACTCTCACGACACTTTCCGCCTACGCTGCCATGGCTGCCGGTAACGGCAGTGAGGTAGGAGGGCGTCTTTGGGACGTATTTCTACCGCTGTTTGCATATATGTTTCGTTTCGCTCCCACGACAGGATAGTTGAAGCGCCTAGCAACTGGACGGCCACCAGAACCCAGGTCACTCATACTTTTGTCTTCTCAAGCGAGAGCCTCAAAAGTTTGGTATTCATAAAAGGTGTGTGTGTGATCCTGGTCCTGTTGACAGCCCCCCAACTGCCGGGATCGACCGTACTACCCAAAGGATGATGAAACGGTCCGCTTCGCCAGAGTTAACGTACCTGCCCGGCGTGCCATCCCCTCCCGGTCTTGGTTCGGTCTTTGGCATGGGCCTGGTCTTTGCTGGAACCGACCCGACCTCCTGTCTCAGCAGAACGCGTACTCGGGTCGCGCTCCGAGCTCATTCGATGGTGCATCAAAAGCTCTGTCCTTTCGGGTGAGTCTCAAATATTCCTCGACGTGGTGCAGAACTAGGGTTCGGTCTCATCAGCCGGCGGAACTGAGATGTGATGATTCTCACCAGCGGAGGACCTCGGGAGGTGGTTGTTGATAGAGGAACAATAATTCCCACTGAACCGCCACACGCCAGGCAGATATTCCGGTGATCCTAGTACCCCCAAGTGTCTGCCCTCACCTCCGCCATACCTTGATCCATATGTCTGGCCACTTGGCATAGCAACAGAAAGACTTCTTTTGTAACCTTCATACTGGCCTCGGACAGCATTCCATCGGTCCAAAATGGAGGCGTTGGCCACGAGCCCCTTTTTTTCCGAAGCTCCTCCGGCCAGAGCGAACATCCAAGACTTGTGGTCCTGCTCTCGACGCTGGAACACGCTCGAGGTACTCCCAAGTACCTCAAAAGTCCTCGCCACAAATCTCGAGCCCCTCGAACTAGTGACTGATTGCCTGTCCCGCCGCTGTTGGCGGCTGACGACGGTGGCCTAGAACCCACCGAGGGCGGGGTACCCTGCTCGAGACCAGACTCGATGATCGAAACGGAGGGGTGATTAGAGTGGCGATAGCTATCCCGCAGCACATCGAGAGCTGGTGACCAACAGAAGCACGCGCGTCGATGGCTGCCGATCCAGTCGGGCCTGGCTGAGTTCAGCAGTGCCGGGGGTCGACCTCAGAATACGGCCAATCCGGCCAACCAAAGAGAATGTCCATGACTTCTCAAACCCCCAGCGGATCGAGGCCTGAGAGTTGGCTGTATTCGTGAGGTAAGTGGAAGCGTCTGAACGGCAAGGATCCTCTGAGCTTCCGTCACCTTCCCAGGCCCGTTCCCACCAGCCAACTGTCTCTCGCCACGGAAGATTGGCTTCTGTCCTATCACCACCGACATCCAGTCAGCTTCCTTGGTCTCGTGATGCCAAACTTCCGCTACTTCTGGCCACCGGCTCCGCGCCGTTATGGCGCTCGCCACATCATTGGGGGGTGAAAGAGCATAGAATAGACCCATTGGCACAGTCATTCTTGCAACCGGGCCGTCCCTAAACCGGCTGGTAGCGTCTTCGTCAGGAGGAGACGAGCTGCGGCCAATCGTGACCTAAAACTGTGGGAAACCGGAGCCGAGGATGCAGGGGCATAATCAAGGCCACCAGCCGTTCGGCCTTGTTAAATCGGCGAGGTTGTCGGGCCGGTGAGTTTGAGAGGGAAATCTTGTCAGACTGGACCTGGGGTTGGCTTGACCGCCAGTCCCCCGTCGCCCATCCAGCACGTGGCACTCATGCCAGTTGTTTGCGCAGGCAGCTGAGGGCCTGGAGAACCGGCAGAGAGAAATACCAGGGGCTTCGACTGTTTGCTTGGACGCTCGAATCCCATGGTTCTGTGGTGCTGGAAACGGCTTAAACCCTGTGGGCGTGCCGGACCATATGCAACCAAGACTCCAGGGCGCATGCAGGAGCAAGGCGTCATGGTAAGGTTGCTTGGGAAGAGCGACGAAAATTTTTCTTGCCCCCTGTTCACCAATCACTTGCCCAAGACCATCGTCGCTAGAAGCTGGGCAGAATCTAGCCTTGCTGGTCCTTTCGTGGCTCGTGGCTTCAGGCGACGGCTTCACCAGGACGATGATGGCATCTCGCTGCAAAATGCTCCGGATGCGCATCATCTAGATCGTCCGCATCGGCCGGAAGATCCTTCCTGCTTCCCCGTGCCTTGCCCTCCCGCTTCTCAACCGCTTTTTTATTAGTCGGTTCCGTGACGGCGCCAGTGGCCGGCCCGTAGTCCCCAAGCCCCCCCCCCACAGTGATGAGGAGCTGGGATTGGAGAAATGGTGTGGCGTGCAGTCACAGAAGAGCCCACCGTGCACCGGGTGGTCAATGGGCCGCATCCAACCAGAACCCGAAATCCATGGATATTTGTTGCTGAAACGACCTAACAGTTCCCCAACTCATGAAATTCACGCGTCACTGAGTTGCTGTGTCAACCGGGTGAAAGTGAAAGATGTGCTTATTCCCGGGGCTAGGCCCGTTAGGCTTCCTTCAGCTGGTCCCTGGAGCGCCATGGGCTGCCTACAACAAAAACCTAAAAGCCGTCCGTTGAGAGAGAGGGACGGGCCGAGGTCGAGACCTGGTGAGCAAAATTCAGGTTGGTGGAGGCTTGCTCGTTCCTTCCTCTGTCAACGGCTTGGTAATGCACAGGAAACTGTCAGAACTTGTAGACAGCCACGTCACTTGGCCGCCAGGGGGCCTGTGTACTCTGTAGGTACAGACCAGCAGAAACTGGCTCCTTCCCTAACAAGAGGAAGCACTATCCGTACCAAAAATGGAGTACCCAATGGGTGCCCTACTCTTGTGAAACTTCTACCTAGTTTTCTAATTCAAAGCTTCCATTCCTTCTATCACAAAAAATAACCATATCACAAAACGAATGGCGTCGGACTCTACCCTTGCTGGCACAAGAACGCCTGTGCCCCACTCGGCCAGCCTTCTTTAGCCCCTGCGGCCGCCGTGGGGGATGAAACTTGGCAGGCGGTGGCTGCCGAAGCCAGCACCATCATGCGTCAAGGACGGAAGACAAGGGACTATACATGTGGATTTTTCATCACAAACAAATCCGACACTTTCGGGAGATCGTCGTGGCAGCCGTTCCGTCTTGGACTGCGGCCGGTAGGAAGGTCCCCCCCAGCAGGAGAAACACTTCCGATCGACCCATCCCAGCCTGGCAAATATCCCCCTTGTGTCTTTCGGTTTCAGCACCAGCGTTGCCTTACCGCTCGGCTGCGTCTACAGACTAGGCGAAAAAGTCCTACTTGTGGCCCGTAAAAGCAACCTGGTCCGTTTGACATATTTTTCCGTCGAACCTGAAGCTGGTTAGACACGCGAGACGGTACCCTCGACATCCTCGACGATGAGCCGGAAGGGCGAAACAGGACTGCAGAGGCAAGAGATCACCCGTTGTCCCTGTCATGCAGGTGGAATTTTAATGTTTATCTCCCTGACATGCAGGCAAGAGCGACATCACATCGCGTCTGTAACTCAAGACGACGTCCGAACCCCGCCGCTGCTCTCATTTGTTGGCCATGGTTCCGCGCGGAACTAACTTCGGGCGGAGCGGGTCCTGGACCCTGCGCTTCCATTCCTTCCAAAGAACCCTGACCTTGTTCACACCGAGGACACACCAGGACAGCTCTCGCCAACAAACCCCGTCATATGAAATACACCGAACCGAACATGCACCACAGGCTAGTGGGTCAAAACCGTTGTCGACATGGGTTGATCCCGTTATCAACCGAATCAGTCGATATCGCCGGGCGGCCGTTCAAGGATTTGCTTGTTCGGATACAAGGGATGTTTCCGTCTTCACGCCAGCGGCCGGCCGGCTCTCGTTTAAAAGTGCACCTTGCTGCTTGATGTACTTCGTACTGCATCAAGCTACAAGCTGCAATATCTGGGCTGCTCCCATCGGTTCAGATAACGGAAGGCAACGGGATCTCATGACCATATGCACTCGTTACAACTTCCGAAAGTCCACACCACACAACCGGCCCCGGGTCGGGAAGTCGCAGGACCGGCACACTGAACAACACTCGGCCTCAATGATGGCGGCTCATCTGGATGGCCTCGGTCGACCGTGCCCTTGTGATTGGTTAGCCGGCTTGCGCCCTTTGATTCGCGATTGACTGTGGGTTCCTGTTCATCCCACAACGAGGACCCACGACGGAGAAGCAGCGGCTCCAGTTTCTCCATTTCGTGCCCGCTTCTCCGCCCATCAGAGAATTAATTCGCCTGGGAAGTCATGGTCCGAAGCGCGTATCGTATCGCGAGCAAGATGGCATCATACTACAAGGCGAGACAAGGCCACCAGCAAGTTGCTGTTCCTCAAACTCCACCATTGGCTCGCTCGCCTTTTCCATCCCCTCGCTGGCAGTTCCAGCTGAAAGAACATTGGGGCTGTCGAACTCCAGCCGCAATCGTCTATTTGGCCCGGCCTTAACTTTGGCATGTCGACCCTCAGGGTAGCGCCAAGAATTCGAGACGACCAACAAAGATCCCCACAGTTGAGCCGCCATCTTCTCTGGTTTCGATTCGCGTCTCCTCAACGCGGGCGGAGTACAGCAGATCCGCAGCTGACCAAAGAGGCACAGTAAGCCGCGCGCTTTGTAGCGACCAATTCTCATGAAGCGCGCGAATTTGCTAGATTGCCGAAGGTTTCCATCGCACAGAGCTCAAACATGATGTGTACGAACATGGTTCTTCCTGGTATTTTGCCGAGAAAGCCGGTCGATCGATCGCCGCTTGACAACCTGGTGGACGATTGTTTTCTCAGCTCCGTCGTGTGGAGCGTCGACCTCGGGGGTTGGTTGACCAGTGTTGCGCGGTGTTTACGCCAATTACCGGGCTCGAAAACCCTCGCCATGTGATTTATGGTCGGCCACCGCCTGCTGCGTGCCAGCTCGCCCACCATGGAAAGGTGACTTCTAAACATAACTGCTCTTGACGATGAGCTCACCCACGGCACACGGCGGTTCGACCACTATCTGGCAAGCGCACAAATCCGGAGCCTGGCGGAGAGGCGCGGGCAAGACGGTTCGACCACCGAGAATGATCGAATACTCCGTACTGGTTGAGAGTGTGTGGGAGGTTAATGTACGCCCAGCCGGGAGGTACTTTTGAGGTACCTTGTCTGTCCAGGATGCTGGTGGATCAAGAACTGGAGTCCTGGACTCCGCACGCCAATTTTAAAGCCTCAGTCCTCGCTCGGCGATTTGGCGGGGTGCCGCACCGTTATCCAACAAGCCTCACAGGGAAGCTCAACTTCATCTCAGATGTACGTACATACCGTACCATGAATTGTGTACAAGTGTCCAAGCGCCCACGCCAGCAGGGTCCCCAAAGGCACAGCGAAGCACCAGAATCATTCGATACGGCAGCAAGGAAGGACCGGTTCTCGGATTTTCTGGTTCGGATTGCTTCGACATCGACGGACAAAGTAAAAATAGGAGACAAGATAAAAGCTGCCCCTGTCCTGTTGGGGTCGACCGTGGGGCATCTGCATCTCATGGCTGCACACACCTCCCCGAGGTAACCCCCCAAAAGGGAACATACCCCAACGGCCTTGACAGGAGTTGCATGTAGGAACACCCCCCCCCCGGCAAGCAGGCTTGGCGTGCTGGGGTCCATGGACCAATCTCGGCAGGGCATCCCATGTGGTGGGCACAACGCTATGTACGCGTCTCGCCTGTCATCTGGCGTTTCCACTGCACCCAAGAGGCACGCTGAAGAAGCTCCAGCATCTCGAGCAGTTCGACATACGGGGGTACAGTTGCACCCTTAAGATTGCCTCTCCGTTTAGTGGGCTTCGATGGAGGAAGTACATGCACGAAGTGCTGCCGGCTTGCGGCCGATATCCTGTGCTTTGCAAGTACAGTCTTTCCTTCTCATACCGGCAGCTCGCGCGCCAATCTCACATTACCATTCGTCCATTTCCGTCTTTGGTCCTCCGAGCACGCACGTACGTCGGCTGTCAAGTGATAGACTCGATGCATGGCCTATCTTGTACCTCGCTAGCCGTCCACCTCGCTGCCTATATATCTCGGCATTCCCTCCCCGAGTCTAGACCCCCGGGCCAATCCTCCCACCCGCCTCTTTCCGTCCATTATCATTCTTTCTTTTTGTCATTTTTATACTGGAATGACCAATTGGTCCTTGCCATGGCTTAGTTTCCTTGACTTCTGGGCATCCTGTTGTGTACATCACCCTGGCATACCTCCCCCCTACGGCGAACCCCCGTCGTGCTGGCAGGCGTAGCCTATGACGGTCATTTTGTTTGACTTCTCGCCTTGAGCACGGCTGGCACCCCCTTTACCGGGCAAAGTGCTCACCTTGTTGCGGCTGCCGTCCGGCAAGGCGTCCAATGTGGGAGAGCGCTCCTGTTCCAGTGCATCAGCCAAACAGGCGCCCCCCCCCTCGACCCCCCCCCGACGGCCCACGCCGGCCCCGATTTCCATGACACGGCCGTGCCGTCTCTTGGTTACCAGACCAGCTGCACTCGTTTGTTCTCCGACCCGGCCTAGCCCGAACGCCATACCCGAAACCTCACCTTCTCGACCAGAGCACGCAATTCTTCTGCCGATCCCGTTCAGCATCTAGCCGGAAGTTCTCTCCTCAAGGGCAGGAGTTGGAGTGGGAAAGGGATCCCAGGGCCAGGTGTCTGAAATAACCATCTCAGCCGCCACAAGCGCCATCTCTTTTTGTTTTACCCAAGCATGTCTGGGTTAATGGGTAGTGTAATTCCGAGACTGGATTTTTTCTGGTCCGTGAGATTCTGGGCTGTGTTTCACACGATCCTCTGGTATGGTCATTCTGCCCGGATATTGGAGCAGTTGTCATTGCTCGCCGCATGATCCTACTTGTTGAAAACATTGTCTGGGTGGCTAACGGGCTTCTCTAGGCTTCATCGCTATGTGCGACTTCTGGTTCACTGCTACGGCCATTGGACTTACAAGTCCAAGGTGCCAAACTGGGAAAAGCCGAAGCACACTTCAGACGACGTCACGGTGGTCATCCCCACCATTCACAACCGGCCCGAGGAGTTGCGGCCGTCCCTCGAGAGTATCTTGGCCTGCAAGCCCGCAAAGCTAATACTCGTGACCACGTGGAACAAGCACGAGGCACTAAGCCGGGTTGCAGCGACACTGCGAGTCCCGAATGATGCGGCGCCCATCGAAATCGACGTTCTTCATGTGGACAAGGCGAACAAGCGGCTTCAGGTCTGCAAGGCGCTCGAGGAAGACCACGTCAAGACGTCGATTACCGTCATGGCCGACGACGACGTGGAGTGGCCGTCCACAATAATGCCGTGGCTACTTGCGCCCTTTGAGGACGACGGGATGGGCGGGGTTGGAACTTGCCAGCGGGTAAAGCGCGTCGACGGAGATGTTATGACACGGGTTTTCAACTGGCTTGGGGCTGCCTATATCGAGCGGCGGAATTTCGAAATCTCGGCCACGCACAACATCGACGGCGGAACGTCGTGCATGTCCGGGCGCACCGGTGCGTACCGGACCGAGATTCTCAGGAGCTACGACTTCTTGAGCAACTTCACGAACGAGAGGTGGGGAAGGTACATCCTTAATGCCGACGATGACAACTTTGTTACGCGGTGGCTGGTTGCTCACCAGTGGAAGACTTGGATACAGTACCACCCCGAGTGCGAGATCGAGACGACGCTGGAGAACAGCACAAAGTTCCTCTATCAGTGTTCCCGATGGGCGAGGAGCAATTGGAGGAGTAACTGGACCAGTCTGGTGCGCGAGAGATATGTGATTACGTACGTACCCTGGCCTTTCCCTGCTCCTAGCGACGTGCGGTTGACTGATACGGCGAAAAAAAACCACAGTCAGCAGCGGTGGTCTACGTATGCGTTGCATATTGCTACATTTACCTCGTTGGCCTTTCTTTTTGACCCTCTCTTGCTTATCTCGTGCTGGTGGGGTACGGAAAACTGGGAGCCGAGAGACCGCTACATCCTGCTTGGGGCAGAGATTGTGTTCATGTTTGGTTTTACCAAGGTAGTGAAACTGGTTGGTCTGTTTCGCAGGAACCCGAGTGACATCCTGTTCCTCCCTGTCTCAGTCCTGTTCGGTTACTTCCACGGCCTGATCAAACTCTACGCGCTCTGTACGCTCAAGCACACATCCTGGGGGAGCCGTGAGGACGGCGACGAGCACAACACCTTCCGGCTGCAGGAGACGCCTCCGCGCAGCCAGAGCATGACGACGCCCTCGGGACCCGACCTGCCGAAGCCGATTCAGTATTCCCGGGTCTCGCAGGCCCGCCGCGTGGCCATGTACTCGCAGAAACACGAATTCGGCCGCGGGTGTGCCGTGGCGGCAGACGTCCTGTACGCCAACACGACCAAAGCCTCGATTCTCTAGGGGCATCTCACCCCCTTCTACCTTCAGCCGGCCGGGAGAGGCGCGAGAAGCTGCCTCTCGCCGGCGGGACGACGATCACGACGCATGGTTGATATGACATGGATTTCTCATTTCTCATTTCAGGTTTCCTCGGCAGCACCGGGGCTTCGGTTCGAGGTAAACAGCACTCGACCCGGCCGGGAATGCCGGGGTATTTGGGCCTCCCATACAAAGGGGTTGCATCTTCGGTTTTGGGGGCATGATAAAAATACAAGGGGGCTGGGGCTGAGTGGAAGAAAAAAGGTGTTTGTTTTCATTTTTCTGACCCCCTTTTTTTCAGGGGTCGGCTGTCCCGCCAAATGGGTCGCCGTTATTCAAATGTTAATATTATTGGCAAGCTCGGGGAGGAGGGGAAAAGTATGGTTCGGCCGTGTCGGGGGACAGATTGGCTCGGGGTCAAATCAGGGGGTGAGGAAACGGGGAAAGGTTCATCAACACGGGCCATGGGGAAGGGATCCGTCAGAACTGGATAGACGGACGGAGATGTCCTCACCAAGACATATTTGGAGTCTTGGACCGACGTGGGAAGCCGGGACCTGACGATCCCCGGCAAGGTTGTTCTTGGTTCGGACGATCGAGAGGAAGAGACTGGCCAATCAGGATGGGGCTGGCATCCCAATCCGGCTACTGTACAGAATAGGCAGATCACTTCCATAGCCAGGTAGCACCGCAGCCCAATGCACGACATGGTGCGTTTGCCCTGGACCGCTCGTGCAAGATGATGCCGCCCCCGACTCTTGGCTGGGAGCGGGCCCAGGTGACACGACATGCTACTGACAGCCCCCGTCAAGAACACGCCCTCCCCACTCGCATGGACCAGTGTACTGTACCGTCCATGTGAAACGAAACACTTCCAGTTCATCAGCTTGGCCGTTACAGCTATAACTATCTCGTCAACGCAAGTTCTTGTCGGGTCTTTGGGGGGGGGAAGAAGAGAGCCGGTTCCCAGTGACCACCTCGGCTCGAAATCGAACCCATCATCCACCTGTACGCCAGGGAACCATGTCCTGTAGGTGCACCGAGACCTGACCATTTCCCGCCCCCACGTTCCCCCCACCCGGAAATATTACCTGCAGAGGCGGCCAGCCATCGGTTGATCTGGCTGTCCTCGCGCAGGGACGATCTCGGGCTTTCCAGATGCGGAGGGGGGGTGTGGGCTGCAGTGGTCCTGGGTGGTTCCTTCTCCATGTCCGACAAGGAATGTTAGGTGTGGTCCGGCTGTTACCTCAGCGCCTGGCAGCAGGCATTGGTGCTGGGTCCCCTGGCTGGGCCGTGGTGCGAGACAGCACACGAGCCCATCTATGTACGTCACCATTCAACAACCAGCTCTCTTTGCTTTTCGTTTCGGCCCTTGGAAACTTCTGTGGTGGTCGGCCCGCGAACGAGTCTCGGTGGGCACAGTGTCTACTGGATCAACGGAGAATCGACTTCTCTGTCCCATACATACAAGACTCGAGATTGGTGACGCGGGGGACGTTGCTGCCACTAAGTTGCTTTCCCAACCACGTCAATGCCCGCTCTTGCAAACAAATACTCGATCTCAATGGCTCCTTCTTGAGCAGCATGCCACATGACGTAACAGTTTATCCACCTGCTCACCTTGATAAAGCTCAGTTAGGTTCCTGTGACTTCCAACTGCAACCACGGAAGGAACTCCACTTGCCCGAAAATCTGTCAAAAGTCAAAACCCACCCCAAACTGCAGTCGCGAAGCAGGACAGGAAACACCATTCTCAGTCGGTTCAATACGGAGGGAACGCGCTCGTGCTGCCCGTCTATTTCCGATCTGTCACCGTCGTCAAAGAATCTCGGCCTCAGCGACTCCATCGCGATCCGAGCGGATCCACCACGATCACCACAATCGCAGAAACGAACACAGCCGATTTGAAAACAGGGCCGAACGACTTCGCCCTTTCCCCAACACGCGCGATGGTACTCCCGTGCAGCGCGGTGCAGCACGGCAATCCACTAGGTATGTACGCTGACCAAGGACGCCATCGACCAAACCGTCAAGACGCATGGCCCTAAGGCCGCTAACTCTCGCTGCTCGTATCCACTGACATGGAGAAGACGCATGCCCCATGAGCCGCCTGATCCCGGTCACTTCCCCCCACGAACTAGTGTATGTACGGTACATCCGTAGCCTTCTCCATTCTCGCCCTGGAGGGTATGTCCAGCGGCTGGGCCAACACCACCCCCCTCACCCCCTTGAAAGAGCCGGGGGCCTAACCCATTCGTCGCGGACCTGCATCTGCTGGGGCCCCACAGTGCTCTGATGGGTGCCACACCTTCTCGACAGCCCGCAAGGTGCGTGTCTTGCAGATGATGCTCCAGCTCAAAGGTCGCATTTTGCATCAGCGGCGGGAAGGGCAGAAACCGGAGCGGGAGGGTCGAGCTGCGCAGCAGGTATTCTGCTCGCGCCCCTTTGTCGTCGCTGTCAGGCCGTCTCGTGTGCTGGAGACTCATCTTTCTCCAACCCCATCGACGGCCGCCGTTTGACAATATACCACGGATGATGGCCGTACCTTGTGGCTGCGCCACAACCTCACGGTTCCAGGCTGGGCTAGCAGCCGGTAGGATCGATCGGCCACCCACAGGGATTCACGGTCAGCATTGAGATATGTATGTAATTGACCAGTCGGGGCCCATCACCGGTCTAGATGACGGGCATGAGCGTTGGTGACGATTTGGTAGCTGGGAAAAAGGAGGCGTGGGCAGCCTCGCCAAGAAAACCCCTACCTGTCAGTGCAGAAACAATGCTACTTTCGTAAGGAAGTACCAGGCAAGTCTCTCCATTTCCGTACGAAAGTCAAAGATCGCGGCCGTGCTGATCCTGGGTATTGGACCGACAAGCCTCCAATTACGACCTCTCAGATTCTAGAACCACCCTCCCCTCACGTCCCATGGTCCGTCGTATTGCAGCCCTCCATACATGTACTAACAACCGGATGTCGCACCCGCAGGTCCAGACACCAAGACACATGTGCACGATGACACCTCGCCTGCCATTGGGGAAAATCAGCCGGTGCTGGGTTTCCTGCCATGGTGCCATCGTCGCGACAGGCGAATGCACACCCACGCCTGCCACGGCATAGCCATTACTTGAAAATACCCACGACAGACAGTTTGGGGTTTTCGTGACAAAGATGTTGTACTGTCAGTGCGGCAGCAGGTCGAGATGCCACAGGAGGCTAAGGCAATAGCGGAGCGGAGAAGAGGCAATCGACACGGATAAGAACCAGCGCCGAGAAAACGGAGAAGGCCAGACAGATACCGTTCCGTCATGATGCAGCGCCGAACGGACCGAAACACCTTGGTTGCGAGAATCCGATGTCGGTATTGGAACGGCGCGGCATGGGAATTTGACTGCTGCGATGCTACCCTCGGCCGACCCAGGCAGGACCCGAGGAGTCGAGGACAGGACATGCACCCCCTTCTGCCGTCAACCAAGACATGGTGCAGCTGGGACTTGGGGGCGCCTGCAAACAAAACCCAAAGGGGAAGTCCCGAGGCGTCTGGGCCCCTAAACTGCCGTGAGCACTCGAGCCTGTGGCGCGCCTGCTGGTTCATGGCCGCCTCAATGCCTGGCCTCCAAGGAATGAAATCCGGGGTATTAATTCAGACCACCAGTGCTTTCCGTGGGCTGCAGTCTACAGACGATCGGCATGGCACCGCCGCCGTGGGAAGGAAAAAGAAAGGGGGAAGAGAAACCGCCGAGACGAGAAGCTTATCGCGATGCCAAGGCCAAGCCCGATGCACCACACTCCAGCAGCAAGCAGGCAGCACTCCGTACGCTATCGACGACGGACAGTTGTTCACAGGCGAATCGGCATTTCTGCGCGCAGAATATCGACTTGGCAGGGCCGTTTCAGACACTTGATGGAAGAAAGATGCTGTGTGATCCATGGACAACAACCTCGCTCGGTTGCCAGGAACCGACAGGGTTGCGACGCGAGGTTGCAGCGGACTGGCTGACTGCCGCCGGCCCCTTGTCCGTTCGACATTCGACATTAGCAAGTTCGAGATAAATATCAGGTTCCGATCTGCCGCCTTCCC